>OZ024743.1:65988444-66003444 GCA_964016885.1 Eledone cirrhosa
TCAGACACATTATAAAAATGGTTGTGAATCGACAAGCCAGGCAGCCGAAAAGACGAGCAAGCATATATATATATATATATTTTTAAGTAAAAAGAAATTCAAACACTCATATATGACCCCCCCCCCCCTGTTTGAAGAACTTTGCAACGTGAACTGGCGCGAAATTTATTATACTTATTGACCAAATACGGGCGCGAAATGTATTACTCTTATTGACCAACCAATCAAATTACTTCTCTAAAAACCTAGCGTTTCCAGCCACTTTTTTCCATATAAAACAAGTAATATTCAAAGACCAACCAGATGTGAGAAAAACCACAGACCCTCCATCTCAACTCTACTTTTGAAAAGCAGAAGAACTGTGAAACCGGTAAAGGAACCAAATAAATATATATATTTAAAAAAATATAAGACTCCAGTTGCATTTTCGATTTCAACTTTTTTCTTTATATATATATATATATATATATATATATATATATATATATATATATTGCTCTGATTATTTAATTTATTAATTTCTTCATTGACCCACATCGTGAATGGTTGCCAAAACATATATATCTGTGACTTTGTTTAGTTTGTGTATATGTAAATCTTTACATTTAAAAATCTCTCATTAGGTTGAGATGCAATTTGGGCAATATTGGGCTGCGCTTTCTAGCAACCAGCCCACTCGCCGTAAGCAACCAATCACATTCTTTCTAACTTGACCACTGCCACGTCACGATTCTTAGCCATTTTGAATCTGTTTCTGGCGGGGATCGCTTTGGAAAATTACCTGTCCTATGAGTTTGTTTCCTGACGAGTTCGAAACTCGAGATTATCCTTAATAGGATATCTCAAAACGCGACGAAACCCGAGGGTAGAGACATGATCCTGGTAAGAGTGTATGCATTTCTTCTAACTTTAATTTTATACCTAATTGTGTATGGTTGACGGCATATTTAGTCAATTTCCACGTGCTGTTGAAATGTTGGGTAAATAATCTTGCGGTCGGCCGCGAAGAGGCTGCGGTCGTTTATTTATCAAATATTTCTTCATAGGAGCCTTTTAATCTTATAGCCTGGTCTAATTTATTTTTTATGTGGTTAATTATGCTAATTGGGAGAGGAAATGGTGTATATTTTTATCAAATGGACATACTTTATGATATATATATATATATATATATATATATATATATATATATATGCATATATACATCGTTGTTGTGGTTATAAACTATGGCCACGTACACTTAGTCCTTCTTTTTCATGGTGCAACAATTTCTTAACTTTGTTTTTACTCTGAAAGAAAATGTACATACTTTATGATATATATATAAATGATATACTTTATGATATATATATATATATATATATATATATATACGGAAAAAATGAAACGAAATTTCATTTCCTAGTCTTAGTACAGCTGTTACTTAAATATAAGTATGTACACGTACATACATATATGTATACAGACGTACAGTAGTATGTATATATATATACATACATGCACACATATATATATGTACGTATGGATTCACTGAACATTTATTATAATGCTCGGTGTGTTTGTAAAGAAACATCCCGTATTAAGCCGTAGTGTTCAGCAACCATCGTTGCTCGTTTGTTCAACACTGACAAAGGAACGCTGTACTAGTTTCAAGCTTATTAGCTATCGTCAGCAACGTATACCTTCCTGCCAGATTGTTGAACGTATATACTTACCTTATGCATATTAACGGCTGAGTAGCCCAATTTGCATATCGAGTGGGTTAATCGGCCGGGTGCACCGAAAACGATAAACGGAAAAAATGAAACGAAATTTTATTTCCCACGAAAAAACAGTGATTTTGATACCGGGCCATACAGATATTAGAGGAAATAAGAAAGCAGACGAATTAGCAAAAGAGGGATCGCTAAGGGAAATAATAGATATAGACTCTATCCCAAATCGTTCACAGGTAAAGTCATTTAGCAAACATATAATTAGTCAAGGGTGGGAAACATTTTGGGAAGAATCCAGAGATAAGCTCACAAATTTCAATCCCCAACTTTCTCAACCAGATTTGACAACATACAAAACTTATCGATCATTGAGTAATGCAAATAAAGAAATACTAAGCTGGCTTCGAACATGACATAAATCTGTGAATTACATTCTACCAAAAACAGGTCGTTGAGATTCATCTCTGTGTTCTTGTGGTGACTCTCCAGGAACTCTTTGGCATATGTCTGTTCCAAAGTAGAATCTATCAGTCTGAGAGAGAGAGAGAGAGAGAGAGAGGAGAGAGAGGAGAGAGAGGAGAGAGAGGGAGAGAGAGAGGCCATGCTGAAATCAATCTTTAAAAATCTACCAAAATTGGAAGTTCAATACATGATAACAGGTCTACCAAATATAAACAAAATCCTTGAGTACATGGAAGCTACAACAATATTCAACAAGAGAAACTTCTGTTTTGCAGCTTCCCTTGTTTCCTATTTTCTTTTTCGTTTTCTTAGTCATAATCTGCCCCCCCCCCCATTGACCTCCTTCAATATTTGAAATGTTATTTTTATTTATTTATTTATTTTTTATTTTTTTTAAATTTTTTAAAAATTATTATTACTTGTCTCGCCAGCTCTTTTTGATTACCAACTGTAAGGAGTACTCGATACTTACTCGACTTTGTCATGGCTTACTAGCTCTATACGGACGTTTAAATTGATTAAATACATAAGTAAGTAAGAAAGTATGTATGTAGTGGTCACCAATTCAGTAACCCATATATGGGTGTCAGGATAGACAAAGCCTTTTGCGAGCGATATGTCTGAGAGTTCCGGTAACTTTATTTTCTCAAATTACTTGTGACATTTTATTTGCCTACTCCTGAGTGATATCTCCATCATTTACAAAATTCTAATCGTATTCAAGATTCCAAAAGTTTTCACCCGAATTTGTATGATAATGGTTTCTGATTTTAGGCACAAGGTCAAACAATTTTGGGGGAAAGTGAAAGTCGATTAATTCACCCCTGTGCATTACTGGTACTTTATTTTATCGACCCTGTAAAGATGAAAGGCAAAGCTAACCTCGGCGGGATTTGAACTAATAACGTAAAAGGATCGATCGACTTTTGTCAAATCGGACCGAGGAAACAATATTTCCGTTGGTCTTTCCAGTTGCTAGAACTATCTATCGGTCGCAACTCCAGGTAGAAGGAGCAACTTGAAATAAAGTGTCTTGCAAGGACATAACGCATCACTCACAACCTCAAGATTGTGAACCCAATTCTCTAACCACTCAGCCACACGACTTCACTAAAGTCGATCGATCCTTTTACGTTCTTAGTTCAAATCCTGCCGAGGTTAACTTTGTCTTTCATCCTTACGGGGTAGATAAAATAAGGTACCAGTAATACACTGAGATAATTGCTGGCCTTGTGCCAAAAGTAGAAACAATTATAATTGACTTTCCTCTTCACACAAATTGTTGGCCTTGTGCCTAATTTAGAAACCATCATGACGTTTTTCTTTCTTTCTTTCTTTCTTTCTTTCTTTCTTTCTTTCTTTCTTTCTTTCACTCTTTCGTTCATCCTTTCTTTTTTCTTTCTTTCGTTTTTTTCCTCCTTCCTTTCTTTTTCTTTCTTTTTTTCTTTCTTTCTTTCTTTCTTTTCTTCTTTCTTTCTTTCCTTCTTTCTTCCTCCATTCCTTCCTCCCTTTCTTCTTCTTCTACACACACACACACACACACACACACACACACACACACATATATATATATATATATATATATATATATATATATATATTTATATATATATATATATCATGTTGTTGCCACGGTAAGAATCATCCTCGTTTTACCACCAAAAATGCACATTTCGATTCAGAAAATTTAATTCTAATGTCTTTGGAATGACATTCAATCGTTTTTTGATGTGGTTAATATTTGGCCGATAAAGTTACCAAAGAACCCCTCCAAAAAACATCAGAGATGCTTCTGGATTGTGGGTATCAATTTCTGTAAATAGCATGTTTTGAGGGTAAATTAGATTTTAACGAGATGTCAGTGAGCAGTCCTGACAAGCTGTCGCTATGCAGGATGCTTTTTTGAGAAAATATGATGTCAATTTCGTTGGTTTGTTCTCACCTCAGAAGAGTAAAACCTGTGTAACAAGACTTGGTTACAGCGTATGTATGTATGTGTATATGTATGCATGCATTGATACATCTATGTACGTATCTATGTATGCATGTATAAGTAAGTATGTATTTATGTCTGTCTGTCTGTATATATATATATAACTGAACAAAAAAGAGAAACGAACTCAGACATGTACATATATGTGTTCAAATCGTAAGGGACCTGATTCCCTAAGGTGAAAAGAATACCAACTATAGACAATAGGGTTTGCCTCTTCACAATTAATATTGCGAAACAGCATTATGAAAGTTGTCCGGGTGATTGGTAGTTACCACAATTCCGGTTTGTATTTACTTTCTTGGTTTATGCTTAAATTGAGTCTGGCAAACGCTATTGTCTATAGTTAGTATTCTTATGACCTTAGCGAATCAGGTCCCTGACGATTTGAACACATATATGTATATGTCTGTGTTCGTGTTTCTTTTTTGTTCAGTCATAATATACGGCTCTGAAAAATCTCTTTCTTAGAGCTAATTTATTGTAAGAGACTATTTTGAGTTTCTAACTCAATATATACCTTTGGTATATATATATATATATATATATATATATATATATATATATATATATATATATATATATATATATATATATATATTAGAAAGTGAGGTTTTTTTTAACAAAATGAAAAATAACCGAGGTGTCCTACACGAGTGAAAATATAAAGAAAAAAAGATGAAATCGAAAATGCAACTGGAGTCTTATTTAAAAAAATATATATATTTATTTGGTTCCTTTACCGGTTTCGCAGTTCTTCTGCTTTTCAAAAGTAGAGTTGAGATGGAGGGTCTATGGTTTTTCTCACATCTGGTTGGTCTCTGAATGTTACTTGTTTTATATGGAAAAAAGTGGCTAGAAATGCCAGGTTTTTAGAGAAGTAATTTGATTGGTTGGTCAATAATTATAATAAATTTCGCGCCAGTTCGCGTTACAAAGTTCTTCAGACAAGGTTGTTTTTTCATATATGAGTGTTTGAATTTCTTTTTTCTTAAAAAAAGGGGGGGGGGGAGGTTTCTCACGAAGGCTGTTTTTAATAAACGTAATTTGATTGGTTATAAATGAAATTATGGCTGTCACGTGGACAAGTTTTCATTAAATTTTCGCGCCCTTATTTGGAAATCTATTCTGTAGCCTTTTTAGAGAATTTTATGACAAGCAAAAGATAATGGTCAAGAGAAATTGGATGGGAGAATTGTTCTGGTTCAGTGAATATGGTTAGTTCACTGGGGTGTCAGAATTCAGATTTTCTATTGAATAAAGAAAGTAAAGATATGTATGTTTATTTGTGTGCTTGTGTGTGTGTGTGTGTGTGTGTGTTTGAATTTCTTTTTACTTAAAAAAGGTGGCTCACGAAGGCTTTTTGTTAATAAACGTAATTTGATTGGTTATAAATTAAATTATGGCTGGGACAATTTAATGAAAACTTGTTTACGTGACAGCCATAATTTCATTTATAACCAATCAAATTACGTTTATTAAAAAAAAGCCTTCGTGAGCCTCTTTTTTTAAGTAAAAAGAAATTCAAACACACACACTTTGGATTTGTACGTGTGTTATATAGTTATAGAGGTACTTATTTATGCTTTAATTTATATTTTTAATTATCGTGTCTATTCTCTGCCTTTCATAGGTTATAGATTCCATACACTGGTGGTTTTTCCCTGTTTAATTGATAGCGCACTGTATCTCTCTCTAGTGTGTTACCTTTTCAACATATTGTATATATGCGTATAAGTATGTATGTATGTATGTATGTATGTATGTATGTATGTATGTATGTATGTATGTATGTATGTATGTATGTATGTATGTATGTATGTATGTATGTATTCCAGTACAACCTGTCCCATGGTCGGGTCGTTGGCGACTAAACTGGCAACGCCACCAAGGTTTCTTGGTGAGGAGGGTGACTTTGGACATCCTGCAGGACTAAAAACAAAACCTGTCAAAGGGCAAAGGAGCTCTTAAGAGTCAATGGCCATCCAAAATCACCGGGAGAGATGACCCCTTAGCCTTTGTCAAGGCAGAATTCTAGGAGAAGGAAAACTCTGATATAACACCTGCAACTCTGATGGTATCCAATGATGTTGACTTGTTCTTCTTTTTGGTAAATATCATATTGGTTAAGAGAGTGGGACTGGCTTTGTGCAGTGCCTTTGCTCACTATAAAAGCTTCACGGCACAGGCATTGCTTCATATCTGGAGATATCTCTGCACTTGTCACATGGTACCATGGGCCCAGCACTATGTGTCAATAATTGTCACAAGTGTAGTGTTTGTACCAGAGTTTTCAAGTCGCTGGCTGGACTAAAAAGTCACACTTGTTTAGCGCATCGGTAGGGGTTCTCCTACATGGATATAAGGTAGTGGCCGTACTCGAAAACGAGTTGGCAGCCACCATGTATGTATGTATGTAACCTATATATGTATGCATGTGTGTGAAACTAGTACGTAGTAATGCATCGACAAATGTATTAGAATTGTTGTTGTTGTTGAGGGCTAGGTCAGATCAGATCACATAGAATTATGGCACTAGATCTATGCTCAAACGATTAGAAGGGGAGTGCTAACAGTTGCAGCTATATCATGTTTCCATCTGACTGAAGATCAACTGCGTTTTCTGGCATGTAGTGTATGTAGTGTTTACGTTTACGGGATACATTTTGCAACTCTAGTCTTCGGCTCTTGTTTTTCATGCCACTGATTGCGATATAGTCTAGAAAATAATATATATGCTAATATGCCAGTGTTAATATCCCGTAATCGTTTAAACTCTCTTTCTCATCCATTACCAAACTTGCACACACAGTATTTAATCTTATAGTATATATATTATGTAACTCTAGTTTTATTTTATTTTTAATGATGGACCCTCTACATAGCCACTCGACTTGCTAGAAATAGTAAACAAATCTCTCTAAATTTCACACTATTATCTTAAAATGTTCATAAATATTCTCAATATTAAATCTATACCAAAATACTAAATATAGTAACTCCAGTACGGCTTTGATGTAAGGGTGTTGGACCTACGATCATAATATTGTCAGTTTATATTCCCCAGCTAGTTTGTGTGTTGTATTCTTGAGCAAAACACATCATTTCACGTTGCTCCAGTATTATCAGCTAAAAATGAATATTTAGGGTTTAACCCTGCGATAGACTGGCATCTTGTCCAGGGGGAGTCTTGTACTCTCAGTCACTTCATGCTACGGAACCAGGATAGGCACCAGCCTGATGAACCTTGTGGTTTGAGCCAGACTTTAGACAGTTCTGGGGATGATATAATCAATTTTGCCCTTTCCTCTAAATTTGCTGGATTTGTGCCTGAATTGGAAATAAAATATTTATGTCATTTGCCAAAAGAGAAGGCAGAATAATCATCCCTAGAAAAAGGGTTGACCGATAAAAATACGATGATTAAAAGCCTGGGCAAAATGCTTTGCAATATTTTTTTCACGCTTTATTTATTATTCTGAGATCAAATCCCGTCACGATCAACTTTGCTTTTCATACTGGTTTTGTGCTAATGATAGAAATAATTATTGAAGGCATAACATGGCAGTGAATTGGCAGAATTATAGGTGCGTAGTACAAAATAGCTTGCACCATTTATTTGCATTCAATTTAGTTCTGAATTCAAATTCTACCCCAATCGTATTTAAACTGTATCATTCAAGTACTTGGGCATATATATATATATATATATATATATATATATGTGTGTGTGTGTGTGTGTGTGTGGTATAGTCGATTATATATATATATAATTTGTTTTTGAATTTATTTTGCAAGATTTCTTAACTGAAAACGTGTGTTGAAACAGATATTGTTATACTTTGGGAGGGTCATGCTGCCAATAAAAACACACGCACCCGTTGGTTTTCACTCCAATTTATTATACGTTTCCGGTTTGTTAGTTAGTTCGATAACCAGAAGGTTATTTATATATTGTCAAAGCTCTTTCGTCACACATTTTGTGACCTCCTCAGTGATTAGGTTTTTATTTTCTGTCTCCCCACTGTTCTGTCCTATACCATCTTGTTTTTATGTGCTGTGTGACACAGCACACAACATAAAAAGCTAGTCACTGAGGAGGTCACAGAATGTGTGACGAAAGAGCTTTGACAATATACAAACAACTTTCCGATTATTGAACCAACCGGAAACTTATGATAAATTGAAATAAAAACGAACAGGTACGTGTGCTTTTATTAACAGCATCACCCTCCCAAAGGATATATGTCGACTATACCGCACCTGTAAAAAAATGTGAGGCACTGTAACTCAGGTAAATGTCATTATTTACGTAGGAAGTTATTTTAAACTGGAAAAGTTAAACAATTTTTTTAATGGATTCATTAATGCATACAAATAATCGTGACAGAAATATGTGATAGCATTTGAAAAAATACGAGACATTTAGATACTCGGTGTGTGAGTGAGTGTGTGTGTGTGTGTGTGTGTGTGTGTGTGTGTGCGCGCACACACACACATATATATATATATATACATATACATTTATATATATATATATATATATAGACATACATAAAATACACGCATACCTAATGTAAATATATTTACTTAATTATACTCAACCAGACAAACACGCATATCTATCTATCTCTCCCACTCTCTCTCTCTATATATATATCTACATATATATACATATATATGCATATATTATATGTATGTGTCTATATATGTAAGTGTGAAAATGTTTGCGCGTATATATATGCATACGTACATATATATATATATATATATATATATATATATATATATATATATATATATATATATGTGTGTGTGTGTGTATGTGTGCATGTACGTGTGTGCATGTGTATGCGTGTGTGTGTGTGTTTGTATATATAGTCCTAGGGAAAATAAGTCTTTTGTGTGGGAGAAGAATTATAATGATTTACAAATGGCTAAGAGAAGGCACAAATAAGTCAGTTTGACTCTAAAATAAATAATTGCAGACTTAATCATTGCCTAGTTGAAATATGTTGCTAGAAACATTTGAAATGGCAATTTATAAATAGATTTTCAAACGTATTTGTTATTTATTAAAGAGCAAATGATAAACGTTGGTAGAGTGGAGCAAATAGGTAAAGACTTCACTGTAGATCTGGAGCAGACTGTTTCGTACAGTAGAGAATGAGTGAAATATAAGGATTGTGGTGTAAGAGGTAACGTTTTCGGACCGTAGAGAATGAGGTAAATATAAAGACTGCAGTGTAAAAGGTAACGTTTTGGGACCGTAAAAAATGAGGTAAATATTAGGAGTGTAGTGTATGAAGTAAACCTTTCGGACCGTAGAGAATGAGGTAAATATTAGGGCTGCGTGTAGGAGGTAACGTTTTCGTAAAGCAGAGAATAAGGTAAATATTAGAACTGCAGTGTCAGAGGTAATTTATTGTACAGAAGAGAATGAGGTAAATATTACGAAAGCAGTGTAAGAGGTAACTCATCATAAAGTAGGAAATAGGATTGCACTGTAAAGGGTAACGTTTTCGGACCGTAGAGTGAGGTAAATGTTAAGAGAGCAGTGTAGGAGGTAACATTTACGGACCGTACAGAGTGAGGTAAATATTGGGACAGCGGTGTACGAGGTAAATTATTGTGCAGTAGAGAATGAGGTAATTATTAGGACTGTGGTGTAGAAGGTAAACATTTCTGACCGTAGAGAATGAGGTAAATATTAAGCCTGCAGGGTAGGGGTAACTTATTGTAGAGTATAGAATGAGGTAAGCATTTAGACTACAGTGTAGAATGTAATATTTTGGGACCGTAAAGACAGGGGTAAATATTAGGACTGTGTATGTGGACGCCACCTGCTAGAAATAGCAGTCAATTATGCTACAAATCATCCCCTTGTATCTTAAATATGGAAGTGTACAATAGAAAATTCAGTTAGGGTTATACAAAACGTCTGGACCGTCATTGTTCATAGGTCTGAACTATTAGAGCAGATTTAGGACTGGATAACAAGAACAAGGATAATCGAAACCTTAGCACCAACAGAAGCAGTACAATCACCACCAACAATAACAACAACACTATTTTTTGATGAGCAAGTGAAGTGATTTTTTACAACAAAATTTTGTCCTGATTGAAATGTATACATGTTGCGAGAGAGCACAGTTTTGACAGTTGGTTGTGGGTTTGTGGTAGGTAATTTGGCACAAAACTCTCTATGACAAATCATGTGACTGTGAAAACGGCTACAAAGAAACCCCAAATACGAACTGGCACGAAATTTAATGTACTTATTCACGTAACAGTCATAACCAATCAAATTACATTTATAAAAAAAACAATATTTTTGAGTCACTTTTTAAATTGAAAATGACAATAAAGAACCCTCAAACACGAACTGGTGCGAAAGTTGATGTGCTTATTCACGTGACTGCATCAACCAACCAAATTTCACTCAAATATGAATAAAAATATCTGAACACGCCGTTTTTTTTAAAGGCAAATACAATTTGAACTTTGTAACGCGAACTGGCGCGAAATCTATTATACTTATTCACGTGACAATCATCAACCAACCAAATTACTTTTCTAAAAAAACCTAGCATTTTGAGCCATTTTTTTCCACATAAAACTGAAGTAACATTCGAACACCAACCAGACGCGAGAAAAACCACAAAACCTCCATCTCAATTCTACTTTTGAAAAGCATATGAACTGTGAAACCGGTAAAGGAAACAAATAAATATTCTTAAAAAGACTCCAGTTGCATTTCGATTTCATCTTTTTTCCTTATACTTTCACTCGTGTAGGACATCTCGTATTTTTTTATGTAAAACAAAACTCATTTTCTTATATATATATAAATTAAAAGATGGTTAAAGAAGTTCCATATATTTTATTATGCGCATTTCGAAAACAACATCATCCTGGGACAAAAATTGTGTTCTCATCAGATAAAATAAGGTAACATGATATGAGGCCTCATATCATGTTACCTTATTTTATCTGATGAGAACACAATTTTTGTCCCAGGATGATGTTGTTTTCGAAATGCGCATAATAAAATATATGGAACTTCTTAAACCATCTTTTAATTTCTTCTTTAATATATACTCCAGTTCTACCAACTGTTGAGTGCTACTTATCTGATATATGCATAGTTTTATTGTTCTACAATATTACTCACCTTCTACACACACACACACACACACACACATATATATATATATATATATATATATATATATATATATATATATATATATATATATATAAAATATGTAGTTTAGAAAGCCACAACAATGCAGATGGGAAATCTCGAGGTAGGAAGTGAGTGAGAAATAGGAGAAAAGTGAAAATTGAGAGAAACGAAAAAACGAAAACAAAACAAAGGTAGAAGGGTTACCGTAGTGGAGATTTAATCCCAATATTTCGGGCTCACGCCCATCAACGGGGGTAAATTTCCCATCTGCATTGTTGTGGCTTTCTAAACTACATATTTTACATATTTCACAATGCTTCAAGCAAACTTTAACACCCATATATATATATATATATATATCTACACAAACACACACATATTTGTATACGAAGTTCGGCTAAAAAGGTTATAGACTGACCAAGATACTCTCATGGAATGACCAAATGAGGTTCATTTTTCAACATAGTCCATGGAAAGAGACAATGCAGTTATTAATAGGAAAAGTTGAAATTAACGCATACACGATTTCACAGCTCTAGCATCACTTCCTCACAGACAGTCAATGAACTTTTCCACAAACCCTCGTATGTCAAAGCTGCTCAAACAGGATTAGTATCAGAGGCATTCAAGCCATGACCATCCCGTCTTTTTACTATATATGTAATGTATTATTTCAGTTTAGAATGGCGGCAGCGGCGGCGGTGATGGTGATGGTGTTGACGGTGGTGGTGGTGGAAATGGTGGCGTGGTGGTGGTAGTGTTGGCAATACAAGCTGTGGTGGTGGAAATAGCGGTGGTGGTGGTGGCATTGGTGCTACTAGTAGTGGTGGTGGAAATGGCGGTGATGGTGGTAGTGGTGTTGACGGTGGTGCTGGTGTAAATGGCGGTGGTGGTGGTGTTGGCGATACTGGTCGAAATGGCAGTGGTGGTAATGGTGGTAGTGGTGGTGGTGGTTGTGATGGTGTTGGTGGTAGTACAGGTAGTGGTGGTGTTACTGGTAGTGCTGGTGTCGTGGTAGTAATGGTGGTAGTGGTGTTGGTGGTTGTGATGGTGTTGGTGGTAGTACAGGTAGTGGTTGTGTTACTGGTAGTGCTGGTGATGGTGGTGGTAATGGTGGTGGTGGTGGTGGTTGTGGTGGTTTTGGTGGTAGTACAGGTAGTGGTTGTGTTACTGGTAGTGCTGGTGTCGTGGTGGTAATGGTGGTGTGGTGGTGGTGGTGGTTGTGATGGCGTTGGTGGTAGTACAGGTAGTGGTGGTGTTACTGGTAGTGCTGGTGATGGTGGTGGTAATGGTGGTGGTGGTGGTTGTGGTGGTTTTGGTGGTAGTACAGGTAGTGGTGGTATTACTGGTAGTGCTGGTGTCGTGGTGGTAATGGTGGTAGTGGTGGTGATGGTTGTGATGGTGTTGGTGGTAGTACAGGTAGTGGTGGTGTTACTGGTAGTGCTGGTGATGGTGGTGGTTATGGTGGTGGTGGTGGTAGTTGTGATGGTGGTAGTACAGGTAGTGGTGATGTTACTGGTAGTGCTGGTGATGGTGGTGGTTATGGTGGTGGTGGTGGTGGTGGTGGTGTTGGTGGTAGTACAGGTAGTGGTGGTGTTACTGGTAGTGCTGGTGATGGTGGTGGTTATGGTGGTAGTGGTGGTGGTGGTGTTGGTGGTAGTACATGTAGTGGTGGTGTTACTGGTAGTGCTGGTGATGGTGGTGGTTATGGTGGTGGTAATGGCGGTGTGGTGGTGTTGGTGGTTGTGATGGTGTTGGTGGTAGTACAGGTAGTGGTTGTGTTACTGGTAGTGCTGGTGATCGTGGTGGTAATGGTGGTGGTGGTGGTGGTGGTGGTGGTGGTGGTGGTGGTGGTGTTGGTGGTAGTACAGGTAGTGGTGGTGTTACTGGTAGTGCTGGTGATGGTGGTGGTTATGGTGGTGGTGGTGGTGGTGGTGGTGGTGGTGTTGGTGGTAGTACAGGTAGTGGTGGTGTTACTGGTAGTGCTGGTGATAGTGGTGGTAATGGTGGTGGTGGTAGTGGTAGTACAGGTAGTGGTGGTGTTACTGGTAGTGCTGGTGGTCGTGGTGGTAATGGTGGTGGTGGTGGTGGTAGTACAGGTAGTGGTGGTGTTACTGGTAGTGCTGGTGGTCGTGGTGGTAATGGTGGTGGTGGTGGTGGCTGTGATGGTGTTGGTGGTAGTAAAGGTAGTGGTGGTGTTACTGGTAGTGCTGGTGATAGTGGTGGTAATGGTGGTAATGGTGGTGGTGGTAGTGGTAGTACAGGTAGTGGTGGTGTTACTGGTAGTGCTGGTGATAGTGGTGGTAATGGTGGTGGTGGTGGTGGTAGTACAGGTAGTGGTGGTGTTACTGGTAGTGCTGGTGGTCTTGGTGGTAATGGTGGTGGTGGTGGTGGTAGTACAGGTAGTGGTGGTGTTACTGGTAGTGCTGGTGATAGTGGTGGTAATGGTGGTGGTGGTGGTGGTAGTACAGGTAGTGGTGGTGTTACTGGTAGTGCTGGTGATAGTGGTGGTAATGATGGTGGTGTTGGTGGTAGTACAGGTAGTGGTGGTGTTACTGGTAGTGCTGGTGATAGTGGTGGTAATGGTGGTGGTGGTGGTGGTAGTACAGGTAGTGGTGGTGTTACTGGTAGTGCTGGTGATAGTGGTGGTAATGGTGGTGGTGGTGGTGGTAGTACAGGTAGTGGTGGTGTTACTGGTAGTGCTGGTGATAGTGGTGGTAATGGTGGTGGTGGTGGTGGTAGTACAGGTAGTGGTGGTGTTACTGGTAGTGCTGGTGGTCTTGGTGGTAATGGTGGTGGTAATGGTGGTGGTGGTGGTGGCTGTGATAGTGTTGGTGGTAGTAAAGGTAGTGGTGGTGTTACTGGTAGTGCTGGTGGTCGTGGTGGTAATGGTGGTAATGGTGGTGGTGGTAGTACAGGTAGTGGTGGTGTTACTGGTAGTGCTGGTGGTCTTGGTGGTAATGGTGGTGGTGGTGGTGGCTGTGATGGTGTTGGTGGTAGTAAATGTAGTGGTGGTGTTACTGGTAGTGCTGGTGGTCTTGGTTGTAATGGTGGTGGTGGTGGTGGCTGTGATGGTGTTGGTGGTAGTAAAGGTAGTGGTGGTGTTACTGGTAGTGCTGGTGATAGTGGTGGTAATGGTGGTAATGGTGGTGGTGGTAGTGGTAGTACAGGTAGTGGTGGTGTTACTGGTAGTGCTGGTGGTCTTGGTGGTAATGGTGGTGGTGGTGGTGGCTGTGATGGTGTTGGTGGTAGTACAGGTAGTGGTGGTGTTACTGGTAGTGCTGGTGGTCTTGGTGGTAATGGTGGTGGTGGTGGTGGCTGTGATGGTGTTGGTGGTAGTAAATGTAGTGGTGGTGTTACTGGTAGTGCTGGTGATAGTGGTGGTAATGGTGGTAATGGTGGTGGTGGTAGTGGTAGTACAGGTAGTGGTGGTGTTACTGGTAGTGCTGGTGATAGTGGTGGTAATGGTGGTGGTAATGGTGGTGGTGGTGGTGGCTGTGATGGTGTTGGTGGTAGTAAAGGTAGTGGTGGTGTTACTGGTAGTGCTGGTGATAGTGGTGGTAATGGTGGTAATGGTAGTACAGGTAGTGGTGGTGTTACTGGTAGTGCTGGTGATAGTGGTGGTAATGGTGGTGGTGGTA
>OZ024743.1:66008444-66023444 GCA_964016885.1 Eledone cirrhosa
GGTGGTGGTGCTGGTGTTGGTGTTGTTAGTGGTGCTGGTGGTGCTGGTGTTGGTGTTGTTAGTGGTGGTGGTGGTGTTGGTGGTGGTGTTGTTAGTGGTGGTGGTGGTGCTGGTGTTGGTGTTGTTAGTGGTGGTGGTGGTGCTGGTGGTGGTGGTGTTGGTGGTGGTGTTGTTAGTGGTGGTGGTGGTGCTGGTGTTGGTGTTGTTAGTGGTGGTGGTGGTGCTGGTGTTGGTGTTGTTAGTGGTGGTGGTGGTGTTGGTGGTGGTGGTGTTGGTGTTGGTGTTGTTAGTGGTGGTGGTGGTGTTGGTGGTGGTGTTGTTAGTGGTGGTGGTGGTGCTGGTGTTGGTGTTGTTAGTGGTGGTGGTGGTGCTGGTGTTGGTGTTGTTAGTGGTGGTGGTGGTGCTGGTGGTGGTGTTGTTAGTGGTGGTGATGGTGTTGGTGTTGGTGTTGTTAGTGGTGGTGGTGGTGCTGGTGTTGGTGTTGTTAGTGGTGGTGGTGGTGGTGGTGGTGGTGTTGTTAGTGGTGGTGGTGGTGTTGGTTGTGGTGTTGTTAGTGGTGGTGGTGGTGCTGGTGTTGGTGTTGTTAGTGGTGGTGGTGGTGTTGGTGTTGGTGTTGTTAGTGGTGCTGGTGGTGTTGGTTGTGGTGTTGTTAGTGGTGGTGGTGGTGTTGGTTGTGGTGTTGTTAGTGGTGGTGGTGGTGCTGGTGTTGGTGTTGTTAGTGGTGGTGGTGGTGCTGGTGTTGGTGTTGTTAGTGGTGGTGGTGGTGTTGGTGGTGGTGTTGTTAGTGGTGGTGGTGGTGTTGGTGTTGGTGTTGTTAGTGGTGGTGGTGGTGCTGGTGTTGGTGTTGTTAGTGGTGGTGGTGGTGCTGGTGTTGGTGTTGTTAGTGGTGCTGGTGGTGCTGGTGTTGGTGTTGTTAGTGGTGGTGGTGGTGTTGGTGGTGGTGTTGTTAGTGGTGGTGGTGGTGCTGGTGTTGGTGTTGTTAGTGGTGGTGGTGGTGTTGGTGTTGATGTTGTTAGTGGTGGTGGTGGTGCTGGTGTTGGTGTTGTTAGTGGTGGTGGTGGTGCTGGTGTTGGTGTTGTTAGTGGTGGTGGTGGTGTTGGTGTTGGTGTTGTTAGTGGTGGTGGTGGTGCTGGTGTTGGTGTTGTTAGTGGTGGTGGTGGTGTTGGTGTTGGTGTTGTTAGTGGTGGTGGTGGTGCTGGTGTTGGTGTTGTTAGTGGTGGTGGTGGTGCTGGTGTTGGTGGTGCTGGTGTTGGTGTTGTTAGTGGTGGTGGTGGTGTTGGTGTTGGTGTTGTTAGTGGTGGTGGTGGTGCTGGTGTTGGTGTTGTTAGTGGTGCTGGTGGTGCTGGTGTTGGTGTTGTTAGTGGTGGTGGTGGTGCTGGTGTTGGTGTTGTTAGTGGTGCTGGTGGTGCTGGTGTTGGTGTTGTTAGTGGTGGTGGTGGTGCTGGTGTTGGTGTTGTTAGTGGTGGTGGTGGTGTTGGTGTTGGTGTTGTTAGTGGTGGTGGTGGTGTTGGTTGTGGTGTTGTTAGTGGTGGTGGTGGTGCTGGTGGTGGTGTTGTTAGTGGTGGTGGTGGTGGTGCTGGTGGTGTTGTTAGTGGTGGTGGTGGTGTTGGTGGTGGTGTTGTTAGTGGTGGTGGTGGTGCTGGTGTTGGTGTTGTTAGTGGTGGTGGTGGTGCTGGTGTTGGTGTTGTTAGTGGTGGTGGCGGTGTTATTGTTGGTGGTGGTGTTGGTGGTGCTGGTGCTGGTGTTGGTGTTGTTAGAGGTGGTGGTGGTGCTGGTGGTGGTGTTGTTAGTGGTGGTGGTGGTGCTGGTGGTGGTGTTGTTAGTGGTTGTGGTGGTCCTGGTGTTGGTGTTGTTAGTGGTGGTGGTGGTGTTGGTGGTGGTGTTGTTAGTGGTGGTGGTGGTGCTGGTGTTGGTGTTGTTAGTGGTGGTGGTGGTGCTGGTGTTGGCGTTGTTAGTGGTGGTGGTGGTGTTGGTGGTGGTGGTGTTGGTGTTGGTGTTGTTAGTGGTGGTGGTGGTGTTGGTGGTGGTGTTGTTAGTGGTGGTGGTGGTGCTGGTGTTGGTGTTGTTAGTGGTGGTGGTGGTGCTGGTGTTGGTGTTGTTAGTGGTGGTGGTGGCGCTGGTGGTGGTGTTGTTAGTGGTGGTGATGGTGTTGGTGTTGGTGTTGTTAGTAGTGGTGGTGGTGCTGGTGTTGGTGTTGTTAGTGGTGGTGGTGGTGGTGGTGGTGGTGTTGTTAGTGGTGGTGGTGGTGTTGGTTGTGGTGTTGTTAGTGGTGGTGGTGGTGCTGGTGTTGGTGTTGTTAGTGGTGGTGGTGGTGCTGGTGTTGGTGTTGTTAGTGGTGGTGGTGGTGTTGGTGTTGGTGTTGTTAGTGGTGGTGGTGGTGTTGGTTGTGGTGTTGTTAGTGGTGGTGGTGGTGCTGGTGTTGGTGTTGTTAGTGGTGGTGGTGGTGCTGGTGTTGGTGTTGTTAGTGGTGGTGGTGGTGCTGGTGTTGGTGTTGTTAGTGGTGGTGGCGGTGTTATTGTTGGTGGTGGTGGTGGTGGTGGTGGTGCTGGTGTTGGTGTTGTTAGAGGTGGTGGTGTTGCTGGTGGTGGTGTTGTTAGTGGTGGTGGTGGTGCTGGTGGTGGTGTTGTTAGTGGTGGTGGTGGTCCTGGTGTTGGTGTTGTTAGTGGTGGTCGTGGTGTTGGTGGTGGTGTTGTTAGTGGTGGTGGTGGTGCTGGTGTTGGTGTTGTTAGTGGTGGTGGTGGTGCTGGTGTTGGTGTTGTTAGTGGTGGTGGTGGTGTTGGTGGTGGTGGTGTTGGTGTTGGTGTTGTTAGTGGTGGTGGTGGTGTTGGTGGTGGTGTTGTTAGTGGTAGTGGTGGTGCTGGTGTTGGTGTTGTTAGTGGTGGTGGTGGTGCTGGTGTTGGTGTTGTTAGTGGTGGTGGTGGTGCTGGTGTTGGTGTTGTTAGTGGTGGTGGTGGTGTTGGTGGTGGTGTTGTTAGTGGTGGTGGTGGTGCTGGTGTTGGTGTTGTTAGTGGTGGTGGTGGTGTTGGTGTTGGTGTTGTTAGTGGTGGTGGTGGTGCTGGTGTTGGTGTTGTTAGTGGTGGTGGTGGTGCTGGTGTTGGTGTTGTTAGTGGTGGTGGTGGTGCTGGTGTTGGTGTTGTTAGTGGTGGTGGTGGTGCTGGTGTTGGTGTTGTTAGTGGTGCTGGTGGTGCTGGTGTTGGTGTTGTTAGTGGTGGTGGTGGTGCTGGTGTTGGTGTTGTTAGTGGTGGTGGTGGTGCTGGTGTTGGTGTTGTTAGTGGTGGTGGTGGTGCTGGTGTTGGTGTTGTTAGTGGTGGTGGTGGTGCTGGTGTTGGTGTTGTTAGTGGTGGTGGTGGTGTTGGTGGTGGTGTTGTTAGTGGTGGTGGTGGTGTTGGTGTAGGTGTTGTTAGTGGTGGTGGTGGTGCTGGTGTTGGTGTTGTTAGTGGTGGTGGTGGTGCTGGTGTTGGTGTTGTTAGTGGTGCTGGTGGTGCTGGTGTTGGTGTTGTTAGTGGTGGTGGTGGTGTTGGTGGTGGTGTTGTTAGTGGTGGTGGTGGTGCTGGTGTTGGTGTTGTTAGTGGTGGTGGTGGTGTTGGTGTTGGTGTTGTTAGTGGTGGTGGTGGTGCTGGTGTTGGTGTTGTTAGTGGTGGTGGTGGTGCTGGTGTTGGTGTTGTTAGTGGTGGTGGTGGTGGTGGTGTTGGTGTTGTTAGTGGTGGTGGTGGTGCTGGTGTTGGTTTTGTTAGTGGTGCTGGTGGTGCTGGTGTTGGTGTTGTTAGTGGTGCTGGTGGTGCTGGTGTTGGTGTTGTTAGTGGTGGTGGTGGTGCTGGTGTTGGTGTTGTTAGTGGTGGTGGTGGTGCTGGTGTTGGTGTTGTTAGTGGTGGTGGTGGTGCTGGTGTTGGTGTTGTTAGTGGTGGTGGTGGTGCTGGTGTTGGTGTTGTTAGTGGTGGTGGTGGTGCTGGTGTTGGTGTTGTTAGTGGTGCTGGTGGTGCTGGTGTTGGTGTTGTTAGTGGTGGTGGTGGTGTTGTTAGTGGTGGTGGTGGTGCTGGTGTTGGTGTTGTTAGTGGTGCTGGTGGTGCTGGTGTTGGTGTTGTTAGTGGTGGTGGTGGTGCTGGTGTTGGTGTTGTTAGTGGTGGTGGTGGTGTTGGTGTTGGTGTTGTTAGTGGTGGTGGTGGTGTTGGTTGTGGTGTTGTTAGTGGTGGTGGTGGTGCTGGTGGTGGTGTTGTTAGTGGTGGTGGTGGTGGTGCTGGTGGTGTTGTTAGTGGTGGTGGTGGTGTTGGTGGTGGTGTTGTTAGTGGTGGTGGTGGTGCTGGTGTTGGTGTTGTTAGTGGTGGTGGTGGTGCTGGTGTTGGTGTTGTTAGTGGTGGTGGCGGTGTTATTGTTGGTGGTGGTGGTGGTGGTGGTGGTGCTGGTGTTGGTGTTGTTAGAGGTGGTGGTGGTGCTGGTGGTGGTGTTGTTAGTGGTGGTGGTGGTGCTGGTGGTGGTGTTGTTAGTGGTGGTGGTGGTCCTGGTGTTGGTGTTGTTAGTGGTGGTGGTGGTGTTGGTGGTGGTGTTGTTAGTGGTGGTGGTGGTGCTGGTGTTGGTGTTGTTAGTGGTGGTGGTGGTGCTGGTGTTGGTGTTGTTAGTGGTGGTGGTGGTGTTGGTGGTGGTGGTGTTGGTGTTGGTGTTGTTAGTGGTGGTGGTGGTGTTGGTGGTGGTGTTGTTAGTGGTGGTGGTGGTGCTGGTGTTGGTGTTGTTAGTGGTGGTGGTGGTGCTGGTGTTGGTGTTGTTAGTGGTGGTGGTGGTGCTGGTGGTGGTGTTGTTAGTGGTGGTGATGGTGTTGGTGTTGGTGTTGTTAGTGTTGGTGGTGGTGCTGGTGTTGGTGTTGTTAGTGGTGGTGGTGGTGGTGGTGGTGGTGTTGTTAGTGGTGGTGGTGGTGTTGGTGGTGGTGGTGTTGGTGTTGGTGTTGTTAGTGGTGGTGGTGGTGTTGGTGGTGGTGTTGTTAGTGGTGGTGGTGGTGCTGGTGTTGGTGTTGTTAGTGGTGGTGGTGGTGCTGGTGTTGGTGTTGTTAGTGGTGGTGGTGGTGCTGGTGGTGGTGTTGTTAGTGGTGGTGATGGTGTTGGTGTTGGTGTTGTTAGTGGTGGTGGTGGTGCTGGTGTTGGTGTTGTTAGTGGTGGTGGTGGTGGTGGTGGTGGTGTTGTTAGTGGTGGTGGTGGTGGTGGTGGTGGTGTTGTTAGTGGTGGTGGTGGTGCTGGTGTTGGTGTTGTTAGTGGTGGTGGTGGTGCTGGTGTTGGTGTTGTTAGTGGTGGTGGTGGTGTTGGTTGTGGTGGTGTTAGTGGTGGTGGTGGTGTTGGTGTTGGTGTTGTTAGTGGTGGTGGTAGTGCTGGTGTTGGTGTTGTTAGTGGTGGTGGCGGTGTTGGTTGTGGTGTTGTTAGTGGTGGTGGTGGTGCTGGTGGTGGTGTTGTTAGTGGTGGTGTTGGTGTTGGTGTTGTTAGTGGTGGTGGTGGTGTTGGTTGTGGTGTTGTTAGTGGTGGTGGTGGTGCTGGTGTTGGTGTTGTTAGTGGTGGTGGTGGTGTTGGTGGTGGTGTTGTTAGTGGTGGTGGTGGTGCTGGTGTTGGTGTTGTTAGTGGTGGTGGTGGTGCTGGTGGTGGTGTTGTTAGTGGTGGTGGTGGTGTTGGTGGTGGTGTTGTTAGTGGTGGTGGTGGTGCTGGTGGTGGTGTTGTTAGTGGTGGTGGTGGTGTTGGTGGTGGTGTTGTTAGTGGTGGTGGTGGTGTTGGTGGTGGTGTTGTTAGTGGTGGTGGCGGTGTTATTATTGGTGGTGGTGTTGTTAGTGATGGAGGTGGTGGTTTCCTTATTGGTGGTGGTGTCAGCGACAGTGTGGCTGTTGCTGCTGTTGGTGGTGGTGTCAGCGGTAGTGCTAGTGTTGCTGTTGGTGGTGGTGTAGCTGTTGTTGTTGATGAAGGTGTTGCTGTTGTTGTTGGTGGTGGTGTTGTAAGTGGTGGTGGTGTTGTCAGCGGTTGTGTTGTCGTTACTATCACTATAGTATGTCTCAAACTCTATTCAGACCATGCAACAGAACGTCTAACATATTCTAAACCGGAGCTGTTTTTTTTTCTATGTAGAGAGACACACACATATATGCAAACACATATACACAGACACACACAAATACACACATACACACATATACTCACAAACATACAAACCATATACACTAATGCTCACACATACAAACAAACTAGACGCGTAGCCACATATACATGCATACACGAATGTTTGTATGTATATATTAAAGTATGTGGCGTATGTATGTATGAATGTATGAATGTATGAATGTATGTATGTATGCATGCATGTGTGAATGTATGTAGGTAGGTATGCATATGAGTATGAATATACGTACGTACGTATGGTATGTATGTATGTTCGTATGTATGTATTATGTATGTATGTATGCATGTATTTGTATCTATATATATGGACATAGAATATATGAAATGTAAGACCCAAACTCACTTTGTAGGGGAATACAAGTCAAACTGGCTAAAATAGGCCAATTTTGACTTATATAATGCCCCAACCATGGTTTCTGAAACTCAACTTACAGCATCTGGACTCCCAAGACATTGGAATAACTAATAATTGTTTCTACTTTTGGCACAAGTCCAGCAATTATTCCAGTGCATTACTGGTACTTTATTTTATCGACCCCGTAAGGATGAAAGGCAAAGTTAACCTCGGCGGGATTTGAACTCAGATTGGAAAGGGCCGTAACTCTATGCGTCAAAGCATGGCGTCCGACCCTCTACTGGCATAACTAATAATGGAAGAAGTGAAGCTTCTTCACCAGGGACGAATTCTTCATAAGAATAAAGGGACAAGTATCAAATTTATCATACATACCAATTCACTGCTAGATCTTATATGTGAACAAGGTTTTGTATCATTGAATTGTCGCAAGAATATGTTCTACCCAAAGGTACTAGCTGAATAATATATCATATGATATATACCAATTATATAGCAGAGGGTACAGCAGCAATGACGCCACATTGAAATACTGTATGAAAATGTTCTACTCAGTATATAAGGATAGTATGACAGGCTTATATCGACGATCTATATATTCATCTCTGTATATTTGATAAATTCAATCTGTAAATGGAAGACACAACTTAGTTTCAATTCCTGATTCCTGGATAGTTTATCGTCATTCCATTTACATTGCTTATTTCCAACAGAACACATTGTCCAGTACTTGAATCAATACTATCGACTGTTCATACCCGAGTACCAATCAATACGTCGATTACTCGTCAATTGATAGCTCTGATTACTGCAAAAGAAGCAGATGGGCAGAGCCGATACAACGTCAGGTATAATACTTTACAGTATTCTGTCAGGTTCTCTGTGCTCTGAGTTCAAATCCCACCGAGCTCAAATTTGTTTTCATCCTTTCGCGTTCGGTAAAAAAAATGTACCAGTTCACTTCTTGGGCCGATACGTCCAGTCTATTTCCTTCTCAAATCCTCTCTCTCAAACTCTCAAACACACACACACACACACACACACACACACACACACACACACACACACACACGCACACACGCACGCACGCACGCACGCACACACACACACACATAGATATATATATAACGAAGGAAGTGTGGTAAGGAACCAGGTGGACCACAACGCACCAGAGTAGTCGATACTTTGGGAAGTAGAGTGGGTAATAGGAAAAGGTACAGGACCCCGACGGCAGAGCTCAAACCGTTTCGACGGCTATTTCTGGACTCTGAGTCCAGAAATAGCCGTCGAAACGGCTTGATCTCTGCCGTCGGAGTCCTAAACCTTCTCTTATACATATTTATATATATATATATATATATATATATGCAAAAGTTCTATTTAAAGTTGTTGGGATACAACAAGTAAATATTTTTATAACTGATATAAAGCACTCGACACATTTTTGGAGTAGATATACGATATTAATAAATGGAAACTATATTTATAAAACCATATTTATTTCATTATACATATTTCAGGGATACCACATTAAATTATGGTATGCCTTCATCAGACAAAATACAATATATAACAGTTTTACAAATAGGTTTGACGTACCCTTTAAAATACAACCATTACTTTTGGAGGCTGTCTGGATAGTGATTTGTTTATATAATAAGTCATAGTGTTAAGCACAATTAGAAAAAGACGGAGAGAAAGAAAGAGAAAAGAACAAAGACAGAGAGAGAGAAAGAAAAGAGAAAGAAAACCTGGAGATATATCGGTGAGAGAGAGAAATGAATAATAAAAATATAAATATAAGTATCAATATTCATGAATGGGACATAGATATATAATATGAGAAATTAAACATTGTTCAATAATGACCATATGTTTAGTTCAGAAACTTGAGATCAATATACCAAAATCTGAGTTCAAAATGTACTCTTGCTATAGAGATTAGTATTTTATGCAAAGACATACAAATATATATGTATATATACATACATATAGATACGCACGTCCTGAAAATAGAAATTATGTTTACTCAAGCCAACAATATAGACATACAAAACGTAAATGATTTCTCTTAATCACTGCTATACACTCATTGTGTTATAAAAATTTCACAGTATATATATACAAATATATACGATTAACAATCATGTCCTCATATATACGATTACCATTCATGTGTTTAATATTATGCACATCTGCAACATACTTCTCAACCACATAGATATATACACATACATATATACACATACATATGTATAAATAAATATTTGCGTGCGTCCTCATGCATCACTCATGTATATATACAGACACATATACAAACACAAAAAATCTATAACACTTTCTATGCATGTTAATACACACATATGCATTTGTATAGAGATAATCCAATATCAATAAATTACCAAAGGATTATAATTTGTAAACATAACCATAACAATATAAATTTAAAATACCAAAGGAATATATTTTGGAAATGCAACTATATAGTCAAAAGAAATCTAGAAATATCAAAGCATTAAATATCAATAAAACACTATAGAGTATCTTAAGTTAAAATAATATGTTTTATATATTTAGTATAGAAATTTATCCTACGTATATCTCAATCAAGATATTGAGAGGGTAGACTTGTGAAAGTTATGAGAAGCTATCATAATCAAAACAAATAAATAAAAATAATTTAAAAGATTTAAAAAATTTAAAAAACCCAATGATTCTACAGATAACCTTATATTTAATATAGAAATTTACCTTACGTATATTTTATTTAATACATTGAAAGTATAGACATTTTAAAGTAGTTTATTATATCCATGTTTATATTTAGGAAGAAAGTTTAAAAAGAAAAAAGGTGAAGGAATCTAATGGATTATCGACAGGTTCTATATATTAACTAAAATTACTTAATTAATTATACTACATTTTAAATTTATATTTATATTTAAACGTTGAGTTCAATCTATGTCTGCAGCAAGTGAATAAATTGTTCCTCAGATTAAGGGAATTTTTGGACTTTAATATAAAGAATATTTCTTCAATACAAAGATCACAATTTTCTGAAGAGGAATTAAAAGGAGTACCCTGTGAGATAATATTCCAATTCATCGAATATTTAATATTATCTCGTTTTAGGTCCCATAGTAGGCTAGATAGCGAAGTTGAAGATTTTTTTGTTTGGATCTGTGAAAGAATTCTTATGATTATTGAAGCGAAATTTAAATTATGTAGAGGTGGAACCAACATAGTTAAATGAATTTAAATTAGTTTTAACATTACAATTATACACTACATTTTTAGCTAAGCAGTTGTTACTTAACGGACAGTTAGATTTATTTCTACAGTTACAGTTATTTAATTGAATATTGTTTGGGTTATTATTGGTATTTTGGTTAGGTTTTAAATTCCTATTATTAATTCTATTAATATTTTGTGCTAAATTTTTGGTGGACGAGTAAGTTAATTTTATAGTGTGTCTATTAAAAATTGAGTGATATTTCTGTGTTCTAGGGAAGCGTGTGTCAAGAGCTTTAAAGAATAGTTTAGCAATAGGGGTTTTAATATTTAGCGAGAAAGGGGGAGCAAACCATAATATATTTCTAGTTCTATTTCTTTTTCGGCTTTTGGAATTATTGTAATGTTTTCTATTACAGTGATTAAGAGAAATCATTTACGTTTTGTATGGCTATATTGTTGGCTTGAGTAAACATAATTTCTATTTTCAGGACGTGCGTATCTATATGTATGTATATATACATATATATTTGTATGTCTTTGCATAAAATACTAATCTCTATAGCAAGGGTACATGTTGAACTCAGATTTTGGTATATTGATCTCAAGTTTCTGAACTAAACATATGAGTTCAAATCCCGCTGAGGTTGACTTTGCCTTTCATCCTTACGGGGTCGATAAAATAAAGTACCAGTAATGCACTGGATAATTGCTGGCCTTGTGCCTAAAGTAGAAACAATTATTGAACAATGTTTAATTTCTCATATTATATATCTATGTCCCATTCATGAATATTGATACTTATATTTATATTTTTATTATTCATTTCATATAAATTGTTAACTGAACTTAATATGACATGACGTAAAGTTGTCACTGTCCCCCCTCTCTCTATATAGTATTTCTCTCTCTTGAGTTTCTCTTTCTGTATGATGACTTGATATCTCTCTGTTGCTTTCCTCTGTTTTTCTTATTCCTTCCTTTTCTTTCTTTTTTATTTCCTCCTATCTTTATCTATCTCTTTCTTTTCTCCATACATTTCTCTCTCTCTCCGATATATCTCCAGGTTTTCTTCTCTTTTCTTTCTCTCTCTCTGTCTTTGTTCTTTTCTCTTTCTTTCTCTCCGTCTTTTTCTAATTGTGCTTAACACTATGACTTATTATATAAACAAATCACTATCCAGACAGCCTCCAAAAGTAATGGTTGTATTTTAAAGGGTACGTCAAACCTATTTGTAAAACTGTTATATATTGTATTTTGTCTGATGAAGGCATACCATAATTTAATGTGGTATCCTTGAAATATGTATAATGAAATAAATATGGTTTTATAAATATAGTTTCCATTTATTAATATCGTATATATATATATATATATATATATATATATATATATATCCCCTCACTCTCACGCTATCTCTTTCCTCCTCTTCAAGCAAGCAGCTGTCTGCAAGCATAAAAAGGGGATGGACTCAACCAGATTTAAAATGCTCAAAATGTGTCGTATGTCCCTATGGCGCACCTAGGCTCCATCAGGAGTTGCGGGTCCACATACATGTAGAAACAGAATGTATGTTTGCATTATTATCGTTGCACTACTAGTAGTATCCTACTCCATAGTATTTATTTTTTACTGAGTTCTTCCTATCATTGTAATTCCCCTGTGTATCATGTATAGACCTGTAATTCCCGATTTAGTTGTAAGGTGACCGAAGTGACATGCAGCACCTCTTGGGTCCCTTTTTATTTATCGACGTCGAAATGATGAACGGCAAAGTTGACCTCGGCGTGATTTGAGCTCAAAGCTCAGAGACCCCGAACAAATGCCACAAAACCTTCTATTTGACGTTCTAACGATTCTGCCCATTCTCCACTTTAGATAGCTTGATATATCGATAACTAGAGCTATCCAATAACGAATTATCAGCGTCAATTCATTGAAAACGAAAGGATGAAAGGCAAGTTTGACATCGGTAGGATTTGAACTCAGAACGTAGAAAGATGTTATAAAATTCCGCAAAACATTTGGACCGACGATTTGACGACTCTTGTCAATCCACCGAGGACTAATAATTGTTTCTACTTTTGGCACAAGGCCAGCAATTATCCCAGTGCATTACTGGTACTTTATTTTATCGACCCCGTAAGGATGAAAGGCAAAGTTAACCTCGGCGGGATTTGAACTCAGACCATAAAGGGCCGTAACTCTTTGCTGCAAAGCATGGCGCCAGACCCTTGGTTTCTTATTTAGGCACAAGTGCAAAAATCTTGGTGGAAGAGAAAGTCAATTAAATCAACCTCAGTGTGTTACTGGTACTTTATTCTATTGACCCTGTAAGGATGAAAGGCAAAGTTAATCTCACGGGGATTTGAATTCAGAACGTAAAGGGCTGAAACACTATGCCGCTAAGCATATTGTCCGATCTCTACCGATTCTGCCAATCCATCACTCTTCACCGAGAGCTAATAATGATTTTTAATCTAGGTTTATGGCGAGCAACTTTATGGTGAGGGTAAAGCCAAACACATCAACGTAATAATAGATGTGTGGGATTTTATTTTATCAACCCCTAATGCTGCATGTTTGGCATAAAAATCAGTTCTGCGAAAACAGAGATGGTCGTTCTCTCAAGAAAGCCTGCGCAGTACACTCTACATATGAATGGAGTTCAACTGAAGCAGGTAAAGAAGTTCAAGTATCTCGGGGCCGTGTTCACGAATGATAGAATGCAGGAGGCTGAATTAAGTGCAAGAATTACAGGAGCTGGTGCAGTAATGTGTCAGTCTCAGCATTCGACAATCAGAAGAAGAGGAGGCAGGTGTAAAAGCCGAACTCGCTATCTTCAATTCAGTATTCGTGTCAACCCTTACCTATCGTCATGCATTTTGGGTAATGATTGAAAGAAGAGGATCGCGAATAAAACCAGCCGAAATGGGGTCCCTCTAAAGGGTCTTTAGAGTAACGTTACTCAATAGAGTGCGTAGCTCGGAGATCAGAGAGGCACTGCAGGTAGAGCCGCTACTTCTCCAAATTGAGAGATTACAGCTTCGATACTATAGCCATGTGGTTATAATGTCTCAAGAAAGAATCGCTGGACAGATTTTACGGGCAGGAGACCAAGGGGTAGACCCCGAGCAATATTGTTGGATAACATCCATGAGAGCGGATGGTTACGCTTAAAAATCCTACTGGATCAGTTGAGGACGGTTGTTTCTGACCGGACCCACTGGAAGAAGTGTTTGGGGACTCTGCCTCCACGACCCTCTCAGGAAGAAATGGTCGAAGAAGAAGAAAAAATGAAGTGAAAACCCCGGAATAATTCAATTCAAAGTTGAACTCAGTGAGATTTGAACGCTGATCGTAGAAAGTATTACCTAGATATCGCAAAACATTTTGTCCAGCGCTCTAACAATTCGTAAAAATCTGCCGAGGAGCAATAATTGTTTCTACATTAGGCACAAGGCCAACAATTTGAGGAGAGGAGAAAAGTGATTAAATAGACCCCCAATGCATTACTGGTACTTTATTATATCGACCCCGTAAGGATGAAAGGCAAAGCCAACACTAGCGGGATTTGAATGCAGAACGTAAAAGGCCATAACTCTATGCTGCAAAGCATGTTGTCCGACGCGCTACCGATACTGCCCATCCACCGCCCTCCACCGAGGAGTAATAATGAGTCTACAATGTTTGTCCTCTTCTGTGTACACACCACTTAAAGATTATAACATGACAAAAATCTTGTTAACAGTTGTTGTCCAACGTTTGTACTAGATAACAGTTCAAAACCTTCCCAGAAATAAATTTGAAGCTTTTTTCTTTAATATTAGTTTTTGTTATTTTATTCATCTATTTTTCTTTTCTTTTCTCAAAGAGAAGAAAACTGAACAAGGGGAGAAAGATTTCTTCGCCTTTCTATGTCATGTATTTTTATGGCTAATGTTTGTACAACCTTAGTTTGTATCCATCTTATAACATTTCATATATCTACATTATTTCGATAAGCTTACGAGGTTGTGTGTACTTTTCTAGAACCATCTAGCTCTTTTATATTTGTAGTTTGTTTTATTTCCTTTACATTTCATTTCTTTTGTTACCGCATAATAACATTACGACTTGATATCAATATAGGTAGAGGAATAGAAGAACATTAGGGGCCAACAATTGACCAATCAAAATGAGAACTCAGCAACATCTGAGGTGAGAGTAAGAAAAAAAAAAAACCTATTTATTCGGCTTCATCGTAATCATTCATTACACAAAGAGCAGCCAATGGACAAAGGTTCCCTCAAAACCCTAGTGTAGCTAAGCTCGAATAATAATACGTCTTGAGAAAAGAAAAATATCTCCGATTCAAAGCATATAAAAGCTGTATCAATTAGGATCTGTAGAATTTCCATAGGGTGTACACGTTAACTGTAAAGGCAGGTGGCTTCGTCGTTAGGGTGCTCGATTCACGATCTTAAGGTCGTAAGTTCGATCTCAGGTAGCGCATTGTGTCCTTGAGCAAAACACTTTATTTCACGTTGTTCAGGCACGGCCACGTTATGGAATGCTCAGGCACTACCACGTTAATTTAATGAGCAGGTAGTTTCGTTGTACGAATAAGTGGAACACTCATCGTTGGAACAGACGAAGATCCTACACACAAGTCAATGATTGCTAAACTTATTCAGGAGAAATGAAGAATATACTTACTATAGCAGAAGCGGGATGTCCAGATGACTTAAAAGGTTGCTTGGCATTCATAATGACCCATGTCTAATCCCACTGCGTGGTATATTGGGCAAGCATTTACTCTCGGGTCCCAAATAATAGGGGGCTTGGAATAAGGAGGCTGGCGGGGTGGAATACTTAGGGTAGGGGTGGTAAAAAATCGGTAATTGTTCTATGTGGTCTCCATTGATTAAAAACACAAAAAAACAACAACAGAATTAGTCGTCTAGTTTACATATTCAGCCCCAACCTATCAAATTTATTTTATAACGTATGGCATTTCTAGGAACGTTCTTTTTTGTCATTTATAAAATGTTTTTTGAAAGTATATAGAAAATAGATTGTCACAGGAATGTTACCACTTGAAATAAAATTTCGCCGGAGATAGGTTAGTAAAATTTAATTGTTTCTACATTTGGCACAAGGCCAGCAATTACGCTAGCGAATTACTGGTACTTTATTTTATCGACCCCGTAAGGATGAGAAGCAAAGTTGACCTCGGCGGGATTTGAACTCAGAACATAAAGGTCCGTAACTCTATGCTGCGGACATGGCGTC
>OZ024743.1:66030944-66035944 GCA_964016885.1 Eledone cirrhosa
GATGTCCAAAGTCACCCTCCTCACCAAGAAACCTACATACATACATACATACATACATACATGCATACATACATACATACATACATGCATAAATACATACATACATACATACATACATACATACATACATACATACATACATACATACATACATGCATGAGACCTAAAACACAGACCATAGAGGGGATAAACCACTCTAAAAGCCTGGCATGGAGTTCCGACAAGTTTATAACATCACACCATGAGGGATACCTCTATGCAATACAGGAACAAGAACTCCCTACCAAATATCTGCTGCACAAAAGGGGAGGGCCATCAGCTGACAATAAATGTAGGTCATGTAAAACAAAAATCGAGGATGTAAGCCACATTGTTGCCAGCTGCGAAAGAATGTCATCTCGCTACTACCTCCCCATGAGACACGATGGGATAGCTAGAACCATCTGGAATGCACTTCGGAAAACAAAATTAACATCAAACGAGGAAGAATATATTGAGACAGATGGCACTAAGGAATAATGGTGGAACCTGAAAATAAAAACTGCCACCAAATTAAAGCACAACCGGCCTGATATTGTTGTTTGGGACCACACATTGAAAACGTGTTCTGTTGTGGAGATCAGCTGCCCACTTTATGTAAACGTTGTCAGAAAATACAGGAGAAGGAGGACATCTACGGACCATTGATGAGGAGTTTGCAAATCCAGTATCCAAGATACACCTTTAGCTTCATACCCATCATTATTGGAACTACGGGTTATATACCAACCCGTTTGAACGAAAGTATGACTGAACTTGGATTTGCGGATAACGAGCGCAGCACCCTAATTCATAGTCTACAAATGGCTGCGATAGCTGGCACCTTCAAAATTTGCGATTCAAGGGATGACAATTTCTTTTCTTTTACAACCTTGCCACCAGGAAGGTGGCCGGTCAAAAAAATATACTCGAAACTAAGAGAAAGAGATAACATACATACGATCTGAAATCTGAAACTCTATGCCAAGAACATGGATGGGATGAAGAAAAATCTTGACCTGGTTACAACGTTCTCAAAGGATATAGGAATGGAGTTTAGCCAAGATAAATGCTCATACATGACTGTAAAGCGGGGAAAAACAATAACCCAACATCAGTCCAGACAATATTTGAATGTCGCATCATATGTCTCCGACAACATCTACTAACCTCGAAGCGTAGGAGCCCGTTTCTCGATCAAGTCTATCTGCATGAAACAGATAAGATCATGAGAGTTGGGAAGGAACTCCTTGAGAGATATTTCCTGTGTGATAATCAAAAATTCACACCCAGGGAAGATGCTCAGCAGTATCGCAGTGAATCCATGGATGAAAAACTGCATGCCTATCAGCAAAACATCATGCATGGATATGTTGCCAGGAAGCTCCAGTGTGAGAGTAATATAGATAAGGAAAGTAGTCTATCTTGGACCAACAACCGCTATATTGGCTCCCACTTTGAAGGATACGCTTTTGCAATCCGGAAACAGGAGTTTAATACGAAAAACCTGATTCACAAAAGAGATAGGGATGCAGGCAAAACACCTGGATGTGATAACAAGTGCAGACTCTGCAGAACTAACATCGAGGATATCACCCATGTCATCAGCAGCTGTCCAAAGATGTCATCACGGTACTATCTACCTATGAGGCATGATGTAGTGGCCAAAACGCTGTACAATGCAGTTCGTAAAAAAGATAGCCCCGATAATAAACACATTAAAAGCTACAACAATGTGGAAGACATCCATGTACATAATATAAAAGAGTACTGGTGGAATGTTCCAGTAAAAACCCCAATCAAATACAGGCATAACAGACCAGCTATTATGATATGGGACAGGGAGAAGAAAACATGCACAGTAGTGGAAATTAGCTGCCCAGCAGATGCAAATATAATATCAAAGATTAGTGAAAAGGCGAATATTTATGCAGAACTGATGAGAAATCTGCAGATACTCCACCCTGATTACACCTTCAGATTTATGACTGTCATTATTGGGGCACTGGGATATGTTAGTAACTGCCTCAATACAAGTCTTGAGAATCTAGGCTTCACAAGAACACAATTAGTTAGGAAATTACAAGTAGAATCCATTAATGGAACAGTAAAAATATGTAAAATATTCCAAAGATTTTGCATCTAATAACTGCATATACACATGTACAGATACAAAGTATATACACATGCACACATACAACTCAAAACATACACATCCACACATACAATAACATCCATATCTACACTTGCATGCATACATACATATCTACCTAGTTGATGTTGTGTAAATTCCAATGAGAGAATCTTGTGTCTATGTTAGAAACGGACTCTCTCTCTCTATTGGTAAAACTTTGTGAAATTATAAAACCAGAAGAACATACATACGAATATATAAATATATATGTAAATATATAATGAGAGTCCCGAGTGAAGATAGGAAAATGAACGTGGCCACTTACCTTTTGCGGTTTCGGAAGCATCCGATGATGTTGACCAGTTCTCCTTTTCGAGTAGTGTTTTCGATGCTCAGAGAGTGGGATTGCTCGAGTGCAAGGCCTTTCCCCACTTAAAAAACCTTCAAAACACAGACAATGCTTGTTCAGGATATGTTACAGGTTCGTGTAGCTGGCTGTAGCCTTAAAAGTGCACCAAACTCTATAATCTGACAAGCGATTGCAGAGTTTGCCGCCATCATGTATGTATGTATCTATGTATGTATGTCAGGTTGATTTTCAGTGCTACTGGTGACATGTAACCCACTACAACCTGTGAATAGTCGGGTCGTCGGTGACAAAACCGGGAACCACACCAAGCTTGCTATGTGAGGCGGGGTGAATTTGGTCACCCCGCGGGACGAAAAACAAAACCCGTCATAGGGCGGAGGAACTCAGGAGAGTCAAAGGCCACCTAATAAAGTTAATTTATTTATTCATCTATTTTGAGCGAGAGACTCCTAGTCTTCATTAAGACATATCTCTAGAAGGTCACTCTGATATAAAACCTGCGACTTCCTTTGCATCCAATGATGTAGGCCAGTTCTTCTTTTGGGGTAAATGCATTCGTAAATGTTCAGAGAGAGAGAGAGGGGGATTGGCCCTGTGCAAAGGTTTTTCTCACTTAAAAAAGTTTCAAGCCCAGGCATCACTCGATATGTGTCATATTTTGCCATGCAAGGTATTGCTGGCCATAGGCAAGTCCCTAGCAAGGCTAAAAAGCCATGCCCGTGATGCTGATGCTTAAGTATCAAGCGATGGCATTACTCGAAATCGAGTTGCAACTATCATGTATGTATGTATGTATGTATGTATGTATGTTGTGTCAGGTCACCAGTTGGTGCTACTGGTAACATGTATCCCAGTACAACCTGTCTCATGGTCGGGTCGTTGGCGACTAAACTGGCAACCCCATGTATGTATGTATATATATCAGCACTATGTATCAATGATTGTCACAGGTGTAGTGTTTGTACCAGAGTTTTCAAGTCGCTGGCTGGACTAAAAAGTCACACTTGTTTAGCGCATCGGTAGGGGTTCTACATGGATATAAAGTGGTGGCCGTACTCGAAAACGAGTTGGCAGCCACCATATGTATGTATATATATGTATGTATATGTATGTATGTATGTATGTATGTATGTATGTATGTATATGTATGTATGTATATGTATGTATGTGGGTTCCTTGGTGAGGACTAAAAACAAAATCTGTCAAAGGGCAAAGGAGCTCTTAAGAGTCAATGGCCATCCAAAATCACCGGGAGAGATGACCCCTTAACCTTTGTCAAGGCAGAATTCTAGGAGAAGGAAAACTCTGATATAACACCTGCAACTCTGATGGTATCCAATGATGTTGACTTGTTCTTCTTTTTGGTAAATATCATCTTGGTTAAGAGAGTGGGACTGGCTTTGTGCAGTTTTGCAGTGCCTTTGCTCACTATAAAAGCTTCACAGCACAGGCATTGCTTTATATCTGGAGATCTCTCTGCACTTGTTGTCACATGGTACCATGGGCCCTGCACTGTCAATAATTGTCACAAGTGTAGTGTTTGTACCAGAGTTTTCAAGTCGCTGGCTGGACTAAAAAGTCACACTCGTTCAGCGCATTGGTAGGGGTTCTCCTACATGGATATAAAGTAGTGGCCGTACTCGAAAACGAGTTGGCAGCCACCATGTAAGTATGTATGTATGTATGTATGTATGTATGTATGTATGTATGTATGTATGTATGTATGTATGTTTGACACACAAACCAAAAATGCGCTACCGGGACTGTGTCAGGGGCACCTTGGCTTGTGCTGGAATTTCATCTGACCAATGGGAGAAAATGGCTGTGGAGCGTGTGAAGTGGGGATGTTTGATCAAGTCAGGTAGTGAATATTTTGAAACTAGTCGGAGAGAACACCTAATACTGAAAAGGAAGATGAGAAAAAGATACTGTCTTGAACTGCCTGCTGTTGAACATCATCTGGTTTGCCAGCACTGTGGTCGAATCTGCCTGAGTACAACTTTACTCAGATTTGACAAGACACGAACACATTCATGTCAGTAGACCTCATGTAAATTATGATCTGAAAAGGTGTAGGAAATGTGGCAAAGAATTTGGCAAGGAATGTGGCTAGTATGGGAGATCTTAAAAAACACATGAGAACAGAACGCCAGAACAAAGCAATGGAAAGTCCCAGAAGAGCCTATACTTGCTATGTATGTGCCAGAGGGTGCAAGTCTTTGGCTGGTTTAAAGAGCCACATTTGTGCCTCATATTTTTGAGCATTTTATCGGGTGATGGCAATGCATGAACATGAGTTTTCAGCCATCATGTATGTATGTATGTATGTATGTATGTATGTATGTATGTATGTATGTATGTATGTATGTATGTATGTATGTATGTATGTACAAAGGGCGGAAGAACTCATAAGATTCAACGGCCATCCAAAAATGTGTAAATATGTATATACACATGTACATATGTATGTATATGTAT
>OZ024743.1:66040944-66055944 GCA_964016885.1 Eledone cirrhosa
AGGCACTGGTTAGGCGGAATCGCGTGGCCATTGTCGTCATTGAAATATGTATCACAGCCGTATCAAAAATGCACTTAAACACCTGAAACTACTTCGCATTTTCTTATTCTAAATATACTCTCTCATTCATATGTGGAAAAAGTACGTAGAGTGCTTCAATTGATTTGCATCAATGTTTACCGGAAGTATATATATATGTATATATATATATATATATATATATATATATATATATATATATATATATATATATATATATATATATAGGAACCAGTAAGACCCCGACAGCTGAGCTCAAGCCGTTTCGACGGCTAATTCTGGACTGAATTAGCCGTCGAAACGGCTTGAGCTCAGCTGTCGGGGTCTTACTGGTTCCTATTACCCACTCTACTACCTCAAGTATTGAGTACTTTGGTGCGTTATGGTCCACCTGGTTCCTTACCACATTTCCTTCGTTATATATATATATATATATATATATATATATATGCGTGTGCGTGTATGTGTGTGTTTGTGCGTGTATGTGTGTGTGTGTGTGTATATATTTTATGTATGTATGTATGTATGTACACACACACACACACACATATATATATATATATATATTACATTAGATTTTAATTTCAAATCTTTAGTTTTTAACTCCTATTAATTTAATTATTTTTAATTTTTATTTCAACACTCAGAATTTGATAAGGTGGATTTTTATAATACATCGAAACCGGTATTTCTTCATATACTTTATATACTTTATAAAACTTTAAAAAAAAGAATTTTCCCTCTCATTTTTTCAATAATGTTATCTTTTATAATGTCACTTTGACGAATCAAAAAAGAAAAACAGACCCTTAAATATATTTTCCGTGCTATTTCCAACTTCACCTTCCCCCCTCTCTCTCTCTCTCTCTGTCTCTCTCTGTCTCTCTCTCTCTCTCTCTCTCTCTTATATATATATAACTAATATATGCATAACTAATACTTTGTAGATAGCAGCTGTTTTCAGGTTATGTCACTGTTATAGAAACACGTGTCAATAAATTCCTTTTAACTAAACTGTATCCATTAAAATCCTTCTATTTTTCTCCGGATTACTTTTGGAACTACAACTGGAACCGTCGAGCAAAATCTACGTGAGCTGTCCATCTACTGTGTGTAATATTTATATTACAACACTACGGAAAATACTGTATATATATATATATATATATATATATATATATATATATATATATATATATATATATATATATATAAGAAAGTAAGTCCATAGAATCATTTGATAAAATATATACAGTAATTCTCCTCCCAATCAGCATAATTAACCACACAAAAAATCAATTAAACGAGGCTATATGTTTAAAATGTATCTATGAAGAAACAATAGATAAATAAATGATAGCTATTTTATCCGCGATCAACAGCCACAGAAAATGTACCTAGTATTTCTAATAGCCCGTAGAAACTGATTAGACAGATAGCCAACCATACTCAATTAGGTACAAAATCAAAGTTAGAAGAAAAAATGTACATAAACATACCAAAATTTTGGTATGTTTATGTACATTTTTTCTTCTAACTTTTTGGTGCTTATCAAAGCTAAGTACCAAAAAGTGTGAAACAGAGCTCTGTCAGCTTTATCTCTCCTGTTTGCTGAAAATTAAAGTAAGTGAGACTGTCACTACTCTAAAACAATAGCGTAAGGTCTTCGAAATGCTTTTAATTAAGCATACAGTGTATTGCAAAATACACTATATATACATTCATATATATATATATATATATATATATATATATATATATATATATATATATATATATATATATATATGTATATATATATATATATATATATATATATATATATATATATATATGTATATATATATATATATATATATATATATATATATATATATATATATATATATATATATATATATACATACATATGTATGTATATATAAATATATATATATATACATACATACATATGTATGTATATATATATACATACATATGTATGTATATATATATACATACATATGTATATATATATTTATAAATAAATATATATATATATATACATACATATATATATGTGTGTGTGTATTTATATATATATATATATATAGAGAGAGAGAGAGAAAGGGGGTAGAAAGAGAGAGAGGGAGAAAGAAAGAGGCAAAGAGAAAGAGAGAGAGAGAGAGAGAGAGAGAGAACCGGGCGTGGATTAAAAGATTACTAGAGTGCAAAACTAATGTAGTTTGATATATTTAATTTTATTCAATCTTTCTATATATAGTTTTCATTTGTAAACGAGAAGCAACTTCCTAGTGAAAATCTAGACAACTTTTACTTCACTTTCGACTATTCATTCAGAGATTTTGTGAAAATTTAGCAAAAAATTTGATAGGTCTTACAATTCATTCTTTTTAGTTTTGTTTTGCTATTTTGCAACAAGGCAAACTGCAGCTTTGCTTACGATGATTATTCTCCTGAAGTCCCCCATGTTCTTAAGTAACACTCCCTTGATATTTGTGTATATTTTCAGCCATAGTATATTGCTCTTTTATTCTTTCTTTTGTTAAATATTTATTTCATAGTCATGTATAATTTATATGAGATTTGGCATGTTTGTGTTTCTATGTGGTTCATTTTATAACAAAATGGCTACCGATTCGATCCTTCTAAGTGACACGTGGTGTGTATTCTTCTATAGGTTCCTGGCTGACTAAGTTATATGTGGTCGACGTAAACTTGGCACACACACACACACATATATATATAAAATAATTAAGTAAAATAGGTAAAACTTGGCTTCGTTTATTATAAATTATAGATATACTGCTATAAATATTTCGGTGACAGCCGTCATTGGCTTTGACGTCTTCAGGCTGTCCGAATTGGTGTGGTAGAGACGGGTACACATGTTGTTTAAGTGTGTTTTACTCCGTCAATACTTCGTTATGTCCAGCTCCTGGTAGTGTTGTTATTTTTCTTAGTAACTGGAATCATATGATTCCAGTTCCTAAACAAACCAACCTGCGTACTTCGTCGAGTGCTTCAATCTGCATACTGAGGTGTCGGTAAACAACCAACATATACTAAAAAAAAAAAAAATATATATATATATATATAACGAAGGAAATGTGGTAAGGAACCAGATGAACCACAACGCACCAAAGTACTCAATACTTAGGGTAGTAGAGTGGGTAATAGGAACAAGTAGGACCCCGACGGCTGAGCTCAAGCCGTTTCGACGGGTAATTCTGGACTAAATTCATTTAGTCCAGAATTAGCCGTCGAAACGGCTTGAGCTCAGCCGTCGGGGTCCTACTTGTTCCTATATATATATATATATATATACAGGTGTGGACGATATTTGTTTGTTATTTTCAACTGCTAATTTTATGCAAATTTTTTTTACTTCCGATGTCACTCTTGTCTTCATAAAAACAGTGACTATATTTCCATTATTTATTTTCAGAATAATTGATTATGAATAATTTGAACCTCCACATTTGTGGAAGAGACACGGAGTTCTTCTTGGAATCCGCGCCGGGAGGACAAATAAGGAAATTTCAGACTTTCTCAGCGTCAGCAGGAGAATGGTGGAAAAGGTCAGAAAGGAATTGGAAGATTCAGGATTTGACTACGAAGCAACATCAGAGAGGAAAACACATGATCGATGATTTGACGCCTTCAGAACGCCCGAGTTTGTCGCTGAAGTTCAGGATATCATCAACAATGAACCTAGTAAGTCAATGCGTGCCATTGCAAGGGAGAAAGGCGTGGGTGAAAAGCTCATTAGGCTGGTGGTACATGAAGACATTCGCTACGTTTCATACAAGATGAGGAAAGGACAATTTCAAGATGCAAGAAAAGCGACTGAAGCACGCAAAGAAGCTGATCAACAAGTTGAAAAACCCACTGGAGCCAGTCATGCTGTGGTTTTTCTCCAACGAGAAAAACTTCTGCCAAGACCAGAAGATCAACTCCCAGAACAACAGGTGGCTCGATGTCTCATCCAAAGACGTGCCCAGAGTCATTCAAACAAAGTTTCGAGCGACAAAATTGGTCTTAGGTGTCGGCACCAGCCACCTCACTTCTTCCCCGAGGGCCTCAAGCTGAACACCGATGGCTACATCCGCGTTCTGAGCGAGGTAGTAAAGCCTTGGATCGACCAGGTAGCTGCAGGTAGGCCGTACGTGTGGCAGCAAGTCTCAGCGCCCTGCCATACCAGCCGAAAGACCCAAACCTGGCTGTCAGAGAACTTCGTCGACCACACTTCACCTGACATCTGGCCTCCCAGCTCGCCTGACTGCAACTCCCTCTACTTCTTTGTGTGGGGCGCAGTGGAACGAGACACCAACAGATCTAGGTGCAATACGAAAGACTATCTGAAGGCCAGGATCACAAGTGCCTTTAGTCGGGGGACAGTGACGAAGGTCTGTAGCCGGTTCCGAGGCCGCCTTGAGGCCGTCATCAAAGCCAATGGCGGGTTTATCGAGTGAGATCGAAAGAAGAAGTCATGAAGACAAACTGACCCAAGTTTGATAAATATATCTTAAAATATAAAACTACTGTGTTATTTTCTCCTAGAACAAATATCGTCCGCACCCTGTATATATATATATATATATATATATATATATATATATATATATATATATATATATATATATATATATATATATATATATATATATATATATATATATATATATATATATATATATATATATATACACACACACACACACACACACATATATATATATATATGTGTGTATGTATATATATATAGTGTTAAAAGGTGAAGGTAAAAGTGCGCAGAAGTATATTTAATGATTACCTTTTCTTTAAAATGATAGAATGAATAATTTTATAATAGTTGCATTAAATATAACCGGTTTCCATTGGATAACAACCTTAACAAATATTAAATATAAAAAAAATGTACTTTCATGTATTTTGAGAGCAGTTTCAATATAAGTAGATATTGTACAGCCGACCATGTTATTCTTCACTCTTTTACTGTATATATATAGCGAGAGTAGATCCGTTCGGATCTAGCTGTCGAAATAGCCGGGACTCAGCTGTCGGGTTCCTGACACTTTTCCTATTACCCACTTTACTACCCTAAGAATTGAGTACTCTAGGGGGTTATGGTCCACCTGGTATCTTACCACACTCTCTTTGTTATATATGTATATATATATATGAATACATACAGTAGTATTCAAAACATTTAAACACTGATTGATCGCTCAATACTGGAGGGTAATATTTAGAGAATGGCGGTAGATTGGCAGTATCGGCACTTTATGATCTGAGTTCAAATCCTGCCGAGGTTAACTTTGCCTTTCATCCTTACGGGGTCGATAAAATAAAGTACCAGTCACGCACTGGCGTCAATTTAATCGACTTTCCCCTCCTCCCAAATGGCCTTGAGCCTATAATAGAAAGCAATATTTAGAGATGTCTTTCCTAAGTGTAAATGCAGCAGTGACATCGAAGTTTCAGCTGAAATAGAGAGAATAATGAAATTGAATATTTCTATAGAACAGAAGCATAGATGTGATTAAGGAAGCTCTCAAGGGACTTGAAGCTGCCTTGGGAGATGCAGAGGAGCTGGTATGGGACCACCACCGATGTAGGGCATTGGTGGACGTGGTCCGATCTAGACACGTTGATACCTCTGGGATCACTGACCTAGGATGACCTCTGTCTCTTCGAACAAGAGCAAAGAAGAAGAAGAAGAAGAAGAAGAAGAAGAAGAAGAAGAAGAAGAAGAAGAAGAAGAAGAAGAGGGGAAGAAAAATGAGAAGTAGGAGGAGGAAAGGGAAGAAAAAGGAAAAGAAGGAGGAGGAGGGAGAGGAGGGGAAGAAGAGGGGAAGAAGAAAAGAAAGAAAGAAAGAAAAAGAAGAAGAAGAAGAAGTAGTAGATAACGCGTCAATACTGAGTTCTCCTTTCAGATTCAGATTCTCTGTTTAATATATTCAACATCCTTCAACTTGCTAATTCCTTTCAGAGACATCTTTAAACAGCTCAGTTCTCCTCCAAAGGAAGATTTTGTTACTAGCGAAAAGAAAGTGTTAATTACACATACACACATGCACCGCCCCCACAAGCACGCACACACACTGCTGATACGCATACACACATATACATATATACATATATATATATATATATTACACAAACGTGCACCACCCCCACAAGCACGCATACACACATATACATATATACATACACACACACACATATATATATGTATATATATATATATATATATATATATATATATATATATATATATATATATATATATATATATATATATATATATATTATACGTATATATATATATACGTATATATATATATATATATATATATATATATATATATATATATATTGGAAAAAATGAAATTTCATTTCTCACTCTTAGTACGGCTGATACTTAAATATAAGTATGTATACGTACATACATATATGTATACATGCGTACAGTAGTATGTATATACATACATACATGCACACATATATATATATATATATATACGTGCGTATGGGTTTCCCGAACATTTATTATAATGCTCGGTTTGTTTGTAAACAAACAGCCCGAATTATTAGCCGTACGGTGTTCGGCAACCATCGTTGCCATTTTGTTCAACACTGACAAAGGAACGATGAACTAGTTTCTAGCTTATTAGCTGTCATCAGCACTGTATACCTTCCTGTCAGTCAATTGAACGTTTGAAAGTATATACTTTCCTTATGCATATGAAGAGTGAGAAATGAAATTTCATTTTTTCCATTTATCGTTTTCGGTACGCCCGATCGACTAACTCACTCGATATGCAAATTAGGCTGCTCAGCCGTTAATATGCATTATAATAAATGTTCGGTAAACCCATACATACATATATATATATATATATGTGTGCATGTACATACTACTGTACGTCTGTATACATATATATGTACGTATACATACTTATACATATATATATATACTACGATATAAATATCTCAGATATGATTTATAGGTACAACATATTAATATCTTTCATTGCCAAGAGACTAGAGATTGGTAGATGTGAGAGTTGAAATATATGTCTGGTACTTCTAGTAACGACCTCTAGAGACATGGCCAGATTTGAACTGGAAACACAGGAAGCCGAAACTAAATATTTTAATACATTTAATAAAGCTCATGGCGCCTTCAATATTTAACACTATATGGATACATATATTTATCGTTTTCTATTGACGGTGAATTAGAACGTTGTATAGAATGCCTGGCTGTATTGGTTCCGGTGTTTTGTCTTCTGAGCTGAAATCCCTCAACGTTCCATTTAATTCTTTCGAGGTCGATAAAAAAAAGTACTAGTCCACTACTGGAGTCGACACATCCTCTGCATCTCTTTCTCACTTCCTCTTTCTCCCTCCTTCTCTGATAGATATCGGCCGTGTTCAAACCTGGAGAAGGGATAGGCTCCACCAGGCTATAAAAATGTCCAAGCCATGTTGTATGTCCCTATCAGGAATGACAGGTTCATACGTACATACTTACGTATACGATGGCTGTCCTCTCGTTATCGTGTATGGCCATTGCACGATATACCATTATTAATAATTATTAATTAATTCTATCGTGCAATGCCTGTGCGTAAAGATATTTTTTAAAGTGAAGACAGACTGTGCACTGAGCCAATTCCACTCTCTGAGCGACAGTAGCTATAACCCGAAAAGAAGAAAAGATCAACATCATCGGTAACTACTGAGCCGCAGGTTTTATATCGGAGTTATCCCAGTTTCCTGAGTTGCCTTCTCCTAGAAGAATGCCCTGACAGAGGCTAGGGGTCCTTCACTCTCAGTGGTTTAACCACACGGTCGGGTATCCAGCCCGATTATTTCTAACATGTATGTATGTATATGCATACATGCATACATACGTACGTACGGACGGGCGTACATACATACATACATCCATACGTACGTACGCACACACATGGCGGCTGCCAATTCGTCCTCGAGCACGGCCACTACTGTATATCCATGTAGGAGAACCCCCACCGACGCGCCGAACGAGTGCGACCTTCTAGTCCAGCCAGCGTATTGAAAACTCTGGTACAAACACCACACTTGTGACAATTACTGACACATAGCGCCGGGCCCATGGTACCATGTGACGACAAGTGCAGAGAGATCTCCAGATATAAAGCAGTGCCTGTGCCGTGAAGCTTTTATAGTGAGCAAAGGCACTGCACAAAGCCAGTCCCACTCTCTTAACCAAGATGATATTTACCAAAAAGAAGAACAAGTCAACATCATTGGATACCATCAGGGTTGCAGGTGTTATATCAGAGTTTTCCTTCTCCTAGAATTCTACCTTGACAAAGGCTAAGGGGTCATCTCTCCCGGTGATTTTGGATGGCCATTGACTCTTAAGAGCTCCTTTGCCCTTTGACAGGTTTTGTTTTTAGTCCTGCAGGATGTCCAAAGCCACCCTCCTCACCAAGAAACCTTGGTGGGGTTGCCAGTTTAGTCGCCAACGACCCGACCACGAGACAGGTTGTACTGGGATACATGTTACCACATATTACCACCACATGTTACCACGCACACACATACATACATACATACATACATACATACATACATACATACATACATACATACATACATACATATATACTTACATATATTGGCGAGTGACTTAGGCACTATATTATGTCAGCTTAGTCCACATGAAACCTCCTTGACCACAAATACAGGTTGACTCATAAGCGGACAGTATATGCAAGTTTATTGCATCCGCTTTATGTTTTAATTATATATTTTTAGCTGATTTTGTTTGATGTATTTATAATCTGGCACTGTATGACCAGAAGTTTAGTAAATATTATTATTACATATATATACTGTATGTTGGATTCTCCGGTTATTTATGAGTCACCATGTATAATCAAACTTTTTCTGACCGCAATCATCCTATCTATTGTTCAGAGAATGTAACTAGGATCTAAGGAATCCCTCCATCCTCCGAGGAAACACCTTCTATATTCTGGCCGCCCGTGCTTGCTCATAATAGAGAGTGACAGGGAGAGGGGGAGCGACGTAGGTAGTGACAGTGGGAGTTTGTGTCATGGACTCACTCACAGTTAGTTGTACTCACGAGACAACATACACATGTAAAGCTTCATGGAAATATTCTCTAATACAGACATTTGTAACTTATAATGAAACACTGGGAAACAATATTTCCATTGGTCTTTCCAATTGATAATACTATCTACCGGTCGCAAATCCAGGCAAAAAGAACAATATGAAATAAAGTGTCTTGCTCGAGGACATAACGCATTGCCCGGTCTGGGTATTGAACTCACAACATCAGGATTGCGAATCCAATTCTCTAGCCAAGTTATATATTGAACACAAATATCTCATATAAAATGCATCAAGAGAGTTGATTTGGCTCTTGTGTAATGTCCATATTTCAAATCCAAACATCAAGTCAGTCAATCATATTTGTGGCCTCCCCACAGCCCCGGCGGACAGAATAGAGAAGGCGTTTCCCCTGAGGACGGCAAATCTGAAGTGATGTAGATTTGTCAGCAATTTCTAGCTGTGACAGCTTACGTCCATTTTTGGATCGCTTTGATTGTCGTGATAAACCTTGATTTTACAAATATGTGATCAACCACGATTCACCTGTGACTATCTCATTGATGCTTCAAGGCATAGAGTTACGGCCATTTAAGTTCTGATTGAAAATGACGCCGAGATTAGCTTCGCCATTCATCCTCACGGGGTCGATAAAATAAAGCACCAGTAACGCGCTGGTATCAATTTAATCGACTTTCCTCTCCCCTAAATTGCTGCCCTTATGCATAAATCAAAAACCCTTCTTTTCTTATATAAACAGTGTATATAAAATGACATTTTAAAAGGTGTCTCCACTGATTTTTTTAACATAAGAGGGTATAATTTTAGAGTTCAGGATTTATAGGTTTTGGGGGCTTTTACAACAACCGGATTATTTTGATTCTGTTCAGACACTAGCCAAATATTGCGGGTATTGGGATCAAATTCAGGAGCACGGGCTTGCATACAAACTTCCTCCTAGCGCGTCCACATATACACATATAGTACGTACATACTACCAATACAAACTGTTTAAAGTGAACTCTCGCCGGCAGAGGCTTTGTAAAATCGTAGAAAAGCATACAGAGAAAGCATATATATATATATATATATATCGTTTCTGAATTTGTTTAGCAAGATTTTTTTTTTTTGTTTTTTAAATCTGAAAACGTGTGTTGAAACCGATATTGTTATACTTTGGGAGGGTCATGTTGCCAATAAGAAAGACACGCACCAGGTGCTTTCACTTCAATTTATTGTAAATTAAATTTATAAATAGGAATTTATAAATTTCCAGTTGGTTGGTTGGTTCCACAACCAGACGAAAGAACTTTGACAATATATGAACAATCGACCGGAAATTTATAAATTCCTAAATTTATAGATTTAATTTACAATAAATTGAAGTGAAAGCAACTGGTGCGTGTGTTTCTTATTGGCAACATCACCCTCCCAAAGTATAACAATATATATATATATATATATATATATATATATATATATATATATATATATATATATATATATATATATATATATATAACAAAGGAATTGTGGTAAGGAACCAGATGGACCATAACGCACCAGAGTCATATTTTTGGGGGTCATACTTTTTCCTATATATATATATAGGAAAAAGTATGACCCCGACGGCAGAGCTCAAGCCGTTTCGACGGCTATTTCTGGAGTCCAGAAATACCCGTCGAAACGGCTTGAGCTCTGCCGTCGGGGTCATACTTTTTCCTATTACCCACTCTACTACCCTAAGTATTAACTACACTGGTGCGTTATGGTCCATATGGTTCCTTACCACAACTCCTTCGTTATATATATATATATATATATATATATATATATATATATATATATATATATAATTGGTTATGCACGAGTGCATTAAGGTTTTCCAGGACACAGTGCTATGTACCGTGTAGGGGAAGGTCAGCTTACAACAGAGTGGTGCTCAACGAAATGCAGAAAATAGGTGTATATTCCAGTTTAGCTATATTCCGGGGCGTGTATAAAGAATTAAAAAGAACAGAAAGATGTCTCTCGTCTTTGTCACATCCTCCTTCTTCTCTACTTCAACTTCACATGAATTCCTATAAAAACCTGAACATTCTGGTGCGGTAAACATAATCTCTGAGGATATGGGATCGATTGTGCATTGGATGTCGAATGCTCTACTAACTATATAATATTATAGATGCAGCGAGATCTAGGCAAATTGATGTCTATTGAAACGTACGTTAGAACCGAATAAATCTCTTTTACTGCATCTTTCTGTTCTTTTTAATTCTTTATATATATATTTATATATATATATATATGTGTGTGTGTGTGTACGTAATAAATATATATATATGTGTGTGTGTGTGTGTGTGTGTGTGTGTGTGTGTAATAAATAAGAGAGGCGGATTTATTCGTACATCTTCACTTTATTATCTAATTCTATTATACGTACTTCTAAAGAAATACGGTATGTTTATAAATAAACATTTAGAAAGCCGTAGCTATGCAAAATCCCCGATGACTATCGCCACCTGGCGGTGTCCAGCAGAAGCAAGGGGGACTTTCGTCGATGCATTTCGAGCTGCACTGGTACTTATCAGGACGACCCCTCCCGCTCTTGCAGCTTGTTGGACTTTGCAAACAGGAGAGAATATATAGTTTTCTCGTCTGTGTAAATGAGGTGATTAATCTCATTTGCATATGAAGCTGTATAAGTTGGCTCACTTTGCAAGAGCGGGTAGGATTGACCTGATGAGAAACCAGTTCAGTTCGAAATGCATCGATAATTGTCTCCCTTGCTTCTGGTGGACACCGCCAGTGTTTTTGCATAGCTGCCAGTATTTTTGCATAGCTACGGCTTTCTAAATGTTTATTTATAAACGAAATTTAGAAATTCCGCATATATATATATATATATACATAAATACAGTATATATATGCATATATATGTACCAGCATTAAAGCCCGGCGTTGCTCGGGTTCAGTAAGTTACCAAAGTTAGGTTGCACCACCCATTTTATGGCAGCACTTTTTTGTCTGCCAGGCACTAGTTGAATGAATTGCAGACCTGGACTGCCGAAGCAGGAGCTGCGCCAGCAGTGACAATTGTAGTTTCGCCTAAAGTGTTGAAATTGTAGTTTCGCGCAAAGTGTTGAAATTTATTGTTTCACAGTACTTGCGCAACACGCGCGTAAACGATGCCAGCCGAACAACAGAGCTGTGATGGAGTTGTTCTGCCTGGTTGTCTAATGTGTGTTTTCTAAATTTAAGACAGTAGGGAGGAGTGTGATAGGGAGGAGTGTTAGCTGCTGTTTCTAGCAGGTTTAGTGACCTCATAGAGGATATGTTTTCTAAATTTAAAACAGTAGGGAGTGGTGTGATATGGGGGAGCGTTAGCTGCTATTTCTAGCAGGTTTAGTGACCACATAGAGGATATTATTGTGTATAGTAAATGAACTGATACTTCTTTCTTCCACGTTCGTTGATAGATGTTTTAAAAAAGATTTATCGCTATTTTTTTGTTGTTGAATACATTTATCTGTTGCTTTTGAATAATTGTTGTTTCGTATGAAATGTAATAAGTTCTCTTTGTCATTGAAGTAAATAAATGTTTGACCGTTCCACACTCAAAAACAAACGTTCTCTCTCTCTCTCCCTCTCACTCTCTCTCTCTTAAAGTTTAAGGAGAGTCGAGAGAGGTTTAATTTTACACCTAATTGTGTATGGTTGATGGTATATTTAGTCAGTTTCTACATGCTGTCGAAATGTTGGGGCCACCGCGAAGAGGCCACTTTCGATTATTTATCGGAGATTTCTTCATAAGAGCCTTTCTTCTTATAGCTTGGTCTAATTGATTTTTTATATGGTTAATTATGCTAATTGGGAGAGGAAATGGTATATATTTTATCTAATAATTCTAAGGACATGATTTATGATATATATATATATATATATATATATATATATATATATAAACATATGTGTATACCTACATATATTCATATATATTTTCCACATCAACAATTGCTTTCAATCAAGCTGCTTATCTGATCAGTGTTAAAATGACATTGACATTGGGATAATACAATCAGAGGTGTTTTGCTTTATTTTCTTCTCTGTTTTGTTTTAATCATTCCCTCATATGTCTAATTAATTAGCCTTATATATATATATATATATATATATATATATATATATATATATATATATATATATATATATATATGTATATATATGTATATATATATATATGTATATGTATATATACATATATTCGTAGTTACAATATAAATACATACACGATACACATGCATACGCATACGCAAACACACACACATATTTATACATATGCATACCCCCCCATATATATATATATATATATATATATATGCGGGGGGGGGGGGGGGGGGCATGCATGTGTATAAATATGTGTGTCTGTGTATATATATATATATGCATACATAAATATACATATATATATATATATGCATATATATGTATACGTACATATATATACATATATGCATATATATGTATACATACATATATATAAGTATATATACACAACATATATATATATATATATATATATATATATATATATATATATATATGTATATATATACATACATGCACTTATATGAACATATATGTATATCGTACATACATACATGTATACATACTTGCATACATACTTGTATACATATACATACACATACATATATACATACATACATAGATACATGCCTACATACATACGATATACAACCATGTTCGTATATACAAAGACAGACACTCACTTAAATAGGTCTGGATAAGCATTCGGTAGGAAGCTGTGCCAGATAACCTATAAACAGTTAAATCACTCTCTCTCTCCCTCTCCCTCTCCCTCTACCTCTCTCTCTCTACACACACCCCGCTATTCAACCGTTTACTTTCAGTTAATCTTACCCCTCTTTATCTATTTCCTCGTTACACGGCGGCCTTGGCAACTGTAACGACGGCTTTAAGAAGGATTACTGGCAGATCATTCTGTTCTATGGGACCTCATTCTATCAATCTTCTGACCTAACTGTTTATATTATTAACGTTGCAAGGGTGGTGGATTGGCAGTATCGGTAGAGGGTCGGACGCTATGGTTTGCAGCATAGCGTTACGGTCCTTTATGATCTGTATTCAAATCCCGCCGAGGTTAACTTTGCCATTCATCCTTACGGAGTCGATAAAGTAAAGTACCAGTAATGCACTGGGGTCGATTTAATCGACTTTCCCCTCCCTAAAAATTGCTGGCCTTGTGCCAATATAAGAAACAATTATTAACCTTGCAATTTATTCGGATTTTGGCTACTAGTCACGTATTTCAGTTTGGTGAAATATTTTCAGCCCTAGTTTTTAGTATTACATAGGGTAGTGGATTAGCAGAATTGGTAGAGCGTCGGATAAGATTCCATTGCAATATTTGTTCTGACCTAGTGGTAAAGTTGCTGGATTTACGATCGTAATGTCGTCGGTTCGATTCCTGTGTTGTGAGTTGTGTTCTTGAACAAAACACGTTGTTCCGGTATACTCAGTAGAAAACGAGTAACAGCAATAGATCAGGGTTTAACCCTGCAATGGACTGGCGTCCTGTCCGGAGGTAGGTCTCGTACTCTCAGTGGCTTAACGTTACGAAACCGGGATAAGCACCGGCCTGACAAGTTTCCTGGATTTAGACTTAGAGCGTCAGATAACATTCCATTACGATATTTTTTCTGGCCAAGTGGTGAGGGTTCTGGACTTACGATCATAATGTCGTGGGTTTGATTCCTGGGTTGGCCTGTGTGATGTGTTCTT
>OZ024743.1:66060944-66075944 GCA_964016885.1 Eledone cirrhosa
AATCACGAGGAAATGATTTCCTATATATATATATGTCCCAAGACTCTAACACCATCAACACCAATAACCCAGAGCTGGCATATCTAAGAACTTACTAACTGCCTGATGAGGTCATAGCCATACAATGGCTATCATCGAAATATATATAGCGGTAAATAAAGGATTATGAGTTCATACAATTGACTTATGTTTCGTCACTATATAAAGAGAGAGAGAAACAAAAAAGGAAAAAAAAATTTTTTATTCCTCATAATCGTCTCTTTCTCCCTGTTTTTATATATATATATATATATATAATTAAGTTAAAGTGTACATCTATATATGTATACGGAAGTATCAGTATGCATATATATATACATATGTATACACACATGTGATTTATATATATATATATGCATACTGATACTTCCGTATACATATATAGATGTACACTTTAACTTAATTGTTTAAGCGTCAGTCATACAAAAGTGAGTTAGAAGCGAAACGAAATTTAATTTCGTTTCGTTATTCGTTTTTATCGTTTCCGCTGAACCGGTGCGTACAATGACTCACGTTCTATGCAAATTAGTCTGCCCACTACTGATTTTCATAGAAAAAGCATATAACGATATGTGCTTTTACAATTCTCCAGAGAAGCCGGAAAGATAGGTATATATTGCTGATGAGATGTAATAACATCGAAACTAGTCCAATATTCCTGTCTGGCTCTCTGGAGAATAGAGGAAATGTGTTTCCTTGAAAACTCGTATGACTCTAAAACCCGGTTCGTCTGTTTACATACAGACTAGCTGGACACTCACTGTAAAGTGTCTAGTGAAAAGCTCGGTACATGTATATATGTATACATATGTGTATTTATTTATATATATATATATATATATATATATATATATATATATATATATATATATATGCATACTGATACTTCCGTATACATATATAGATGTACACCTTAACTTAATTGTTTAAGCGTCAGTCATACAAAAGTGAGTTAGAAGCGAAACGAAATTTAATTTCGTTTCGTTATTCGTTTTTATATATACATATATATATATATATATATATATATATATAAATGTATGTGTATATGTATATATATGTATGTATGTAAATATATATATATATATATATATTCGTTTCACCTGTTTATCATATTTGTATGCGTTTTTGTTTGTGTATGTATATGTATATATGTGAGTGTGTGTGTGTTGATTTGCAACAATGTATCGTTAAACATTTGATTGACTGTTGTAGTCAGGGGAAATAATCGAACGGTAAAAATATGGCGACCTAACAAGATAGATTTCTTTGTGTATCCTCCAAGGAGTTCCAGAGCAACATTCTTAACCTAGTTTTGTTTTTCTCAAAGAAATATTCCTGTCGTTTTTACAGATGGTGTAAACATTTTACGTATTTTTTTTTTCTAGTTGGGAAAACCCTAAAATATGTAGAGATTAGGCGTTTCAGAATCAGTTTGTACAAAAATATGAGGTATTGTGTGAACTTTGTGAAAAAATTTAAAGGGCAAAAGTGACAGTAATAACATCTTTGAAGTAACCCGAGAAACCATTATCTATCAACAGTTTGGGAGAGGTCCCTTTTTTTTCAACCACTTGCATCAATAATCTTCTGCAATAGCATGTAAGATAAGTGTGTTTTTATAGATACACAAATACACAAATTAGAGCATATGATATGCATGGATATATATATATATATATATATATATATATATATATATATATATATATATATATATATATATATATGAACTTGGACACTTATACATAGAAGAGAAACTCGTTCACCGATATCGAAATACACACATATGCACGTAGTATTAATATATTATATAAATAGCATACAGTCTTTCCTAATAATTAGGTGCAGTCTTACACTTACAAACACACACACAGTGATTTATATATATATATATATATATATACATACATACATATATATGTATATATGTATATATATGTATGTATATTTGTATATGTTTCTAGTCAAGTAGAACAGATGCCGATGACGCCCTTAAAAGAAACCCTTGTTTGACAATAGAGAATTTGATATAGGGTGGCGGTATTCCAAGGAGAGTTGAACAATAATACAATAGTAAGAGGTTGAGGAAGGAGGGGATTTATATCTTAGGACATTTATTGCTTGTTAATACACACAAATTTTCTTGAATATTTATTTATGATTGTGAGCTTGAAATAACCTTTCAACTAAGAATCGGTAATATAAATCTGTTGAACATTGCTAAAGAAAGTGGAAAAATGAATCGCGATACCAAGTGGTCTTGCAGATGGTTGTATCTGTTACAATTGATATCACATACCACACACAGAAATGCCGATTCCTAATTTTTTCTCTTTTTTTTTTACTACATTTGCTTCGTTATTCTGTGTGGAGTTGTGTGTGTGACAGCTCACAGCTATGTAGCTTTAGCTGGCCTCCTCCAAGGTGTATCTCGTTGGAAATGTCTTGGGTAATTTAATGATAGGGACCCCGGTCCTATCATCTCATTTCTACAGCTGAGTAGACTGCAGCAACGTGAAATAAAGTGTCTTGCTCAAGGAAACAACAAATACCCGGTCCGAGAATTGAACTCACAACCTTTCGATTGCAAGCCCAATGCTCTAACCACTAAGCCATGCGCCTGTGAAGGCGCGTTTGTGGAGGTGGCACAGTTGATAATGGTATTGAATTTATACGTTGTCTTCTTGTGTTCCGAGATCAGATTTGCGACGTATTTTCTTATGCATTCTAAATTATTATTAATAACTTTTTTTATCAAAGTGCTTACCGGAGTGTTTCATTCGTAGTATTTCGTAAGCTTAACCAAGAAATAAATTTTAGCGTTTTCCACGAATTGAATCGGCATCACTGATTCATGTCACCAGTTGCTTCATGCTCACTTAATCAGTAATATTTAGCGCTTTATTTCTGGATGAACATCTTTTCTTTTGGTGACGGAATGACAGAATCGTAGAGAACGTCAAATAGAATGCTCTGCAGTCTACGTTCCGGCTCTGAGTTCAAAACCTACCGAGGTCAACTTAAACTTTATATTTTTCGAAGTCGATTAAAAAAGTACCAATACAGTACTGGGGTCGATTCCTTCTCTCCGTCAGTTTCTCACTTCCCCTCTCTCTCATTCACTCTCACTCCATTTCTGGCAGAAATCGACTATATTCAGACCCGGACAGGGGATGGGCTCAACCAGGTTTAAAAAAGCCTAAGATACGCCATATGTCATAACGGTGTCCCCATGACCGTATCAGATAAAGTACCAATACAGTACTGGGGTCGATTCGTTCTCTCCGTCAGTTTCTCACTTCCCCTCTCTCTCATTCACTCTCACTCCATTTCTGGCAGAAATCGACTATATTCAGACCCGGACAGGGGATGGGCTCAACCAGGTTTAAAAAAGCCTAAGATGCGCCATATGTCACAACGGTGCCCCTACGACAGTATCAGTGGTTATGGGTTCCTGCAAGCAAATATTTCATAGGCATAAAGAAATTTATTTTGCCTTTTCCAGGAATGGAACCCACATCTCTGACTCGGGTTAACACTAGCTCATGTCTCTTAATCCGTAACATTCTGTGTTTTACTGATATTCTTTCTTTACTGCCGCTGCTGTTGCTATTGATGTTGCCACTACCATTGCAGGTACTGCTCCAGTATGGTCTTTGTCATGATGGCTGAAGTAAACTGAAAATCTTAGTCTCCCACGATTGTTCATTTGTCTTGTCATATTTACTGTTTATTGAAGAGGTGGTGATGGTGAGGTGGTGATTGTGGTGGTGGTGGGAGTGGTGGTGATGGTGATGGTGGTGGTAGTGGTGTTGGTGATGGTGATGGTGTTGGTAGTGGTGATGGAGTTGGTAGTGGTGATGGTGATGGTGATGGTGGTGATAATGGTGTTGGTGATGGTGGTGATAATGGTGTTGGTGATGGTAATGCTGGTGATGGTGGTGATAATGGTGGTGATGGTGGTGATGGTGGTGGTGGTGGTGTTGGTGATAATGGTGTTGGTGTTGGTGGTGGTGGTGATGATGGTGGTGGTGGTGGTAATGATGGTGGTGATGGAATAGAAAAAATGAGGAAGAAAAGTAAAGGATTATGACGTTCGTGTGTTTTGCCCCCTGAGACTTTAAACATATTGACAACGTAACGAGGTGAATTGAAACCAACGGGTAATTGAATCCACTTTTGAGTTTGTGCTTGCCTGGGGCTGAAATCTTGCAATGCCAGAATCCCTATATAATATTCCATCAGATAACACAACTCTTATATTTTATTTTATTTTATTTTATTTTGACGTTTACTGACATATCATGCTTCACATTGGAAATTTAGATAAACTAACATTTACTTATTTCTTCTCATATTCAAAATAATTATCAGAGGCTGTTTCAGTAAAAAAACAACAACAAAAACAATCCCCCACAAAAAAAAAAGAAGATACAAAAAGAAAAAGTAACAAACGAGGAAAGAAGGAATTTTCTGAATATCTGTTCCTTGAAAACAGTAACGATCTATAAATAAAGACTATAATTTTTTTTTATAGATTTATACACGCCTAGGACTTTTAAATCGTTAAGGGAATTCTAAAAATGCCTTTAGGTTATTATATTTCGGGAATAGGGGTATAAACGATTTTATTAGATCAGAAGTATTCGTTTTCATTTATTTTGAAAAGTTAATACAATGAAATCTATTTAAACGATTTCAATCTAATTGCTGTATAGATATCTCTAGTTCAATCTCAACAAAGGTGGTAGTTTTATTTCCGTAACAAAATTCGATACTATTTTATTCTCTAAGCATTTCTTTATTAAGAACAATATTTATGTGTGATATTTTTTTACATCAATTATGGAGACCACGAAGGTCGGTGGTTTGTTAGAATCGGTAAAGTGCCACACAAAATACCTTGGGCTATTCGGCTGAACTCTTTATACTCCAAGTTCAAATCCTGGCAAAACAAATGACACAAAGGTTTGCTAATGATTTCGCTCTGTGCTAATACTTTATTTATCGACCACGATAGAATGAAAGACAAAGTAGATCCAGGCCTGATTTAAACAGAAAACGCAAAAGCAGGAATAAATACCACTCCAACATTTCTACTAACCCACTCGTGCGATTTAGAAAAAATTGACTGCTATTTCCAGCAAATAAAAAGACCACGTATAGACTTATTTCAGGCCAATACAAGGCATTTCTCTTCTCTCATTTCTATAACATGTTTTAAGATCAAATCCCGCCGAAATCAACTTTGCTTTCATTTTTTAGATGTCGAAAAATAAAATTCAGAAATGGAGTCGATTCTTCTCGATTCTTCCTCTATACCTCTTTCTCACTTACTCTGTCTCATTCTCTGTCTTTTTCTGAAAGAAATCGCATGTCTTTAGTCTTGAAGAGGAAATGGACTTCTCTAGGTTTAAAGTGCCCAAGACATACTTTATGTCACTACAGCAACCCCAACGATACAACCAGAAGTTACGGGGTCATATATACATTATGATTGTCTGTGATTGGCTACCAATTGTTCAATACCTGTCCAGTGTAGCAACAGGTTTTCTAAGTAAAAATTATCCAGATTTCTGAACAGGCACTAATAACTAAAATCAATAAATCGTTGAAATAAACAAGCACTAAAACTTGTAAAACTTTTCTGTCCAATTATTCAAACATTATATTATACATGCATCTCCATACACATACAGGCTTCAGGCAGATAGCAAATATTATAAAGAATATCTTATTATACATACATACATGCATGCATGCATACATACATTTTAAGACACCCTTTGGTCACGAATGACCATTGGATTTGCACCTAGAAAGTTTCCGTTGGAGGCCTAATTCCTGGCAAAGTTGTTTGTGAAAGATCAGCCTCCTCTCTCCTCCACACCGACGTTGTCCAAAGGCAAACGCTAACACAGCTTGGCACCAATGATATCACAAGTCATTTCTACAGCTGAGTGAACTGGAGCAACGTGAAATAAAGTGTCTTGCTCAAGAAAATAACGCAAAGCCCGGTGCTTGAATTGATCTCACAATCGTGATTGCCCGACGCTCTAACCACTAAGCCATGCGCCTCCCCGCTCTCTCTTTACGTACACACACATATGCATTTACATACATACAACATTAGTGGAGGAGAAAGAGCAGAAGAAACTATGATTCCTGGATTATCTCCAGTCGGGAGATCAGATCCGAATCCTTTCAGCATTGTTGCCTTCAAACTTGAGATCCCCACAGGATGACACTTAAGACTACAAGTGATCTGACAAAGTTAAACTCTACTGAATATATTTGTCTTGCTGTGTCTTTTACTGTAATTGCATTCACGTACCTGGCAAATGACTGCCAAAATAATAAAGAAGCTCAACGTTTTCTAACAAGGAATAATCCCGAAAATCATTTATCGAGACCGGATTACTAATGTAGAGGTGCAGAAGAGAAGCAAACAGAGGCTACTGACTGACACCATCGCTGAAAGGGGCCTGAAACAGGCTAGAGACATTATGCGCATGTCTGAGTACCGGATTCCCTCTGTGGCAATGAGATGAATCCCAGTCTGTGGTAAGCGAGAAAAAAGGAGACCCAAGAAAAGCTGGCGCTCAAAGATCTCCAGGGGATTGGACTAGACTGGACAATTACGTCAGATACCGCAGCTGATCGCGTAAATTGGAGAAGACTCATTGCCCAATAAGCCCCAGGGTATAGGAGGACCTAAGATTAAGACTATGATAGGAACCGTTATAGAAATCGACCTATTCCTCAGGACTTCACTTTATTTTATCCTTTTCAGATTGAAGGAAAGCAAAGAATTTAACGATCTGTAAATAAATAGGAATTTTGTTAAATGTTTCACTAAACTGAACGTTATGTGTGAATGCAGAAAACACTGGATTGGCAGAATCGGTGGAGCCTCGTGAAAAATACTTTGCAAAATTTACTGACTTGGCTCATTATGTACTGAATTCAAATCTTACTAAAGTCAACTTTACCTTTCATTCACCAGGGATCGATAAAATAACAGTCAAGCACTGGGGTCGATATAATCGACTTTCTCTTGCCCCAGAAACCATTATGTATAGGTGCAGCCAATAAGCGAGAAATATTTCTGTAACATTGCACATGTGTATCTCTATACAGTTGCTGAGGGTCCACATTTTAACGACTGAACGCTTGAGAGAGAGAGAGAGAGAGAGAGAGAGAGAGAGAGAGAGAGAGAGAGGATATAAAGACAAATGTACTTGCTGAAAATCCATTTAAGGAAGGACCCTTATACATTTTAACGCGCTACACATGTACTTTGTATTTGAGAATTTAAAAATAGAATAAAGAGAGAGGGGTGAGGGGGAGAAAAAGAAAGAAAGAGAAAGAGAGATGAATACATATGTACTTGTATTGTGTATAGCTGAATGTTTTACAAAATCAATAGTAATATCGATTACAACTTGAAAACTTCAAACAGTTTTACAATTTCTGTTAGTTAGCTTTCAATAATCGATGACATATTCGTCTTGTGTAAGTAACAATTAAACAAAGCTGGCGATTTTACTAGTAAAACTTATTTCTCATTTGTGTAAGATGAGTGGAAAATGTAGTTGCATTGTGGTTGACATTTGTCTTTTTATGTGTTGCTTCTAAATGTCTGATCCATTTATACTGATATCATTTAGTGAGCGCTGTAATATCCGAGGTAAACTGCTGTCAATCCTAATTCGATAGTGGATAAAAGCATCTACTTTCGGGTCCCAAATAAAAGGAAGGGGGCTGCCAACCTGTCAACTCTTCCCATCTGACGGGGAGATCTCACTTTGGGGTGGCTGAGAGATGTCTTCTCCTGTGAAAATGGGTATAGCTTTCATTATGTAAAATCTCCCCATTTTGCCTCATTTCTCTCCGTTTTGGGGCACCTTTTTTTCATAGTACTCCTCGTTTGGGTTTTTAGAGGCTGGAAGGTCTGGGGTTGGAATAAGAGGGGTTTGGCGTCGAGTCGGTAATTTTTGTAGGTTGTCTCTGTTGATTTTTAAAAAACTAGAATTAGTCGTTTAGTTTACATATTGAAACCCCAACCCATCCTAGTTATTTTATAACGTAAAGGATTTCTAGTAATGTACATGTTTTGGTCATGTATAATGTTTTTTAATGTATAAAATAAAATTTCGCCGGAGATAAATTAGTAAAATTTAATAAGCAGGGGTGGGGTGGAATAGTAGCGGGGGTGGGGTGGAATAGTAGCGGGGTGGGGTGGAATAAGAGCAGAGGGTGGGGTGGAAAAAATCTGAAAATTTAATAAGTGGGGTCAGGGACGATTATTCGAGACATCAGCGTACCATTATTTATCATACACCAATAAATGTTTTCGTAGAAATACTTCCGATGAGCTTTCATCTTTGCTGTTCCATTTTCACGTATTTAACCGGAGCACTAGACAGAATAGAATTTTTGATTGCAGTTAGGAACTTCAAATAAAAATGGATGAGACGTAGTTGCCTGATAGTTTCTTCCTTCACATATCCCAGCTATGAACTCGTCCGGCTTCTTGGTCTCCTAACCACTACAAATTGCAAAAATTCAAAAGCAACATCAATCATCATCTTCTCTCTCCTTAAATTATGTTCTCATTATCTTGTCCCTTCTTAGAGCGGTGGATTGGCAGTATCGGTAGAGGGTCGGACGCCATGCTTTGCAGCATAGAGTTACGGCCCTTTATGATCTGAGTTCAAATCCCGCCGAGGTTAACTTTGTTTTTCATCCTTATGGGATCGATAAAATAAAGTACCAGACACGCACAGGAGTCTATTTAATCGACTTTCCCCTCTTCCCGAAAATTGCTGGCCTTGTGCTTATATAAGAAACCATTATTTTGTCCCTTCTCAAAAAACTTCTGGCATTTTAGTAGTTTTGTTGTCTTGCTTAGAGCGAGCGAGCAAAAAGAAAAATAATAATAAAAAACCTAATGTAGACATAGTAGTATGAGATAGCAAATATTGTAAGTATTTAGTTTCTTTTCCGGTGAGTTCTGAGATAAAAATATCACAAAGGTAAATTTGGTTCGTCATTCCTCTTGGGTTGATAAAAAATTAAGGAAATGTAATCAACTACACTTACATATGTGCGGCGTTGTGTTATTAGGGACAAAATAATAATTCTAAGTTCAGTCGAAAACCAGTGAGAAACAGTGAGAACCAGTAATATTCTATGATCGATCTATTGAACTGCTGCCCAAGAAATGTATTAATGTAAGGAATCAATATATTAAACTATGAATTTTTAACACTCAATACGCCATTAAAATTGATATGGCAAACCACCAGATTTTAAAAAGTTATTAGGTAAAATATAAATAACGATTATTAACGATTATTAAGATAACATCCATGAACTTGGCTGGTTGCTTCTGAGATTGCTCCAAGCATTGGATTTTACCTCAAAAGATTCAATGTCCCGATGTGTTGCATTATAAAATGCACAAAATTTCTATATATCCAGACATGTTTTGTTTTACTTCTACAAATTGCACGTGTGTAGATCATACATGGCACAGAAGTGTAATGTAGGACAGTTGTTGACAACGTCTGTGTTGAGTGGATATCAACGTGTTAGAAGTATTATTATAGAATTAGGATCTTCCGGAGAAACACATTCTCTATTCTGTCCGCCGAGCCGCCAGGTGGACAGCGCGTGGATCCCATTTATTTATAGTAGTGAAAGATGGGGAGAGTGAGAGAGACGCAGGCAGTGAGTGAAAGAGAACATCAACACTTATTTACTTATATATCTATTTGTTTTTTTAAAAATTAATAGTGAATTAGGTTTCACTATAGTCATTTATATAGCCAGTAACTTAGCCATAACTGTGGATTCTACACGACCACTTTACAGTGTGGGTTGGTGCTTTTCTGTCCGCCATGCGACCAGTCAGCCCAGCGGCCAATGCATGGGCCTCCAATTGCTCATAATAATTGTTTCTACTTTAGGCACAAGGCCAGCAATTACTCAGTGTATTACTGGTACTTTATTTTATCGACCCCGTAAGGATGAAAGGCAAAGTCAACCTCGGCGAGATTTGAACTCAGATCGTAAAGGGACGTAACTATGCTGGAAAGCATGGCGTCCGACCCTCCACCGATACTGCCAATCCACCGTTCCAATTGCTCATAATAATGAGGGATGGGGAGAGCGGAGGTGACGGAGGCAGTGACTGTCATCTTTATCATGTGCAGAGAAGAATGTTTAGCATCATTTCAAAATTTTGTTTTGTTAAAAAGAAGACATTAAAAAAATTAGGACTTTTAACAGTACCACTAACAAGGCGTGATTCATGATAAAAGTGTATTTGAAAGTACACACGATATGTTTATAATACACATATATAACGGATTCTGATTTAGGCCCAAGGCCAGCAATTTATGGGAGAAGGGAATGTCGATTAAATCGACTCCAGTTCGTTACTGGTACTTTATTTTATCGACCCTCGGTGGTCTTTGAACTCAGAACGGAAAACGTCGTAACTCTATGCTGCAAAGCATCAGCACCAGCACCAACTACCCGACCCACCCCCACCACAAAACTACAACAGCACCATAACTTCCACCCCACTATGACAAACAATAATGGTTTCTAATTTAGGCACAAGGCCAACAATTTTGAGAAAGGGGAAAGTCGATTAAAAATCAATAACAACTTTTTGAATCAAAAGATTATAAATCAGCCAGCTAACCACCCAACCGACCAGCCAACCAACCAATCACCCAAACACCCAACCACCCAACCAGCCAGCCAACTATCGAGAGACCCAACTACCAAACCAGCCATCCACCCAGCCAACCAGCCAACCACCAACCACCCAACCACCCAATAAGACAGCCAACCAACCAACCACCCAACCAACCAACCAACCAACCAACCAACCAACCAACCAACCAGGCAACCAGGCAACCAAGCAACCAACCAGCCAAGAACAAGCTAGCCAACCAACCAGCCAAACCCCGCCCCCATCTCCTCAACCACCCAGCCAGCCAGCCAACCCCCAACCAGCCAACTACCCAACCACCCAACCACCCAATCTATCCCCCCCCCCAACCAGCCCCCCTCCTCCCCCAACCTCCCAACCAGTCAGCCAACCCCCAACCAGCCAACTACCCAACCACCCAACCACCCAATCTATCCCCCCCAACCACCCCCCAACCTCCCAACCAGTCAGCCAACCACCCAACCACCCAACGAGCCAACCAATCAACCAGCCAGCCAGCCAATAACTAGCTAGCCAACCAACCAACCACCCAACCAACCAGCCAACCCCCAACCAACACCCAGCCAGCCAACCAGCCAGCCAACCACCCAACTAACCCCCCCCCCTCCAACCATCCACCCAGCCAGCCAGTCACTGCCGACATCAGTAAGTAGGTAGTCTGAAAGACATGAAACTGAAGAGAAAAGTAATGAGTCAGCTTGCAAAGGTGTTTGGTTCCGTTTGTGTCCACATACAAACACATCGTACGCCGCCTCCTTGCGCTATTAAACAACAAATCGATTTAATGTGACAGCTAATATAAGGTGAGTAGGAGGAAATGCAAGACATATCCATACCCATAACGATATTGTATACTTTGTATGTACAATTTGACATGATTTGCTCAGTGTGGATAGCAGCCGAATTATCAGAGTCATTAGAACATCAGATAGAATGATTAAAGTTACTCTAACCAGTTATCTACACTCTGGGTTCAAATCTCAGCGAAGCCAACTTTGCCATCCTGTAAATGAGTAAACAAACAGAATACCTTCTCCAGCGATTAACCTAGGCTCTGCTGCACTTCGAGCCGAGGAGGGTAAACTCTTCAAATATCGGCCACTCTCCGACAGGTTTGCGGTCGAGCCCGTAGCCGTGAAGACTTCAAGTATCTTTAACCCTAGGTCCAACTTCCTATTCACCCCTCATCAGTCCGGAGTTGGCTGCCCGCAGATATGAGCCTCACGAGCTGGAATGGCTCTTCCAACGCGTCTGCCCCACCACCCACCGGGGAAACGCCTTCTCTATTCTGTCCGCCGGGGCCGCGGGGCGGCCAGCGCGTGGGCCCCCGTTTGCTTATAATAGTGAGAGATGGGGCGAGGGAGAGAGACGGAGGCAGTGACAATGGAAATTTGATTCTGTTATGTTCAGTCCTTGTTAGGATTTTTTTGTTTCAGTGTATATATATGAACACACACATATATATACACACACACACATACACACACTCACACACACACACACACACATATACACATACACATACACACACTTGCACAGTGTAAGCTATTATATTTTACTTCACTTCCATTTTTACTCTTTTTTTGTGTAGCATACACCTTACTAGGACGACAACCACCACCAACAACAATAACACCAATATTATTTAAAAGCAGTTGAGAGTTCCACCGTTCATAATCTCTCACTGACGTTGTAATGTGTCTATAGCATTATTAGAAGGGCGGTGGATTGGCAGTATCGGTAGAGGATCGGACGCCATGCTTGGCAGCTTAGAGTTACAGCCCTTTATCATCTGAGTTCAAATCCCGCCGAGGTTAACTTTGCCTTTCATCTTTACGGGGTCGATAAAATAAAGTACCAGTCACGTACTGGGGTCGATTTAATCGACTTACCCCTCGCCCAAAATTTATGGCCTTGTGCCTATATAAGAAACCATTATTAGAAGGGCAGTGGATTGGCAGTATCGGTAGAGGGTCGGACGCCATGCTTGGCAGCTTAGAGTTACAGCCCTTTATCATCTGAGTTCAAATCTCGCCGAGGTTAACTTTGCCTTTCATCTTTACGGGGTTGATAAAATAAAGTACCAGTAATATACTGGTATTTGCTGGCCATCTGCCAAAAGTAGAAATAATTATTAGGTGTTATGACCAAATCAACCAACCAAGAAACATCATTCTCCTGCAGGTGCTGAATTGGCAGGGTCGTTACAATGTTGAATATAATGCTTTGCCTTATTCCTTCCGGGTTTCTACTTTTTGATGTCAAATCCCGCGGAGGTCAACTTTACCTTTCATCCTTTCACAGTCGTTGAAAATAGAACCAGTCGAGGAACCGGGGTCGATTTTTTTTCTGTACACATCTTCTAATTTCTCTGTTCCTCTCACTTCTTTTCTGGAAGAAATAGGCGAATTGGCAGATTCGATAGAACGTCGGATGCGGTATTCCCCCCGACTCTCTGAGCTCTTTGAGTTAAAAACCCTCCCAGACCAACTTTATTTTCATCATATCGAGATCGATAAAAAAGTACCAGTCCAGTACTGGGGTCGATAGTTCCTCTGTATCTCTTTCTCATGCCCCCCCCCTCTCTCTCTCTCTCTCTCTCTCTCTCTCTCTCACTGATTTAGGCCCAAGCTCAGCAATATTTTTGAGGAGGGAAAACTCGATTAAATCGACCCAGTGTGTTACTGGTATTTATTTTATCAACCCCATAAGGATGAAAGGTAAACCTAACGTCGAATGGATTAGAACTCAGAACCTAAAGGGCCGTAATTCTATGCTATAAAACATGTTGTCCGACGTCCTTACAATAATAATTAAAAAAAATAAAATTGTCGATCGACTTTCGTCAAATTGGACCGAGGAAACAATGTTTCCGTTGGTCTTTCCAATTGCTAACACTATCTATCGGTTGCAACGCCAGGTAGAAGGAACAATGTGAAATAAAGTGTCTTGCTTAAGGACATAACGCATCGACCGGTCCAGGAATCGAACTGACATCCTCACGATTACAAATCCAGTTCACTAACCAATCAGCCACACGCCTACACTAATAATTGTTTCTACTTTAGGCACAAGGCAATTACCCAGTCCATTACTGGTTCTTTATTTTATCGACCCCATAAAGATGATAGGCAAAGTGAACCTGGGCGGGATTTGAACTCAGATCATAAAGGGCCGTAACTCTATGCTGCAAAGCATGGCGTCCGACCCTCTACCGATACTGCCAATCCACCGCCCTCACACCTTCACTAATAATAAAAATAATAATAAAAATAATAGTAATTATTTTTATTTTATTTTACATGATCGTGGCAACATTTGTGACAGTTGTTTTACAAAGCTGAATCTATTTCAAAAGAACACCATGTTTAACTATCCTTAAGAGGGATTGAATATATAGTAACACAAAAATCAAACCATAAAATAAAAACAACAACACAAAAAGAAAACTAATGTAAAATTAAATAAAATACAACAACAGCAGCAACAAAACAGCAACAACAACAACAATAACAACAGCAACAACAACAGCAGCAACAACAACAACAACAACAGCACCACCACCACCAACAACAACAACAACAACAGCCACAACAGCAACACCTCCACCAACGCCGGCACCACCAACACCACCACCACCACCAACAACAACAACAGCCACACCAGCAACACCACCACCAACCACCACCAACGCCGGCACCACCACCACCACCAGCACCACCACCACCAACAACAACAACAACAACAACAGCACTATACTAAATCTTATTTCACGCTCTACTCTATGTTATCATATGTTACAACATTGTTTTCAGTAAATATTGATTGTTGTATTTTCAATTTCAACAGAAGTTTATAAGAGTGACAACAATAGCAATATAGACACATATATTGATATATACACACATAGACTTCTGCAATATGTGTGTGTATGTTTATATCAATGTATATATGTATATATACTCTCTCTCGCCCCCCCCTCTCTACACACACACATATATATATAAGCAAAAGGGATATTTAATTTGTTGGTAATTCAACAAATATATATGTTTATAACTGATTCGAAGCACTCGACATATTTCTGGAGTATAATAGCAATGATATTAAATAAATGGAAACTATATTTATAAACCCATATTTATTCTATTCAAGGGTACTAAAACTTTGATACGTTCTCATCAGATAAAATACAAATTTTGTTTTAT
>OZ024743.1:66083444-66095944 GCA_964016885.1 Eledone cirrhosa
CTATGGTTATCTAGCTGCGTGCCAGTGGAGAAGGAGGGCAGGGCATGGAGCCAGGCACCACTGTGATGTTTGGAGGCCGCACGAAAACAAGCAGGCGGTATATCTATATATGTATATACAAATATTTACATATCTATATATGTATATACAAATGTTTATATATCTATATATGTATATACAAATGTTTATATATCTATATGTGTATATCCATATGTTTATATATCCATATCTATATATGTATATGCTTATATAGATATACAAAGACTTCCACAAAACGATAAAAACAAATTATGTTAATTACCTGTCATATTGCACCAGGTGACGTTACTAGATTAAACAATTATTTTATCTTATTAATAATTTTGAACCAAATTTGTGTGATTACTGTCTTCATTGTGATGGCGGTTAATGTTTAGTTACACAGCTTGTACTGATTTCTTCCTATACTAAATCAAAACGTTTGATAATTGATTAGCCGAATGTAGAACACTATAATACACACATACCCACACGCATATATATATATACATATATATATATATGTGTGTGTGTGTGTGTGTGTGTGTGTGTGTGTGTGTGTGTGTGTGTGTGTGTGTGTGTGTGTGTGTGTGTGTGTGTGTGTGTGTGTGTGTGTGTGTGTGTGTGTGTGTGTGTGTGTGTGTGTGTGTGTGTGTGTGTGCGTGCGTGTGTTGAAAAGTCTTAACAAAAAAAGAAAACAGAACAAACTGTACAGTACACGGAAGAAATGTATTAGTTTAACGCTTGAAATAGCAGGAAGAGAGTTTTAACTTTTCGGACATTAGTCCTTCATCAGAAGATAGAGTTGAAAATGAAAGGTAAATAGAAAGTAAAGAGTGGTGATAGAAAGGAACGGGGAAAAAGAGAAAACATTTGGGAAGAAAAAACACACCCGTGCGTATTCAGTCGGCCATATATATATATATATATATATATATATATATATATATATATATATATATATATATATATATTGTTATACTTTGGGAGGGTCATGTTGCCAATAAGAAACATACGCACCAGTTGCTTTCACTTCAATTTATTATATATTTATAAATTTATAAATTTACAAATCTACAAACTTATAAATTTCTGGTTGGTTGGTTGGTTCCACAACCAGATAGTTGTTTATATATAGTCATAGTCCTTTCGTCACACACTCTGTGACCTCTTCAGTGACTGGAGATTCCTTTCTTTGTTTCTGTGCCTTTCCTTTCTTCTGTCCTACGCCATTTTGTTTCTGTGTGACACACAGAAACAAAATGGCGTAGGACAGAAGAAAGGAAAAGCACAGAAACAAAGAAAGGAATCTCCAGTCACTGAAGAGGTCACAGAGTGTGTGACGAAAGGACTATGACTATATATAAACAACTATCTGGTTGTGGAACCAACCAACCAACCAGAAATTTATAAGTTTGTAGATTTGTAAATTTATAAATTTATAAATATATAATAAATTGAAGTGAAAGCAACTGGTGCGTGTGTTTCTTATTGGCAACATGACCCTCCCAAAGTATAAAAATATCGGTTTCAACACACGATTTCAGATAAAGAATCTTGCTAAACAAATTCAGAAACGAATATATATATATATATATATATATATATATATATATATATATATATATATATATATATACGTACATACATATATGTATACAGACGTACAGTAGTATGTATATACATACATACATGCACATATATATATATATATATATATATGTACCTATGGGTTTACCGAACATTTATTATAATGTTCGGTTTGTTTCTAAACAAACAGCCCGAATTAAGCCGTACAGTGTTCGGCAACCATCGTTGCCCTTTTGTTCAACACTGACAAAGGAACGATGAACTAGTTTCTAGCTTATTAGCTGTCATCAGCACCCCGTATACCTACCTGTCAGTCGATGTCAGTCGATTGAACGTTTGAAAGTATATACTTTCCTTATGCATATTAACGGCTGAGCAGGCTAATTTGCATATCGAGTGAGTTAGTCGGCCGGGCGTACCGAAAACGATAAATGGAAAAAATGAAATTTGATTTCTCACTCTTAGTACGGCTGATACTTAAATATAAGTATGCATAAGGAAAGTATATACTTTCAATATATATATAGTAATAATAATAAATGTGAAGACTAAAATACAAAAAGGGCTCGATAAGGATAAATATATATCAAATATATAAGAACCCTAGAGCAAATATTTATTAAAACAACTGATTAAAGTTTAAGCAAAGAATCCTTAACGGGATCTTCTGAAACTAGTTTCAGAAGATTCCGTTAGGGGTGAAAGCAACGATTCTTTGCTTAAACTTTAATCTGTTATTTTAATATATATATATATATATATATGAATAATTCAATCACTGGATTTCACTGAACTACATTCTAACGGATTAACGGATTACATTGAATTCTAATTACGGTATAGACCCTACTGAGAAAGGTAGACCATTGAATTGTATATATAATGAAGAAAACCCAAGGCTAACAACTTAAATCCATTCTTTAATTTCTACGTACATTTCTCTACTGGTGATGATAGTACATGAATATGTAAACAGTAAGTTAATCGCAAACAGTTAATTATCAATTATCAGGAACTACAAAACATTTAACCAAATTCAAATTATAAGAATAGATAGTATATCAAATGTTGAACGTTGGTAAATATTACTTTAAAAGATAATAGTGGTATACTCCATTATATATATATATATATATATATATATAAAATAAAGTTAAATAAAAGTCAAATGATTAAAATTTAGCTTCGTTTATTACTGCTATATATATTTCAGTGACAGCCATCTTTGGCTGTGACCTCTTCAGGCAGTTTGAATTAGTATGGTATAGACATTGTACTTGTCTATACCATACTAATTCAAACTGCCTGAAGAGGTCACAGCCAAAGATGGCTGTCACTGAAATATATATAGCAGTAATAAACGAAGCTAAATTTTAATCATTTGACTTTTATTTAACTTTATTTTACACTACTCCGGAGTAACCAAACCAACCTGCGCACTTCGTCGAGTGCTCCAGCCTGCATACTGAGGTGTTGGTATACAACCAACATAAACTCAAAATCTCTATATATATATATATATATAAGTTGGAATAGAATGAAACGAAATTTCATTTCTCACTCTTAGTACGGCACTTACTTAAATGTAAGTATGTATGTATACGTACATACATATATGTATACAGACGTACAGTAGCATGTATATATATATATATATATATATATATGTACATATACATACAGGCACACATATATACATGTACGTATCAGTTTAGCGAATATTTATTATAACATTCGCTTTGTTCGTTTGTACACAAACGGACAGCCTGATTTATGCCGTACGGTGTTAAGGCAACCACGTCACCTTTTTGTTCAACACTGACACAGGAACGATGTACTAGTTTCAAGCTTGTTAGCTATCGTCACCACCGTATACCCTTCTGCCAGATGGTTGAACGTTCGAAAGTATATACTTTCCTTATGAAAATTAACGGCTGAGCAGCCTAATTTGCATATCGAGTGAGTTCAGTCGGCCAGGCGCACCGAAAACGATAAGTTGGAATAGAATGAAACGAAATTTCATTTCTCACTCTTAGTACGGCACTTACTTAAATGTAAGTATGTATGTATACGTACATACATATATGTATACAGACGTACAGTAGCATGTATATAGATATATATATATACATATACATACAGGCACACATATATACATGTACGTATCAGTTTAGCGAATATTTATTATAACATTCGCTTTGTTCGTTTGTACACAAACGGACAGCCTGATTTATGCCGTACGGTGTTAAGGCAACCACGTCACCTTTTTGTTCAACACTGACACAGGAACGATGTACTAGTTTCAAGCTTGTTAGCTATCGTCAGCACCGTATACCCTTCTGCCAGATGGTTGAACGTTCGAAAGTATATACTTTCCTTATGAAAATTAACGGCTGAGCAGCCTAATTTGCATATCGAGTGAGTTCAGTCGGCCAGGCGCACCGAAAACGATAAGTTGGAATAGAATGAAACGAAATTTCATTTCTCACTCTTAGTACGGCACTTACTTAAATGTAAGTATGTATGTATACGTACATACATATATGTATACAGACGTACAGTAGCATGTATATAGATATATATATATACATATACATACAGGCACACATATATACATGTACGTATCAGTTTAGCGAATATTTATTATAACATTCACTTACTATATATATATATATATATAGTAAAAGTAAACAACAATTACAAGGTGTACAGTTACGAAAGGTGTTAGGTATTATATATAGATACTACTACACCAAATGACCAGCCCTGTCCACTGTCCAATTGGTCAAGTATAGATTAAAATTGGCACTCCCAAAAATTCTTATTTAGATAAAATAAACCATTTACTCATGGTATTCTCATTAGAAACCCTTTATATACTTGTTTAGCAGTAAATTGAATTACCATCTGTCATATACTATCCCCTCTCTTCTTCCTCTATTACTAATATAAATACTTCAATTTTTCTGATTTTATCCAATTTATCCAAAATCTCTGATGAAGTGACAACTGATTATACATTTGCTATCGAATACTTGCTAACATTATATGATTACGCAAGCAGCGATACATAGGTATTCCGTCTGTTACAGAAACATATGTCAATTCCTTTTTTTAAAAAAAGCACTTTCATTTTATATTCATCTTTTCTACATTTTCTCCGGAATATAATTTATACTCGTTGAGCAAACCTACACGTACGCTGTTCATCTCTAACGTAACGATATATTATCACTACATTATTGATAACCTGAAATTTTATATATATATATATATATATATATATATATATATAAAGAAAGAGAGAGAGAGAGAGAGAGAGAGAGAGAGAGAGAGAGAGAGGGGGGTGGAACTAGCTGTGGAAATGGCAAGAGTTTGGCCGCCGTGTCCCGACTCATTATAGTATACTAGACCACCCGTTACTCGTTGGGTCACCTACACTTCAAAATATTTTTTAAATAATTAAAATATACACAGACATGTATATAATGTGAAATGAAACTGGAACCATATATATATATATATATACGTGCGTGTATGTATACATATAATTGTTTCTACTTTAGGCACAAGGCCAGCAACTATCCAGTACATTACTGGTACTTTATTTTATAGACCCCGTAAGGAGGAGGGGCAAAATTAACCTCGGCGGGATTTGAACTCAGACTGTAAAGGGACGTAACTATGCTAGAAAGCATGGTGTCCGACCCTCTATGTATACATATATATATATATATATATATATATATATATATATATATATATATATATATATATGTGTGATCTATATACACTTATCATAGACATACACACACATACATATACACACACAGTCACCTATGTATATACATAACTCCACCAGCTCTCTCTCTCCCATTCTCCTTCTCTCTATCCTTCTTTCCCTCTATTTATGAAGGTACACAGAAAACCCCACATCTCGGGAACCCGTGGTCCGATTTACGTGAAACTTGTTTTTTTCCATTTGTATTCCCATTTCAGGGGCAACTTCCTTTCAAAGTATTTCCCCATTATGCGCCCTTTTGGCTGTATTACATTACAGACAAGCAAGCAATCACAGACCTTTTTAGTTATATATATATATATATATATATATATATATATATATATATATATATATATATATATATATATATATATATATATATATATATATATATATATATATATTTATATATATTTATATATATATATATATATATCAGAATCAGCTGAAAAGTTCATAGGCTGACTATGAAGGATTGATGCTAGAGATGTGAAATCTTGCATGTATTAATTTCCTCTTTTTTTTTCAAATTAATAACTGCATTGATTCTTTCCAGTGACTATGTTGAAAAATAAACCTCAATTGGTCATTCCATGAGAGTATCTTGGTCAGTTTATGAACCTTTTTGCCGACCCTCACACACACACACACATACACACACACACACACACACACACACACACACACATACACACACACACATATATATATATATATATATATATGATTAAGCTCATGTTCCTTGAGGTTACTGGAGTATGATGTAGAAGTCATGCTTCCATGTTGTAATCTAGATCAAGTCATCCAGGCAGAAAAAATCCATTGTCCCCACGAGAGGATATTAGCCAACTATTGCCAATTAACGAAACACACGTCAATTACACATAGCTTGGATTACTTAGATCGTTAAGTAGTGAGAAATCGTACATATTTGTGTGTATGTATGTATCAGTATGTATGTATCAGTATGTATGTATCAGTATGTATGTATCAGTATGTATGTATCAGTATGTATGTATCAGTATGTATGTTATCTCTTTCTCTTAATTTCGAGTATATTTTTTTGACCGGCCACCTTCCTGGTGGCAAGGTTGTAAAAGAAAAGAAACTGTCATCCCTTGAATCGCAAGAATGTTTTGCAAATTTTGAAGGTGCCAGCTATCGCAGCCATTTGTAGACTATGAATTAGGGAGCTGCGCTCTTTGTCCGCAAATCCAAGTTCAGTTATACTTTGGTCCAAGCGTGTTGGTATATAACCCGTAGCTCCAATAATGATGGGTTTGAAGCTAAAGGTGTATCTTGGATACTGGATTTGTAAACTCCTCATCAATGGTACGTAGATGTCCTCCTTCTCATGTATTTTCTGACAACGTTTACATCAAGTGGGCAGCTGATCTCCACAACAGAACACGTTTTCAATGTGTGGTCCCAAACAACAATATCAGGCCGGTTGTGCTTTAATTTGGTGGCAGTTTTTATTTTCAGGTTCCACCAGTATTCCTTAGTACCATCTGTCTCAATATATTCTTCCTCGTTTGATGTTAATTTTGTTTTCCGAAGTGCGTTCCAGGTGGTTCTAGCTATCCCATCGTGTCTCATGGGGAGGTAGTAGCGAGATGACATTCTTTCGCAGCTGGCAACAATGTGGCTTACATCTTCGATCTTTGTTTTACATAGCCTACATTTATTGTCAGCTGATGGCCCTCCTCTTTTGTGTAGCAGATATTTGGTAGGGAGTTCTTGTTCCTGTATTGCATAGAGATATCCCTCAAGGTGTGATGTTATAAACTTGTCGGAACTCCATGCCAGGCTTTTTGAGTGGTTTATCCCCTCTATGGTCTGTGTTTTACGTCTCATATGTATGTATGTATGTATGTATGTATGTATGTATGTATGTATGTATGTATGTATGTATGTATGTATGTATGTATGTATGTATGTATGTATCAGTATGTCTGTATGTATCAATATGTATGTATGTATCAGTATGTATGTATGTATCAGTATGTATGTATCAGTATGTATGTATCAGTATGTATGTATCAGTATGTATGTATGTATGTATGTATGTATGTATGTATGTATGTATGTATGTATCAGTATGTATGTATGTATGTATCAGTATGTATCAGTATGTTTGTATGTATCAGTATGTATGTATGTATCAGTATGTATGTATGTATGTATGTATGTATGTATGTATGTATGTATGTATGTATGTATGTATGTATGTATGTATGTATGTATGTATGTATCAGTATGTATCAGTATGTTTGTATGTATCAGTATGTATGTATCAGTATGTATGTATGTATGTATGTATGTATGTATGTATGTATGTATGTATGTATGTATGTATGTATGTGTGTATGTATGTATCAGTATGTTTGTATGTATCAGTATGTATGTATGTATCAGTATGTATCAGTATGTTTGTATGTATCAGTAACTCCTTGTGGAGTCGTAGGGAAAGTAATGACTTAAAAAATGTCATGGGCATTTTAAAAGGATGTAGAATCGATCTCGAAAGAATGACAATCAAAGTTATCTTCTGAGGAGTTGAATTCAGATCGCAGATATCGGGACCGAATACACCCAAGCATTCTATCAGATGTTCTAATGATTCTGCCAATTCGCTGCATACATACATTTATTACATTATGTAAACGGAGTCATGCGCGCGCGCGCACACACACACACACATATATATATATATATAACAATATAATAAATGAAACAAAAATAAAACACAGGAGGCAAAATTACAGTTATACCAGGTTCCCGCTCGGAGGAAGTGGATATATGCATATATATATATATATAACTGAACAAAAGGGAAAAAACGAACTCAAACATATATATATGTGTGTGTTCAAATCGTAATGGACCAAAATCGCTAAGGTCAAAAAATACTAACTACAGACAATAGGGTTTGCTGGACTCAATTTAAGAACAAATTAAGAAAAATAAATACAAACCAGTATTGTGGTAACTACCATCACCCAGACGGTCTTTGATATAACCGTTTCGCAATATTATTTGTGAAGAGAAATTCCAAATTGAGGCTCATCAGTGGGTGTTGAAATTAGTATACTCCTCACTTCTACTTCTAAATCAAATAGCAAACTGGAAAGTGTGTGTATATATAATGCACATGGTTCCCGAACTTAGCGTGACGCGTAGACATACGCCACTAAAAATAGCAGCCGCGTCTACACGACTTTTGAAATAGCTCTATACGGCTCGGAAAAGCCTTTTTCCTAGAGCTAATTTACTGTAATGAGAGTATTTTGAGTTTCTAACTCAATACAATCTTTTGATATATTCGGCTCCGTTAATTCGTAGAGCTATTTCAAATGTCGTGTAGACCCGGCTGCTATTTTTAGTGGCGTAAGTCTACGCAACACGCTAAGTTCGGGAACCATGTGCGTTATATATACACACACTTTCCAGTTTGCTATTTGATTTAGAAGTAGAAGTGAGGAGTATAATAATTTCAACACCCACTGATGAGCCTCAATTTGGAATTTCTCTTCACAAATAATATTGCGAAACGGTTATATCAAAGACCGTCTGGGTGATGGTAGTTACCACAATACTGGTTTGTATTTATTTTTCTTAATTTGTTCTTAAATTGAGTCCAGCAAATCCTATTGTCTGTAGTTAGTATTTTTTCACCTTAGCGATTTTGGTCCATTACGATTTGAACACACACACATATATATATGTCTGTGTTCGTTTTTGCCTTTTTGTTCAGGCATATACGGCTCGGAAAAGCCTTTTTCCTAGAGCTAATTTACTGTAATGAGACTATTTTGATTTTCTGACTCAATACAAGCTTTTGATATATATATATATATATATATATATATATATATATATATATATATATATATATATATATATATATATATATATATATATATGTATATGTATGTATATATATACATACTACTGTACGTCTGTATACATATATGAATGTACGTATACATACATACATTTAAGTACCAGCCGTACTAAGAGTGAGAAATGAAATTTCGTTTCATTCTTTTCCATTTAGCGTTTTCGGTGCGCCAGGCCGACTAACTCACTCGATATGCAAATTAGGCTGCTCAGCTGTTAATATGCATAAGGAAAGTATATACTTTCAGACGTACAACCATCTGACAGAAAGGTATACGATGCTGACGATAGTTAATAAGCTTGAAACTAGTACATTGTTCCTGTGTCAGTGTTGAACAAAAAGGTGACGATGGTTGCCTGAACACTGTACGGCGTAATTCGGGCTGTTTGTTTACAAATAAACCGAGTATTATAATAAATGTCCGGTAAACCCATACGTACATATATATATATATGTGCATGTATGTATATATATACATACTACTGTACGTCTGTATACATATATGTATGTACGTATACATACATATATTTAAGTAGCAGCCGTACTAAGAGTGAGAAATGAAATTTCGTTTCATTCTTTTCCATTTATATATATATATATAAATATATATATAAATATAAATATGTGTGTGTGTCAGTATATTCATATATATATATATATATGTATATATTCGCGTGTGTATGTCTGTGTGTTTGTAAAAAAAAATATATATATAATGTAAATGATTGAACTGACAGAGTAACCTACATGCCGTCGAAACATCCATAATCTCACATTGGCAATATATTTTGTGTACATTACTAGGTGACTTTCTTTGTTTCTGTAACAATCTAAACTATAATAAAGTAAGGAGTGCGGGACCGCGTCTAGAATATATTTAAAAAAAATAAATAATGAATGAATATTACATAATTTATCTACTAAATTTCGTTATTCTTGATTAAATATTTTTGCTTATTTTAAGATCCAATTCATTAAAATTCTCATATGTCAAAACTTCCGGTTAGCGACCGCTTAAATAAACATTCATATATTTCCGTCACTAATTTTCTATCGTCTTTTTTTAATGTATCATGATTACGTTACTGATTACATAAGACAGTGTAACGCAGTCTTCGTTCAATTTCTGTGTATATTGTCAATTACGATTTTATTTGATGTATCTTAACTACATGCATATATGCTTGCGTATAATATCAATGTACATTACACATGCTATCAATGCACATTACACATGCTAGTTTTATTTGATGGAAGCAAGGTTGTCAGCTTCGCACTCCATTCCTTCTCGCAACAAATGTGTTGTGTTTTTTACATCAGCACGACCAGTATGCAATTTCTAATAACAGTATCTGATTTTGGCAGACGACCAGCAAATTTGGAGAAGCGAAAAGTCGACTAAATTGACCCCAATGCGTGACTGGTACTTTATTTTATCGATCCCGTAAGGATGAAAGGCAAAACTAACGTCGGCGGGATTGAACTCAGATCGTAAAGGGCCGTGCTTCTATGCTGTGAAACAGGGTGTCCGACGATCTACCGATACTGCCAATCTGACGCCATCATATCACGTTTTCTGCCAATAATTTAATACACACACACACATATGTATATATATATATATATATGTATATATGTATATATGTATATGTATATATATATATATATATATATATATATATATATATATATATATATATATATATATATATATATATATATGTATATATATATATATATATATGTATATATATATATATGTATATATATATATATTGTTATATTTGGGGAGGGTCATATTTGCGTAATATTGCCAGAATTAATAACAGAACACACTCACTGTTTGGTTGGTTTTTGCTTCTCGCTGTCTTTTATATATATATATCTGCGATCTAACTTACTCGGGCCTCAATGTTGCCATTGACTGACCGGCGGTCAAAAATAATACAGATACAATATAGACACAAACACATATATATAGTTTACATAATTTACATAAATCTTTCGTTGCACATCTGCAACATCGTCAGTGGTGTTATATTCATTGTTCCTCCTGTTGTGTTGTATGTCTACGCCATTTTTTTTTTTTTGTTCAGTCTGTCTATATATTTATTTATTTATTTGCTTGTTTGTTTATCTTATTTTATTTTGTCTTCTTTGCGCATGCGTTTGCGTGTGTGTATAGTGTTATGTGTGATGTGTGACTAGTGTGTATAGTGTTGTGTCTGCTGGGTGACTAGTGTGTGTTTATGTGCTTGTGTATGTATTTATTTATCTTATTTTATTTTATTTTATTTACTTATTTATACTTCTCTTAGGTCAGTGTTGTTTGTTTGGGTGTTGTTGTTGTTCCACTCATTCTTTCTGTTTAGCTTTGGTCTTCTAATTTCTATTTCACTGGCCTCTCTGATTTGCCTATCTGCTGGGTCATTCCTATGTTTAGATATTATTCTAATTTCTATGTTGTCTATGTTACCGTCATGTTGTTGTCTAGCATGTTCGTATAGTACTGACCCGTTTTTTCGTCCTTTTAGTTCCCCCCAGTGTTGGTCTATCCTTTCACCTATGCTACGAGCTGTCTCACCTATGTATGTTGTTGTCATGTTTCTGCAAGTACCCTCTGTACATCTTATGCTATAGACTACGTTTCTAGTTTTACAGTTTATCCGGGGGTTCACCTTACATATGATACATTTCCTATTGGTACAGTGGGTTTTCTTAAAAGGGTAGGTTTTGCTGATCAGGGATTTTATGGTGGTTCCTGGCTTTTCTACCACCTTTATTTTTAAGTGGGTCTTTCTCAGGGCCTTTCTACGCTGGTTAGCTAATTTCCCTCCAGGGGTGGACGCCATATATATATATATACATATATATATATATATGTATATATATATATATATATATATATATATATATATATATATATATATATATATATATAAATATATATATATCTAAGGCGGGTAAAATTCCCGAGATCCATGGACGAGTTCTCTCCAGCGGTCTCTGTCCCTCATTATCGCTGCCATGTCCTGCGTCTCCAACAGACCAGTGTCTGTCCTTAGGGCATCAACATACGTTAACCTTGGTCTTCCTCTATATGTATATATATATATATGTGTATATACATATATATATACATATATATATATATATATATATATATATATATATATATATATATATATATATATATATATATAT
>OZ024743.1:66103444-66175944 GCA_964016885.1 Eledone cirrhosa
AATCCTTTTATCATTGCATTTCTAAATAAATACACTTTATCTTAATTAGTCAGTGACGAATTATGAGGGATTTACTAACGTTATTAATTATTTCATTACTAACATAATCACTTAATGTAAGGCTCTTATATAAAATTATGTTGGAAAATTTTAATTTAAATTGAAAACCTTTAAAATGGGTGGTTTTATTTCATAGAACCAGAGCCGGTTTTGGCCGGGTTGGTAACTAAAGTTTTAATGTTAATATATTTACTATACGGCGGCGTTAGAACGTCGGATAGAATAATTTGTAGTATTCATTTTGGCTCTCTTTTCTCTGAGTTCAAATCTCGCTGAGGTCAACTTTGTTTTTCGTCAATTCAAGGTCGATAAAAAAGTACCGGTCTAATACTGAGGTCGATTATTCCTCTATGTCTCTTTCTCACTTCCATTCTGTCACTCTATTCTTCTTTGGAAGAAATCTGCTGTATTCAGACCTGGAGAGTGATGGGCCCCGCCCTAGAAACTCCGTATATCAATACTGTGTCCCAACCATTACTCGGGTGTTACAGGACCATACATACATATTTAAGGCTTGGAATATTAAAATGCTAAGCCTAAATAGAAAAATACGAGAAAAATAATCGTTTCTAATACAGACACAATACCTGCAATTTTGGGTGGAAAGGAATGTTGATTATATCGACTCCCGTACTTGACTGGTACTTTATTTTATTGATCATGGCAGGATGAAAGACAAAGCGGACCTCGGTGGGATACTAACTCAGAAAGTAAAGACTATGAACAATACTGCATAAAGGGTGGCCATCGATAGTATATTATTTCATTGACCTTGGGAGGATAAAAGACAAAGTTGACCTTGGTGGAATATCCAGAATAACACCCCTCTAATGGGGTCTGTCCATGGTTGATTAATCTTGGCTTCATACATATCTTGAGAGGAAGCTGCATTTGTAATTCAAAGGCAACACCTGATCGCTATTAAACTAAATTTTAGGTATGTTATGCGCACTTCTATAACTGTAGTAAATATCATCACTTCAGTCAACTTCCAACTGTTTCGACTAACAAGGATGCAGATTGTAAACGTTTCTTGTTGTCCACAGAAGTTAAATTGTTATTAAAAGGAAACCAATAGACACTCTCCAAATCGCTTTATAAACAGTTGTTAAATTCTTTCACTACTTCAATTATGTTTCCTGGGAGGAAATGTGAACATGATATTATTTGTTAGAGTTCATTTTCAACTGCAAAAAAATGACATCAACCTTATTAAATTCAAACCAGTTCTCTACACATTTCTGTCCGCCGGGGCCGTGGAGCGGCCAGCGTGTGGATCCCCCATTTGCTGATGATAGTGAGAGATGGGTCGAGTGTGAGAGACGGAGCCAGTGAATTTGGTGTATGCTTTATAGGAACTAATTTACAACTTTCAAATAAATGCATAAACACTAAACAATACACAATAACGTTGTTATTCAAAGGTAAGATATGCCAACGTAGGTTCTTCCATTATCCGAGGAGTCTCGCTGAACCGCAGAAGGAGAAGATGACCTCTATGTATATTGGGCATCTCTGGATTAGCTAAAAAGACATGCCTGAGAGAAATGATTTCCTTAAAGTATCAAACTAGATCGATAATTTCCTCTTCGATATCATCAATAAAAAGAAAACAGAAATGATGTGGGAAAAATTGAAGTCATTTCAAAATTCTATTAAACCAAGGACATAAAAATCATATGACGGCTTTTGGTTATATGAAGATGATGCATTTCTGAGTATTGCCTGCCCTGCGTGGCTTCCACTACATATATATAGGCGGTGTCTAGGAGGTAGCGTATTACTCAACTTGGGAGTCTATAATAGGGAGGCATTTCAAGTTTAAAACAAATGAAAACGGGGCGAAAAAGGGGTCATGTTCGATAATATATATATAGATCTGTTATTTTTCTCTAAAATTCTTTAGCCGTTTTCTACCTGCTCGTTTCCTCAATCTTTCTATTTCTTCTTTAATTTCTCATTCTATTTTCTGAAATCTTAAGACACTTTTCCTATTCTATCAAGCGTTAAACTAATAAAATATTCCTTCAGTGTACTGTGTCGTTTGCTTTGTTATTTCTGTTTGTGTTTTGCAATCACACACACACACACACACACACATATATATATATATATATATATATATATATATATATATATATATATACGTTTTTCGAGGTCCCTCAAATTCGTCGGATTCCTACATTGGATTTTCACGCTGGAAATGGATTTTCCCCGGACCCTTGTTCAATTCCACGTGGATATCTTTTCGGATCTCTAAATTTATATATATATATATATATATATATATATATATATATATATATATATATATATATAAGTTAAAACAATGAAATAAAAATTCAAGTCATTAGAAATATACTTCACTGCTTTACGATCGTTTCTAGGCGATACTAATACATCGTAGGCATATTTCGTTATCGATCTATGTAGGGTTAGTTACAAAATATCAAATAAGGAATATATTTACCTACATGTATATCGTCAGCCGTTGTCAAAAGCAATGAAAATTTTATTCAAAATCAATAATAAATTGAGTTATATAACCTTATTTGGTGGTAGCTGAAGAACAAACCAATCAAATGATTTTTTGCCATATGATGATTAGATGAAATATAACTCACTTTAGTTGAGGTCATGACCCTTTGAAAGGAATGGTTGAATGGTGTTAAAAATAGAATTACTAAAAAGAACCTATGAATAAAAAGGAATTGTTATATTAATAGTGGAATGTAGATGGTGGAGTGAAGTTTAAAAAGAAATGTAAAAATTAAATGTTGAGTTGTGTTGTATGGAATTTTTAGGTGAATATAAATAAGTAAATATACAGAAATATACAGAAATAACTAGGATAAATATAGATAGGTAAAGTAATGGTCATAACTAGGAAGGATAGTATATTAAAAGATGAAAATTATAATAAGATAATAAAATATAATAATATAATATAATTGTTTCTACTCTAGGCACAAGGCCAGCAATTACTCAGTGCATTACTGGTACTTTATTTCATCGACCCCGTAAGGATGAAATGCAAAGTCAACCTCGGCGGGATTTGAACTAAGATCGTAAAGGGACGTAACTCTATGCTTCAAAGCATGGCGTCCGACCCTCTACCGATACTGCCAATCCACATTATAATAATATAATGTAATATAATATAGTACAGTAGGTATATTGTATATAGTATAATATAGCGTATGATGCATCATAACATAAAATAGTAAATATTTTCAAGTGTATAAGTAATCAAACTCAGATAAATGCATGTTGACATATAGTCAAAAGGCATAATTTTCTTAGACCACAAAAGTACATATATTCACATAAATAGATAGACGTATAATTACATTGATACTCCATTAAAAACATACATACGCATACATAGATATAAACATATACAAATACATACATACACGCACACAAACATATATATATATACACAATTATACATACATATATACATGTACACACACATACATGTACATACACATATACACACACATACACATATACACACACATACACATATACACACATATATATATACATATATATATATATTCTCCTATCATACATAGATACATGTATAGCCATGTAATTACAGGTGGTTATGTACCTTGATGCCCTTAGTCAGTAACGCATGAATCTATGGAAGCTAAAAAATTAAAAGGTTAAAAAATAAAAAAAATAAAACAGGAAGGCGTATAATTAGGGGAAGGGGATACTACCAAATGGTACGTCACATAGAACTATAGTGAGTTGCTATTTAGAATGTTTAATTAGGTGTATAGTACTTAAATGTTTTTCGTATACGGTGATTACAAGCTATAATCAGTTCCTGTCTTTTATTCAATAAATCGTCTTTAGATTTAGTAATTTACAAGATCTCCCCGGAACATAACCTGCATTCTCTCCTGTTCCCAAGATATGGAGTTATTTGTAGAATGGTATTCCACGATAGCTTGAAATCTATTTTTTTCTTTTTATAGTTATTCACTGCTTCAGCTAAAGATGTGGTGTTAGCTAGTTTAATATTGTTAAAGCTACTGGAGTGTGCGCAATATCTTTTCTTAAATGTGTTCGATGTAGATCCTATATACGATTTGTTGGAGTCAGTAGTAGACACAGTACATTTATATATTACATTATTAATCAAACAGTTGCCATTTAAGGGGCAAACACTTCTATTTCTGCAATTACAACCATACGTAAATAGCAACTCACTATAGTTCTATGTCACGTACCATTTGTTAGTATCCTCTTCCCCTAATTATACGCCTTCCTGTTTATTTTTTTATTTTTTACCTTTTAATTTTTTAGCTTCCATAGATTCAAGCGTTACTAAGGGCATCAAGGTACATAACCACCTGTAATTGCATGGGTATACATATATCTATGTATGTATGATAGGGGAATATATATATATATATATATGTATATATATATATATATATGTGTGTATATGTGTATGTGTGTGTAAATGTGTATGTACATGTATGTGTGTGTACATGTATATATGTATAAGTGTATATATATATATATATATATATATATATATATATATATATATATATATATATATATATATATATATATAAAGATTTACATATACATAAAGTCATAGATATATATGTTTTGCAACCGGTCACGTTGTGGCTCAAAGAAAAATTAATAAATTAAATAATCAGAGCAATATATCATAAATCATGTCATTAGAATTATTAGATAAAATATATACCATTTCCTCTACCAATTACCATAATTAACCATATAAAAAATCAATTATTTTTTATATGGTTAATTATGCTAATTGGTAGAGGAAATGGTATATATTTTATCTAATAATTCTAAGGACAGGATTTATGATATATATATATATATGTTTGTGTGCGTGTATGTATGTATTTGTATATGTTTATATCTATGTATGCGTATGTATGTTTTTAATGGAGTATCAATGTAATTATACCTCTATCTATATATGTGAATATATGTACTTTTGTGGTCTAAGAAAATTATGCCTTTTGACTATATGTCAACATGCATTTATCTGAGTTTGGTTACTTATACACTTGAAAATATTTACTATTTTATGTTATGATGCATCATACGCTATATTATACTATATACAATATACCATACTGTACTATATTATATTACATTATATTATATTAGTATATTATTATATTTTATTATCTTATTATAATTTTCATCTTTTAATATACTATCCTTCCTAGTTATGACCATTACTTTACCTATCTATATCTATCCTAGTTATTTCTGTATATTTTATATTTACTTATTTATATTCACCTAAAAATTCCATACAACACAACTCAACATTTAATTTGTACATTCCTTTTTAAACTTCACTCCACCATCTACATTCCACTATTAATATAACAATTCCTTTTTAATCATAGGTTCTTTTTAGTAATTCTATTTTTAACACCACTCAACCATTCCCTTCAAAGGGTCATGACCTCAACTAAAGTGAGTTATATTTCATCTTAACATCATATGGCAAAAAATCATTTCATTGGTTTGTTCTTCAGCTACCTCCAAATAATGTTATAGAACTCAATTTATTATTGATTTTGAATAAAATTGTCATTGCTTTTGACAACGGCTGATGATATACATGTAGGTAAATATATTCCTTATTTGATATTTTGTAACTAACCCTACATAGATCGATAACGAAATATACCTACGATGTATTATTATCACCTAGAAATGATCGTAAAGCAGCTAATGACTTGAATTTTTATTTCATTATTTTAACTTATATCATGACTCTGTTTTCCTTTTGATGTTTTATTGTTTTCCGGGATTTATTTTAACCTACAACATTTTCAACATATTGATTACATTGGGTTCTTCATGCAGACTAGACCCCACAACTAACCGAGTATATATCTGTATATATATATATATATATATATATATATATATATATATATATATATATATATATATATATATATATATATATATATGTATATATATATAAATCCAGAGATCCAAAAAGATATTCAAGTGGAATTCAACAAGGGTCCTGCTGTTATAATGACAGAATATATATGTATATATAGGAAAAGAGTCAGGACCCCGACCGTTGAGCTTCGGCGGTTTCGGATGTATAAATACTGATTTGCCATCGAAGTGATATAAGCTTAACCATAGGGCAAGGAATCCCAATATTCATATTTCGCTCTACGTTCAAGTATAGAGAACTAAGCTGAATAAAATATTTAGATCTATTCACTATCATGGAGAATTTAAGATTACATTTTCTTTAAAATATGTTTCTATACCAAACAATGATGTATATTTGAGAATTCTATCTATCTATCTATCTATCTATCTTATCTAATGTATCTAACTGTCTGTCTGCCTTTCTGTCTATTTACTCTTCTCTCTCTCTCTCTCTCTCTCTCTCTCTCTCTCTCTCTCTCTCTCTCTCTCTCTCTATATATATATATATATATATATATATATATATATATATATATATATATATATATATATATATATATATATATATATATATATATGTGTGTGTGTGGGTATGTGTGTGTGTGTGTATACATACATTCACACATGCATGTGAATCTCTCTCTCTCTCTCTCTCTATATATATATATATATATATATATATGTAATAAACAACATAAGATAATTATTTCATTTACCAGTGGTAATATATATATATATATATATATATATATATATATATATATATATATATATATATATATATATATATATATATATATATATATATATCTGTATATATATATATATATATATATATATATATATATATATATATATATATCTGTATATATATAAAATTAACTATGTGTGTGTGTCTGTGTATTACATATAGGGGCATACATCTTACAACCGGTGAGTCGTTTCTATATATCAGCGTATCGTTTGTTTATTCCCGGGTTATTCTGCAGATAAAAATCGATAGGGGTGGTTACCTTTTTTTAGGTATCGTAAAATAAGATTTTTGGCTCTAGCTCCCACATTTTGCCACCGATTTCGTTCAAATTTTAAACCAAAATAGAATTTATCATTGCACATCCTATCATGGCTTTATATTTAGCATTGTTGTTCAGGGACGGCGTGGCAGCCGCTTAAATATTTAAAAATACCATTTTTAGACTCAAATTTCCATTTTTTCGGCTCTAGCTCCCACATTAATCAACCTACTTTGTTCAAATGTTACATTACGCTAGATCTTATTATTTCACGTCTTAAAGTGGCTTTACATTTTGGATTTTTTGCTCAGGAACGGCGTGGCAGCCACTTAAATATTCGAAAATACCACCTTTTTTCTCAAATTTCTGCCTTTTCGGCTCTAGCTCCCACATTTTTCAACTGATCTCGTTCAAATTCGAAACTTCAGCTCCATCTTACATTTAAATCAATTTATTCGGTTCAACTTTTATACTACTATAGAACCTATCATTGCACATCCTATAGTAGCTTTCACTTTGCATTTTTTGTTCAGGGACGGCGTGGCAGCCGTTTAACTCTTCAAAATACGATTTTTTTCCAACTCCCACATATTCCATACGATTTCACTCAACATTTCGCCATTTGCTACACCTTACGACCGATTTTCAAGAAACTCGCAGTCGCTAAGATCAACACCTTTTCATCAAAGCAGATAATTATTTTACCTACCCAGGAAACGCTGGGTACTGCTGCTAGTATATATATATATGTATGTAAAAGGCAAACAGAAATTACAAACACAATAGGTACAGTATATGGAAGGGATATATTAGGTCAACGCTTGATATTGCAGGAAGAGGGTCTTAATGTTTAGGACGCTAGTCCTTCATCAGAATAAAGAATTAGAAATAAGATAGATTGAGGGAACGGGTGGGTTGGATACATATCCATATATATATATATATATATATATATGCGTGTATGAATGTATGTATGTAGGTATATATGTAAATATATATATATATATATATATATATATATATATATATATATATATATATATATATATATATATATATATATATATATATATATATAAAATAAGGAGTTGACGGATCCAGCATATTTATCAATGCCAGGACCGGTTGTATCTCAGCGTACTCAATAGGTATTGTAGGATACATTCCCAGAGTATACACATAGTTAATCGCTTCAATACAACACACGTAAAACGGGTGCCTATAATAGTTACCGGACTCGAGTTTCGGCCACACTTAGTGCAGCAGCAGGGTGCACTGCACCCTTTGTCTGCATATATTATGCAGCAATGCATAATCGGCGTATGTGGCTTCATCAGCGGGTATCTCCTAATCAATAACCAATCGATCGACAGAATCCAACCCCACCCCATGCCGGCTATGACTGTTTGTGACGGCCGACACAGTAAAGTGATTAGCAACTGGAATTTGATACAATTCTGTCCACCGACCAGCCACCGATTTACAAACTTTACACGGTGGCGGGGAAATAGAAAACAAATATATTCGTTCCCGTCAAAAGACCTCAGCCAACGTGTCTCAAACACAAATTAATAAGCAATGAAAAGATGGTTATTAGAAAGAGCAGTCCCACATCGATGTATAATAGAGTGGTAGCATTCGGCTCATGTCTCCAAGTCCCATGGCTAGAGGAAGGCGATAGTAACAATGGTAGTGCCAAGAACCTTTAACGGACATGAAATGTCTATCTATTATATATACATATATAAGGAGGAGGTTATAGTTCACTTGAAGCATTGTCTAATGAGGTATAAACGTTTGAATATGTGTATATATACACATATGTATGTGTATATATATATATATATATATATATATATATATATATATATATATATATATATATATATATATATATGTATATATACGTATTTTCCGTATTTATTACTGTTGTGAAATATTGTGGCTTTTTTTGGTTGTAACTTCTCTGTTTTTTAGCCTAAGAAAATATATATATATGCCTACGTATATAATTACATGCATATATTTATTTTCTTTTATTAATTGAGTTCTTTACACGAGGAATTAATATTGGTTTTGAAATAACTAATTAACACGCGTGCGTTTTATATTTTACTCTTAATTCGGCCGGAGAATTATATTCCCATTTGCCCTTTATTGTATAACTTTCTGCATTTACTGCGGTTATGAGAAGCGGTTCTTATTCGGGTAAAACTTCTGATTTAGCCTAAGAAAATATCTATATGCGTGTGTAATTTATACAAGCATATATTTATTTTTTTATTTTCAATTGAGTTCTTAAACACGTTGGATTGATAATGTTTTCAAAAAAACTAATTAACCCGCGTGTATATTATTATTTTTTTCCTCATTTCGTGGATCGTGGGTTGTCTCCCCTTCCCGCTTCGTGTCGCTATGATACTTCCTCAGTCAAAAACTGCTGGAATTTCAAATTTGGCGGTCATTCGAGGTGGGAGGGAGAACTTTACGGACACGTTTTTTGACAGCGGTAAGAAATTGTTTTCTTATATCAATGTTTAATGGGCTTCCACTGATGATTTATAAGTACCCACCTAAATATATTCTTACATGAATATATATTAGGCTTCTACATAAACTGGAAACATTCCCCCAACTTGTAGAAAACTTATAATGAAACAATTGTTTGGAAAGAAAGATATACTTTAACCTTAATTATGTCTCATGAAATAATACAACTGGTTCTTCCACATTATACATATTGTTAGCACCCCAAACACTTAAATTGGGTTTATATTTTAATATAATCTAATGTTTGTTGAGTGAGATGGTTACCAGTCAGAGTTTAGCTTTAAACTATCTCTGTTATTGTATTAAATATGTATATATATATATATATACACACATATGTATATATATATATATATATATATATCCATATATATATATATATGTAATTAGTTACATATATAGGTACTTAACTTTCGTTGGGTTATACACCCAACTCATTCAATGAACTACTGTTATAACTGATTATACTTAACACGTCCTATGGACTGAATGCTCTTACCCTTGGATATTTCTCCCAAACTTAACTTATTCTATAGTATATATATATATATATATATATATATGTGTGTGTGTATATATATAAATATATATGCGCGTGTGTGTGTGTGTGTGCGTGTGTGTGTGTGTGTGTGTGTGTGTGTGTGTGTGTGTGTGTGTGTGTGTGTGTGTGTGTGTGTGTGTGTGTGTGTGTGTGTGTGTGTATATATATATATATATATAATACAGAGAGAGAGAGAGAGAGAGAGATTACAGAGAAAATGAGCGAAGCATAAAATGGAAATGAGTGGGGACTAGATGAATAGATAAACTGATAGACAAACAGACAGATATACTAACAGACAGACATATATAGAGATATAATGGTTAATAATAGCCTCAAACTGAGTGAGCTTTACTAATTTGGCAGAAGGAGATATGAAAACATGTACAAATTAACTCACCTCCACAGATATTACGATGGCTGATAAGTGCTGTGTACAATGTAAATAAAAAAAGAATTCCATTTTGATCATAGCTTTTATTTTATTAGTATTATTTATTATTTGATTATTGTTATTATTTATTAGTGGTATTATTATTAATATTGATATTGTTGTTATTGTTGTTGTTACTGTTGTTGTTGTTAACCTAGACTACTGGCTTTTGTGGCGAACCACTACTTTTACTATGGAGGTTCTCTCTATGTAGCTGTCTGTTAGTGAGATTGATGTCTGTTTACCTGGCTACGTTTGAAGTAGATCACATAGTCCATTAAGTCATTAACAGCGAGGAATTAGGTGAAATGAAACAAATACAAGTACTAATAAAAACAATACAAATAATAAATATAATAAAGATAATGAAATAATAAAACCAATAAAACAAAATTATAAGAAAACAAACCAATAATAAAAAAAAACATTACGAGAACAAAAAAAATAAGAAAAATAAGAGTGCAGCACCATCGTCATTAGCAACAACATCTACAACAATAACTACACCAACAAGTACACCAACAAGGACAACATATATAACTAAAACAACAACTACAACAACAAGTACAGCTACAACAACAAGTACAACAGATATAATAATTACTACAACAACAACTACAACAATTACAACAACGTGTATAGCTACAACTACAACAAGAACAACAACAATACCAGTGATGACTGCTACGACAGTATCAAAGATGATCAGATAAAAAAAATATAAATTACCAAAGTAAAACAACAACAATAAATGATTTAATAAAAGTGAAGAAGTAATACAATAACTGCAACATCTAGAATAACAACAACAACAACCACAACAAGAACCACCACGACAGCAACAAGAAAAACCAGGACAATGACAGCAACAGCCACAACGACAACAACAACAACAACAACAACAATAACGACAGCAACAACAACGACGACAACGACAGCAACAGCAACGACGACAACGACAGCAACAACAACAACAACAACAACAACAACGACAGCAACAACAACGACGACAGCAACAACAACAACAACGACTGCAGTTTCATCAAACTAACAAGGAAAGCAAACATACGCGAAGACACCCAGGTAGTACGCAAGCGATACATATATGAATTAATGGATCTTACATCAGCAGACTGCTACTACTACTACTACTACTGCTGCTGCTGCTACTAATGCTTCTACTACTACTGCTACTACTACTACTACTAATCATAATTGTTTCTATTTTTGTCACAAGGCCAGCAATTACCCAGTACATTACTGGTACTTTATTTTACCGACCCCGTAAGGATGAAAGGCAAAGTTAACCTCGGCGGGATTTGAACTACTACTACTACTAATAATAATAATAATTGTTTCTACTTTAGGCACAAGGCCAGCAATTACCCAGTGCATTACTAGTACTTTATTTTATCGACCCCGTAAGGATGAAAGGCAAAGTCAACCTCGGCGGGATTTGAACTCATATCGTAAGGGGACATAACTATGCTGGAAAGCATGGCGTCCGACCCTCTACCGATACTGCCAATCCACAATAATGATTTCATTTATTGGCCACAAGGGCCGACATATAGGGGACAATACAAAAGACTGGGACAGTGGGGTTTTACAGAAACATCGAGTAAACAATATGAATAACAATAACAAAGTAACAATAAAAATACAACAAGAAAAATTCCCCAGTAGGGGGGGGGGGGGATGACCACCCAGGGTTCGTTCAGGTACCCCACCAATCATGAACGACCCGACGCTTCGAGAGCACCCTGGAAGGGCACCTCTCTCCTCCTCAAATTTACCCACCTACAGCCGCATGACCAGAGTAGGCCACTCACACGGGCCATTCTCGCCACATTCACCCACCTTTCAGCAAATGTACTGGGGGGAAGCACTTCTCTCTCCACCCTCACCTTCCTTTACAAATGAAACTTGAAAAAGTTGATGAGGGATTGGCCGAAGAGAAAAGTGTCTGTCTTCAGTCATTTCAACCTCGTCCACCATACAACCTCTTTCGCTACTGCCACCAGACAGAAAAATGTCCTGCCCTTCCTGGCCAAAAGAATGCGGCGGGTCGATCTTCACTATGGACTCGGCCGATAGCCGGATCCGTTCTACACGCGACAACAGCTGTTCGACATAACTCCACAAGTCAGTAATGCACGGACACTGGACGAGTGCGTGCAAAACGGTTTCGTCGCTCTGCGCGCATCTCGGGCAGGTCCGTCTGACAGCACTTCCGTGCCTGTAGAGTTTATCTCGAACCGGCAGTGCCCCCCGGTAGCACTGCCAAGCGAGGGATTTTTGGAAATTATCCATCGTCCCCGGTTCGAAAGTCCTCCGGAACAGACTGGTTAGTTCGACTTCGTCGACTCCCAGAGCCTCTCCGAGTGCGTCGTCGCACTTCCCACCACTAATAATCCTCAATAGAACTCGAGAGTTGAAATTCCACTGACCGCATTGCCCGCCTGGTAGAGGGAAGTGAGTGCCTGGCAACATTTCAGATGCCAGTCACCCAGTCTCGGTCTCTTCTTGACCCAGGACTGCAGCTCAGTCAAAGAAACCAGCTGCGGAAAGGCCCGTCTGACAAACGGCGACCACACCGGTTCACCATTTAGGCAGAATATCTGGAGATGCCACAGCCTCATCGCGTATCTGCGCATCATTAGCCACGGCATGCCCAACCCTCCACGTAGAGGGTGCTGGCAGCAGATGGACCGCCTCACCAGCGGAACCTGACCCCTCCACAAGAATTTGAAGAGGAGCCGCTCCAAGATGGCGAGGCGCGAACGGGGGCAAGGGACGACAGTCAGACAGTAGTAGATGACGGACGCGATGTACGCGTTCGCCACCTCCGCTCGACCTTTCAGTGATAGCTTCCTTCCAGCCCATTTCTGGGTGAGACTGGCTACCCTGCCCGTCACCTCGTCCCAATTCTTATCTACCTGGAGGTCTGGCCCGAACCAAACCCCGAACAACTTTACCGGTCCGTCCGTCCAGCGCCGAACCACGCTGTTTGACGGCATGGACTTGCCTCTCCAGGTGCCGAGTTGCAAGCCCACCGACTTTTTCGGGTTAAGTTTTGCTCCCGTCAACCTTTCATATTCCTCCAATAAGTTGCTGACCACATCTATTTCTGAGGTATCCGACACAGCCTTTCCGCATCCCGGTTCGAGCGGGATGCCCTGCAACAGCTCCAGCTTCCGCAGTAAAGGCTCGAGAGTCAATACGTACAGAAGGGAGGAGAGAGGGCCCCCTTGACGGACCGATCGGTAGACCTGAAACGATTCCGAGAGGTGGCCATTAATTTTGACCACCGTGCAGGTGCCGCTGTACATTGCAGCGATCCAGTTTCTGAAGACGGGACCAAAGCCAGCCGCCTTGAGGACAGCCTCCAGGTACCGATGGTCGACTCTATCGAGTGCTTTCTTTTGATCTAAATTAATCAGGTCACCACCGAAGCCAGGTTTACACCCTACCCTCTCTATGATGTATCGCATTAGGTGGAGGTTGTCGTGTATGGACCTGGTTGGGTCATAATGTGAATGACCGTCCCATTCTGAAGGAGGATGTGGTCCGGGATTGTCTTCACATTCTCGGGCCTGATCTGGAGAAGTATCTCCAGGTCAACCCCGGACCAGTCCTCTCTGGCCGTTCTGGTCAATTCTATAGGGACGGTATCCGTCCCCTCCACAATCACACATCCCAGAAGCCACCACATGTCAAGTCCTGTTGAGATTCTGGGAATGCGGAGATGTGCCGTTCTTTTCACATGTGGGAGGGGTACATTATGACCTTGCTGGTTTATCAAGGATTCATAGCGTGCTTCATAGCGAGGGCTTCTGACTTGAACAGCACCGAAATGGTGCCGTATTGTCTGCCCCTTGCTGTGTATTCGGTGTCTTCTCTGATGCACCTCAGTGCGACTTCGACATCTGCTTGTGGGATTAAAGCTGCCTTTTGGTTTCTGCTGAGATGCATCTATAATGGACCGTTCTGAGCTCCACTGCCTCAATAGCTTCTACCGGGACAGTTAAGTTGGCCCAGGTTTGCTCTTGCTTGATGAGCTTCCATGCCTGGGCCAACTTTTCATCTTTGTTTGAGAGGTCCATGTTGAAGCATGGCCTCTTTTTTTCTGCTGCCGCAGCGAAAGTGTTCTTCTTGTTGTCGTTGGAGGTGTTGTTGTCGTTGTCGTTGTCTTGTTAGTGTTGTTGTTATCACTGTCGCAGTTATCATTGTTGTCTTTGTTGCCACCGTTGTTCTCGGTGCAGTTGGTATTGTTGCTGTTGGTGTTGTCGCTGTTTGTTTTCATGTTAGTGGTGTTGATATTGTTGTTGCATTTGTCATTTTTTTTTGTTATCTGTTTTTTCGTTGTAGCTGTTACTGTCATTTTTTTCAAAATTAGAGTTCTCATTGGTATCGAACCAGGCCCCGAGCAATTTCACCGGTCCTTCCATCCAGCGTCCGACAACACTGTCGGACGGCATCGGTTTGCCTCTCCACGTTCCGAGTTGCAAACCGACAGACTTGTCCGGGTTCAGTTTTGCTTCTGTGAACCTTTTGTATTCCTGTAGTAGTTTGCCGATTACCTTGATTTCCGAGGTTTTCGACACCATTACCGTCACGTCGTCGGCATAAGCCGACGCCGCTTTTTGCCGTCCCGGTTCTAATGGGATGCCCTGCAAAAGCTCCACCTTCCGCAGTAGGGGCTAACGCTACTATGGGGTTGTTTTACACCCCGTGGATAGACCAACCCTCAACACCAGGAACTCGTTTTGTAAGTGCTCCCGTCTTCCCTCTATTTATCTTCCTCAACCTACAGGTTTATATCCGACGTTCTAACGTTGTCGCATTACATCTATACATATATACAGTTGTATTCCTGTCTGTTCACGAACTCTTCCTATGATTTGGGAGATAGATCCCCATAACCGTATACTTTCTGAAATTACATTGCCCAGGGATAAGTATATATCATTTTAATCAAAGGGTTCGCCGAAAACAAGCGCTGAAAAATGTTTCCCTTCGATTTATATGAAATTTAAACCATAGGTAAAAGACTAGATATGATGCCTATTCACAAACTTTCAGAAAATTTCAATAATATTAAGACAACCTAATAGGGGTTAAACCCCCTATTAGGGTTCCCCGGGGGCACAAACCCCGCTGAAAAATTTTCCCTTCGATTTATATGAAATTTAAATCATAGGTAAATGACAAGATATGATGCCTATTCACAAAAGTTTTGAATTGATATTTAAAAAAAATTATTTACAAGAAACAAAATAAGAATAAATTTAATAATGTAATTTTGATTTGAAATATTACAAAAAATAATGTTTTTCAATTATTCATGCATTACATTTTACATTGAGTAATATTGAAATACAGAGCTTTTCTTCATAAAATATATCACTGATTTAAAATCAATCATAATTTTCTTACAAAAGAAATGTGTGAAACGCAGCATGACGCGGGTAATTCGGCTAGTCATCCAATATATCTGTACGTATTGCGGCTGCATCATATAGATCAAGAAAAAAAAAAGACGTTCATGCCTGGAACGTCTTTAATCATAATTCTGCTCGATCAGGTCTGAATTTTTATTTACTTGATTTACTCACCCCAAAATCGCAAGGAGTTACTGAGAAGTGAAAAGGGGGAAGAGAGAGAGAGAGAGAAAGCGAGAGAGAGAGAGAGAAAGCGAGAGAGAGAGAGAGAGAGGGGGGAGAAAGCGGGAGAGAGAGAGAGAGAGAGAGAGAGAGAGAGAGAGAGAGAGAGAGAGAGAGAAAGCGAGAGAGAGAAAAGATGACGATTGATGTTCTATTTGAATTTTTTGCAAATTATCGTAATAATTCTTTCTACTTTTGGCACAAGGCCAGCAATTACCCAGTGCATTACTGGTACTTTATTTTATCGACCCCGTAAGGATGAAAGGCAAAGTCAACCTCGGCGGGATTTGAACTCAGATCGTAAAGGGACGTAACTATGCTGGAAAGCATGGCGTCCGACCCTCTACCGATACTGCCAATCCAAAATTATCGTAATAATGTAGGCGAGATGTGTGAGGGAAGAAATTAATGAGAATAGAACTAGGAGCAAACAACAACAGTACACGGCCCTCGGGGTTATTCTTTTACCCCATGTCAGTTCTGATCAAGCAGATTTATGATCGCCCTTTTTAAACTATCAACAGATCATCGTATATTTTAGATGATGCATCAAGGTCTACTTCTTCTAGTGTAGCTTCTTGTGTGACTTGTGTTTAATCTGGAAGTTATTTCTAGCTACACAGTAACCATAGAGAATTGTGAAGGCGCATGGCTTAGTGGTTAGAGCATTGGGCTTGAAATCGAAAGGTTGTGAGTTCAATTCTCGGACTGGGTGATGTGTTGTCTCCTTGAGCAAGACACTTTATTTCACATTGCTCCAGTTTACTCAGCTGTAGAAAGGAGATGATAGGACTGGGGTTCCTATCATTAAATCACCCAAGACACCTCCAACGAGATATACCTTGGAGGAGGCCAGCTAAAGCTGCATAGGTGTAAGCTGTAACAACAACATCATATAGGATCCCTCTTGTTGACTTGGGGAAATACTCCCACATTTGTAACGATGCTTTTGTTGCATATATATGGATATCTCAGAAAACATCTAAAGAACGACCTCCCGACTTGTTGCTACGAAATCACTCATAAACTCAAAATATATTTTGATCTACACACCAGTGTCTTCTCTTTCTATCTTTCCTACCACTAATACAGAGGTGTTTGTTACTCACAGTTGTCTGACCTTGTTCCACCCCCACATACGGTTTCCCCCTCTCTGAACGGCACGTCACTCAAATAGTGTAAATGTTATTAGATTATTAGATTATTAGACAAATATGTTCAGCTTTCTCCCTCCCTTTAAGTCTGCCCACTTCACCACCCCCGATAAAACCCTCCCTTTTCCGGTTTCATTTGATCCTTTTGTTTTTTTTTTCTCTTCCAGCCACATTCCTCTCTGTACTTCACCCTTTCCCGATGAGAGACGATCGTCTGATACGTTGAGAAATTATTTTTCTTTATTCCACAAGTGTGAAAATAATAATAGATATTACAGAAAAATGCAATATGATTATTTCCTTTCGCATTAAATCTATTATACGTAGTGATGTCACGAATTTAAGACATTTTACACTTATTCTTTCACCCTTTCTTTCTTTCCCTCATATAATAATGTGTTGTTGAATTAATCCGTCACTTGGTATAACACGACCAACACACAGCTCTTGGTCCGATATTGTTCAAACATCATGCCTGATCTCCGGTTTTCAGATCATTTACTTCCTTTCTTTCTACTATGATCAGTAACGCAGGTTTGACACGGCCAATGGGTACTGTCTCTCCTCCTCGATTAAATCATTACATAAAAAGAATAAAATGAAAAGAAAAATTACATTTAGAATGGAGAATGAAACATTTATGACCCCCCAATTCAGCTGTTGCCGCTTCACATTCAGGGGAAGTCATACAATAAACCACCTCAGGAAATCATACAATAAAACACCTCAGGAAATCATACAATAAAACACACCTATGTTTATTTACCATAATCAATTACACTATCTTGTAATTACTACTTTCTCTAATATATCCCACATAGTATACTATAAAATATTTAATGCCCACGAACCAATAAGGGGGCCATAACATAGGCTCTCATTTTACTAAAATAGAAAATACATTTCTTTCACATACACTCAGTTTCTCATTTTCTCTCACTTTCCCTTTCTCTCCCTATCTCTTTTTCTTTCTTTCCTTCTTTCCTTCTTTCTTTCTTTCTTTCTTTCTCTCTTTCTCTCTATATATATCTCTTTATCGTTATTCTGAGTTCAAATCCTGCCGAAATTAGCTGTGTGTTTCATGTATCCGGGATCGATAAAATAAAGTGCCAGTAAAGTAGTGGGGTCGATATATTCTTCTTCTTCTTCTTCTTCTTCTTCTTCTTCTTCTTCACCCATGGATGTTATCCAACCATCTTGCTCGCCGTCTACCCCTGGGTCTGCTGCCGGTTGGTTTCGCCTGTAAAATCTGTCCTGCGATTCTTTCCTGAGACATTCTAAACACATGACCATAGTATTGGAGCTGTGATCTCTCAATTCGTAGAAGGAGCGGCTCTACCTTGAGCGACTCTCTAATCTCCGAGCTACGCTCTCTATCGAGTAACGTTACTCCAAAGACCCTTCGGAAGAACCCCATTGGGCCGCTTGTATCACCGACAAAATTATCTTAGATTTACCAAAATAAATAAATAGATAAATTGTAATTAATCAGTTGGATTGATTAAAACCAAGAATTAGCAAAAATTTCTCTCTCACTCTCTCTCTCTCGCTCTGTCTCTCTCTCTCTCTCTCTCTCCCTCTCTCTCTCTCTCTCTCTCTCTCTCTCTCTCTATATATATATATATATATATATATATAGTTAAAAGAATAGAGGTGTAACACACAAGTTATTATATATTGGTAAACGGAATAGAAAATGCTGACAAATTGTTCACAGTTGAAAAATGGTTTAATTAGGAATAAAAGAGTATTAGTAATTGTATGGGTTAGTATTCAGTTGTGGTTTTAAGTTTTTAAGTTTTTACCGGTTGCGCATTTCTAAATGCTTTTCAAAAATAATTTTGAGACAGAGTGTCCGTGCTGTTTGCTCTGATCTGTTTGCTCTGATCAGAGCAAACAGCACGGACACTCTGTCTCAAAATTATTTTTGAAAAGCATTTAGAAATGCGCAACCGCTAAAAACTTAAAAACTTAAAACCACAACTGAATACTAACCCATACAATTACTAATACTCTTTTATTCCTAATTAAACCAATTTTCAACTGTGAACAATTTGTCAGCATTTTCTATTCCGTTTACCAATATATATATATATATATATATATATATATATATATATATATATATATATATATATATATATATTATATATATATATATATTATCTCTCTCTCTCTCTCTCTCTCTATATATATATATATATATATATATATATATATATATATATATAGAAGAAGTTAGTATGCCCGTGGGTACTAAGTACCCCCGGAAATACATAGGTTGTCTATGATTTAAGGTTGTTCTATGGTATCAATTTGACATACCAGAACTATAATATTAATATAAGCAGAACAAGCAAAATTCAACCAATTTTTTAAAATAAATTAAAAAATATAATTTAAATATTTACCTATTCTTTTGGCCCTTACCGATCGGTTTTGCCTTGTAAAACACTAGAGATCCAATGGATTTCTAATGGAAAATCAAGGCTCATGGTTGAATTTTGCTTGTTCTGCTTATATTAATATTATAGTTCTGGTATGTCAAATTGATACCATAGAACAACCTTAAATCATAGACAACCTATGTATTTCCGGGGGTACTTAGTACCCACGGGCATACTAACTTCTTCTATTACTCTCCGTTATGTTGAGAACAAATCTGTTGTTTCTATTTAGCTGCTATTTTTAGTAACGAGATAGACAACATGTCTATGTTTTTCCCGCTTTCACCTCGGGTAGTTCGCGTACAGGTCATTTTTCGGCCTTTTGGATCTGTGCTAGCTGGCAGATAACAATATATTTTATCGTTCCTGGGTCTTTAGCCCTAGGAAAGGAAAATGCTTCTCTGATGAGCCTTGATTTTCCATTAGAAATCCATTGGATCTCTAGTGTTTTACAAGGCGAAACCGATCGGTAAGGGCCAAAAGAATAGGTAAATATTTAAATTATATTTTTTAATTTATTTTAAAAAATTGGTTGAATTTTGCTTGTTCTGCTTATATTAATATATATATATATATATATATATATATATAGAAGATCCCGTTAAACTTTAATCTGTTATTTTAATAAATATTTGCCCTAGGGTCCTTATATATTTGATATATATTCATCCTTATCGAACCCTCTTTGGATTTTAGTCTTCACATTTATTATTATTACTATATATATATATATATATGTATAGGAAAAGAATCAGGACCCCCACAGCTGAGCTGCGGTCGTTACGACAGCTAGATCCGAACTAATTGTACTAACTGTCGAAACGGACGGAGCTTAGCCGTCAGGGTCCTAACTCTTTTCCTATTACCCACTCTACTACTCGAGTAGAGTGGGTAATAGTATCGAATGCTCTGGTGCGTTATGGTCCACCTGGTTTCTTACCGCACTTTCTTTATATATATATATATATAACAACTAGAAATTGATTAACATATAATATATATATATATATATATATATATATATATATATATATATATATATATATATATATATATATATATATATATGTGTGTGGATATGAAAACATGGCGTGCTGCGTGGTTGAAAATGGGTTACATATGAATAAATTTAGTCCTTCATCAGTGATCTTCCAACCTTCATTGGTATTTCATCGTTTTAAAGACCATATACCTCTGGTTTGTGCGAGCAACGGCTAAAGAAAGTCGTTGGGACACGTAAATAGGGGGAACGAGCGAGACAGTAAACAAACAAAGATGGTAATGCAACGAAAAGTGAGGAAGTAGGAGTCAAGTCCCTGAAATCGATGAACACAAGTTCTGCGAAATCGTGGACGAGAGAGAATAAAGACCATCAAACCTGGTCGAAATGTGAGTAAGGAAAGAATTTCGCACAGGTCAAACGGGAGGAAGAAGGAGTCAAGTCCCTGAAATCGATATATATATATATATATATATATATATATATATATATATATATATATATATTGTTATACTTTGGGAGGGTCATGTTGCCAATAAGAAACACACGCACCAGTTGCTTTCACTTCAATTTATTATAATAAATTTATAAATTTATAAATTTCTGGTTGGTTGGTTGGTTCCACAACCAGATAGTTGTTTATATATTGTCATAGTTCTTTTGTCACAAACTCTGTGACCTCTTCAGTGACTGGGTATTCCTTTCTTTGTTTCTGTGCCTCTCCTTTGTTCTGTCCTACGCCATTTTGTTTCTGTGTGTGTGTTGTGTGCTCAGTCTGCGCATGCGCCACATCCGGGTGTCTGTGTGTGTTTATGTTCATTTATTTATTTGTTTATTTACATGTTACTGGTTGGTTGTTTGTTCTATGTGTGTGTGTGTTTTCATTTTGTCCTTGTAAATGAACACTGGCGAGACCTTCAAGATAGTAAAGAATCATCTGTACTCTACCAACATGCTAAAATAGAACACAAGGGTAAATTAGAAAACATAGAAATAAAAATAGAATCTACACACAGAAAAGACGCAATGTTTAGACAAATTACAGAGGCAATAAACATAAAAGAATTACAACCAAAATTAAATAGAAAATATGAGTGGAACAGCAATATCACAACTTACAATTAAGGACAAAATGAAAACACACACGCACATAGAACAAACAACCAACCAGTAACATGTAAATAAAGAGCTGTGGATTCGAAACCACATCTCTTGTTTGAGGATGAGGTGTTACCAATTACATCAACCTATCGCCTGTGCTTCAGTGTCTATATCTTTCAGTGTCTATATCACTTTTTATTAGCAAATATAATTTGTGCTGAAACATTCATTAGACAACACTACCCTATAAAACCCCTCAAAATATTTCTGTTTCTTTATCATATTTAATTATATAATTAAAGTGGATATTATGCACAAGGCCAGCAATTGTGTGAAGGGATGGGGAGAGTCAATTTATACTGAGCCCTGTATTTACTAGGGCATTATATTATCACCCTTGAAGAGATGAACAGCAAAGTTGATCTCGGCCGGATTTGAACTCCGAGTGCTGTGTGTCGTCACAAATATCGGAAGTATTTTCAATCCGACACCCTAACGACTTTACAAACTCCTCACCACCATACTTAGATAGTTGTTCTATTTATATTTAAAAAATATAGAATGGCGCTTAGAAACCTGATAGTGAAACATAAGACTAAATATTTACAGCCGAGAAATTCAAGAATGTTCTGTTCACACAATAGATAATACTGAAGGGAAAGAGATTTTACAATTTAATATTGATATTCTTCCTTTTCAGTCACAGCTGGCCAGGAAAAAAAAGAACAACAGTCAAGAGGTGAGAGAACTAATGGTGTGTAATCCTTCACTGGTAATTTACTGTGATTCTTCTTCTCTCATATGAGACTGTTGCTGTCTTAGGTTGTCGTTCGACTGATCAAGATCAAAGATCAGCGATCAGTTTCCAGGGCCCACTACAAGGAGGTCGACAGCTTGGTCCCCACTTTTATCATAGTTTACAGGTTTAACTGTTAGTCAATAATTAGCCTATCATGTCGGTTATTGATATCATGGAGTAGTGCAGTTTAAATATGAATTTAGCTAAAGTTCTGTGCTACAGAGATGATTATTGTTATCTAGTTCACTTGTGAACCCACAGTTATAATCTTATCTTATTAAAGGGTGTCTAGATGTACTTCAATAATATAATATCCTGTACGCGGAGACACGTACTGATAATTGTAATGAATAGTTGAGATTCCTACTGTTGATACAAGGTCATGCATTTGATGTGGAGAAAGTGGCGTGATCTCTGATATTAAAGCAATCCCCAGTACTTGAATCGTAAGAAAAATAGCATAATTGATCTTGATGAGAAGTAGACAAAGATAAACAAATGAAATAATCAAATATTAATTTCAAATTTATTCATATGGCCAATATATTTGGGGGGAAAGGCAAATTTAATTAAACAAAGCACAGGACTTAATATTAATTATGGAAGTGTATCGAAACATAATCGAATACGGTGTCATTAAATAATTTCCTTATTTTACAGCCCGCAATATATATATATATATATATATTCTACCACTATACTATCATATTGTCCAATATTCAACCATTGTACTATCATATTGTACAATATTCTACCACTGTACTATCATATTGTCTGACATTCTACCACTATACTATCATATTGTCTGACATTCTACCACTGTACTATCATATTGTCTGACATTCTACCACTGTACTAACATATTGTCTGACATTCTATCACCGTACTATAATATTGTCTGACATTCTACCACTTTACTATCATATTGTCCAATATTCTATTTTTGTACTATCATATTGTCCGATATTCTACCACTATACTATCATATTGTCCGATATTCTACCCCACCGCAGTCCCGTGGCTCAGTGTAATGCGGTCATTTTGGGGCCACAACAAAACCCGCCCAGTCCACAATATAAAGCGGTCATGCAGGTGAAACGTAAAAAACGCCCAGTCCATATAGTAAAAAGATCGTGCTGGTGACAGGACAAAAAGCGCTCAGTCGATTCTGTAAATCAGGTGTGCGTTAGGAAGTGCATCAAGCCGTAGAAACCGACTCAGAAACAGTTATGTATATGCAGGATACAATAAACAGATGTGACTTGTCTCACAATGGGATAACTGGCCTAACCCATGCTAGAATAGAAAAATGGATGTTAAACGGTGATGATGATGATACACACATACACACACACACTCACACACATATATATACGTATATATATATATATTTACACACACACACACACACACACACACACACACACACACACACACATATATATATATATATATATATATATATGAATGTATGCACGCGTGTGTTTGCTTTAAAATGATAAATAGGTGTCAATAGACGTACACATAGGTAGATGTGTATATGGGTATACATGTATATTTTTCACACATACACACTTATATACTTATATATATATCCATACAAAGACACACATATATACACATATATACATGCACACATACATATATAGATAAATACATACATACATACATACATAATACATACATACATACATACATACACACCTACATACATATAATGATTAATACCTCAATCGATAATCCGTTAAAATCTGTCTTCCTTAATTGTTTAGGGTTTTTCTGATTGTTAACATTTAGATGTATTGTTTTGTCCTAGAAGTTATTTGTTCCGGCATATTCACGTAATTTACCGATCCGAACCGGAAATATTCTTTCACGTTATTGCTAAATTGGAGGACATCTTGCTTGCACTCGTCAGCCGCCATTTTTATTGCTTCTTCGTCTTCTTTTTATTGTGCTTTGAAGTATGTATGTATTTATGTGTGTATGAATGTATGTATATATGTACGTGTGTGTGTGTGTGTGTGCGTGTGTGTATGTACATATGTACGTATATATGAACGCATGTCCGTATATATGTATGTATGTATGTTAGTATGTATGTATGTTTGTATGCATGTATGTATGCATGTATATATGTATGTATGCACGTATGTTATCTCTTTCTCTTAATTTCGAGTATATATTTTTTGACCGGCCACCTTCCCGGTGGCAAGGTTGTAGAAGAAAAGAACTTGTCATCCCTTGAATCGCAAGAATGTTTTGCAAATTTTGAAGGTGCCAGCTATCGCAGCCATTTGTAGACTATGAATTAGGGAGCTGCGCTTTTTGTCCGCAAATCCAAGTTCAGTCATTCTTTGGTCCAAGCGGGTTGGTATATAACCCGTAGCTCCAATAATGATGGTTATGAAGCTAAAGGTGTATTTTGGATACTGGATTTGTAAACTCCTCATCAATGGTCCGTAGATGTCCTCCTTCTCCTGTATTTTTCTGACAACATTTACATCAAGTGGGCAGCTGATCTCCACAACAGAACACGTTTTCAATGTGTGGTCCCAAACAACAATATCAGACCGATTGTTCTTTAATTTGGTGGCAGTTTTTATTTTCAGGTTCCACCAGTATTCCTTAGTGCCATCTGTCTCAATATATTCTTCCTCGTTTATTGTTAATTTTGTTTTCCGAAGTGCATTCCAGATGGTTCTAGCTATCCCATCGTGTCTCATGGGAGGTAGTAGCGAGATGACATTCTTTCGCAGCTGGCAACAATGTGGCTTACATCCTCGATTTTTGTTTTACATAACCTACATTTATTGTCAGCTGATGGCCCTCCCCTTTTGTGCAGCAGATATTTGGTAGGGAGTTCTTGTTCCTGTATTGCATAGAGATATCCCTCAAGGTGTGATGTCATAAACTTGTCGGAGTGGGTTATCCTCTCTATGGTCTGTGTTTTACGTCTCAGGTATCCATGCACAACGTTTTCTGTAAATTGGTCATTTTTTTCACCTTGTTTGAACATTGAATAGGATCTTCCGATTTCTCTGGGTGAGAGATTTATATCAGCCTTTATTACATATCTCTACTCCAGATCAGTCGCTATTCTAATGATATTTTTTTTTCATGCTCATAAACCTGGGCAAGATGGTTGCCAACCTTTTTCCTCTGTAGAAGGTGTTGCTTCAGTGTTACTATCCGGGTCTTATAAGTTGTTAATATTGATTTTAGACCCCGGCCACCTTCCTTGCGTGAGAAGTATAGCCTATCCACATCACCATTGATGTTAAAGTTCCCAGTAACACTGAGAAGTTTGCGAGTTCTAACATCCATCTCACTTAGTTCTTGCAATGACCAGTTCAGCAGGCCAAATGTTGGCGTTAGAATTGGCACAGCATAAGTATTGTGTATGTATGTATTTATGTTTTTGTATGTATGTACTTATGTATGTATGTATTTATGTTTTTGTATGTATGTATATGTGTGTGTGTTTGTGTACGTATGTATGTATATATGAACGCATCTGCGTATATATGTATGTACATATGTATATTGATGTATACACATTTTTTGATGGCCGTTGACTCTTATGAGTTCGTCCGCCCTTTATATATATATGATGGCTGCAAACTCTGCTAAGAGTATTGAAATCACTTGTCAGATTACAGAAAATGGTGCACTTTTAGACTACGGCCAGCCACACGAACCTGTAACATATCCTAAACAAGCAATGCCTGTGCCGTGAAGCTTTTATATATGCGTGGGCACATAGAAATATTCGGGCTGGATACCCGATCGCACGGTTAAACCACTTGTTTAAATGCCTTTGTCAGGGCATTTTTCTAGGAGAAGGTAACTCAGGAAACTGGGATAACTCCGACATAAAACCTGCGGCTCAGTAGTTACCGATGATGTTGATCTTTTCTTCTTTTCGGGTTATAGCTACTGTCGCTCAGAGAGTGGGATTGGCTCAGAACACAGTCCTTCCTCACTTAAAAAAAATCTTCACAAGCATTGCACGATGGCATTAATTGATAATTATTAATTATGTTATATCGTGCAATGGCCATACTCCATAACGAGGGGGCAGCCATCATCATGTATTGATGTATGTATGTATATATGTATGTACGTACGTACGTATGTATGTAGGTGTATGAAGACCAAGGTGAGAGTGTATGCTGCATGTGTACTGTCAGATTTTCTGTATGTGAGATATGGGTTGCCTACAAACAGCATATCCAAAAGCTGGAACCATTTCACCAGAAGTGTCTCAGAAAGATGCTCGGTATCAAGTGGCAGATACATGTGAGTGATGTTGAGGTCCTTGAGAGAAGTGAGTGTCGGAGCATTGAGAGTATCATCCACGTTTTGTGATGGACCGGATACCACTGCAGAATGGGGGATGATCGAATCCCAAAACAACTTTTGTATGGCGTGCTTTGTAAGGGCAAGAGACCACCTCACAAGCCAAGGCTCCGCTTCAAGGATTGTGTAAAGGACTCATTAAAAAATATTGGTTTGTTGGTGGTTGATTGGGAGATAGAAGCTCTTGAACGAGAAACTTGGCATAGAATGGTGAATGATGGGGGTGCGGAATTTTGAGGATATAGAGCACGAAAAGATCAAACACAATGTGCGTAAGCAATACTCTGGTGTATCGCTAGAAACGACTGGTGTCTCCATTGAATTGAGTGTGGAAAAATGTTCTTGAGCAAATCTGGTCTCAGGAGCCACAGTTGCAGCCATGTTGAAAGAGAATCAGTGAACTATGAACTCCACAGTATTGTGAAGGTTCACAGGCAACCTGATGCAAGACCTTAGGCCAGGGAGATCTATAGTTGTTGTCAGTGTGCGAAGGAGTGCAAGTCTCTAGTAGGTTTCAAAAGCTATATCCGAGCATCACACATCTGAATCCGACAAACGATTGCAATACTCTTAGCAGAGTTTGCAGCCTTCATGTATGTATGTATGTATGTATGTATGTATGTATGTATGTATGTATGTATGTATGTATGTATGTATGTATGTATGTATGTATGTTTGTATGTTTGTTTGTATGTATGTATGTATGTATGTATGTATGTATGTATGTATGTATGTCAGGTCACCAGTTGGTGCTACTGGTAACATGTATCCCAGTACAACCTGTCTCATGGTCGGGTCGTTGGCAACTAAACTGGCAACCCCACCAAGGTTTCTTGGTGAGGAGGGTGACTTTGGACATCTTGCAGGACTAAAAACAAAACCTGTCAAAGGGCAAAGGAGCTCTTAAGAGTCAATGGCCATCCAAAATCACCGGGAGAGATGACCCCTTAGCCTTTGTCAAGGCAGAATTCTAGGAGAAGGAAAACTCTGATATAACACCTGCAACCCTGATGGTATCCAATGATGTTGACTTGTTCTTCTTTTTGGTAAATATCATCTTGGTTAAGAGAGTGGGACTGGCTTTGTGAAGTGCCTTTGCTCACTATAAAAGCTTCACGGCACAGGCATTGCTTTATATCTGGAGATCTCTCTGCACTTGTCGCCACATGGTACCATGGGCCCAGCACTATGTGTCAATAATTGTCACAAATGTAGTATTTGTACCAGAGTTTTCAAGTCGCTGGCTGGACTAAAAAGTCACACTCGTTCAGCGCATCGGTAGGAGTTCTCCTACAAGGATATAAAGTAGTGGCCGTACTCGAAAATGAGTTGGCAGCCATCATGTATGTATGTATGTATGTATGTATGTATGTATGTATGTATGTATGTATGTATGTATGTATGTATGTTATCTCTTTCTCTTAATTTCGAGTATATTTATTTGACCGGCCACCTTCCTGATGGCAAGGTTGTAAAAGAAAAGAAATTGTCATCCCTTGAATCGCAAAAATGTTTTGCAAATTTTGAAGGTGCCAGCTATCGCAGCCATTTGTAGATTATGAATCAGGGAGCTGCGTTCTTTGACCGCAAATCCTAGTTCAGTCATACTTTGGTCCAAGCGGTATGTATGTAGGTATATATGTATATATGAACGTATGTGCATATGTATGTATGTATTTATGTATGTGTGTTTTTATATTTATGTTTGTATATACGTGTGTGTGTGTATGTATATATGTATGTGTGTATGTATGTAAGTATGTATGAAAGTATTGTGTATCGGCCTGTAACTCCTGATGAACACCGCATTGGCACACGCCATGTGTACACACACACACACACACACACACATATATATATATATATATATATATATATATATATGAAAAACGCCAGGACCCCGACGGCAGAGCTCAAGCCCTTTTGACGGCTATTTAGGGCTAAATTAGATATTTAGTGTGGTGTAGATATCTAAACCACGCTCTAAAAATTTAATTTAGTCCAGAAAAAGCCGTCGAAATGGCTTGAGCTCTGCTGTCGGGGGTCTTGATTTTTTCCTATTACCCACTCTACTACTCAAAGTATCGAATACTCTGGTGCGTTATCGTCCACCTGTTTTCTTACCACATTTCCTTCGTTATATATATATATATATATATATATATATATATATATATATATATATATATACAGGCTGAACATAAAGTCTTTCCAAACCTAGCTTTTTTGTTTCATAGACTCCATTTTGTTACTGAAAATTACAACTACTTCCTGTTGACGAGAAAATGTAAAACATTTTCAGAAAACTTTTAAACTTGAAATTTATAAATTAGAACAAGGAAAAAGTAAAATCTCAAATACTATCCAATATATGGTATTTTATAATCGGGGAAAGACTTTATGTTCACCGTGTATATATAGATAAAGTTTCTTACGAAAAGTAAAAAAACAATAAACAATACAAATGTGACCAAAAATGGTTACATTCATTTTGAGCAAAGTCATTTTGAGTGAAACATTAAGTACGAACGATATTTTCAGCGAAGATTAATTTTAAAATTTTTACTCTTTCAATAATTAAATTTATCGATTTTAAACGTTGTGAATTTTTAGTTCTTTCTACTATAAAATGTGTTGATTTTTTAATAATGTTTTATTTATCTGTTGTGAAGTAATTATTTGTAAAAAAAAATCGTAGATTTCTAGTATATTTTTATTTTTATCAACTTCACTCAAAGCGTCTTTAAAAACACAGTTTGAGGTTCGCTCAAACTGACATCGCTTAATAGGCATCGTTCAAAATGCACATAATTTTCACTTCGCTCAAAGTGACTTCGCTCAACTTAACTTCGCTCAAACGACTGGACACGACCAAAAACATCCAACACCCTCTTCAATCACACGCTGGACAATGCAATTTTGTGCGTAAGAGTGGCTAGCTGGTTTGGAATATTTCATAATATTGAGCCCAGTTTGTACAACAGCTGAGAACAAACATCTGGAAAGATGTATATGGGACAATAAAAAACGGAGACAGGAGACAATTGAGAGTGTCTCGAAAGAGAAATATATGTTTTTGCTCCTTCGGAACACGTATTTCGTTTTATTTTGGTTGGCAACTTTGCTATCTATAACTACTGTAACGCTTAACACTCATTCTTTGAATACATATATGTATATAAAGATCTCTCTCTCTTTCAAATAAACACACACACACGCACGCGCACGCACGCACACACACACACACACACACACACACACACACACACACACACACACACACACACACACACACACACACACACACACACACACACACACACACACACATATATATATATATAATTGTTTCCACTTTTGGCACAAGGCCAACAATTAACCAGTGCATTACTGGTACTTTATTTTATCGACCCCGTAAGGATGAAAGGCAAAGTTAAGCTCGGCGGGATTTGAACTCAGAATGGCAAGGGCCGTAACTCTATACGTCAAATCATGGCGTCCGACCCTCTACCGATACTGCCAATATATATAATATATATATATTAGGATATATCGGGGGCCGATGGCTGAGTTCTTGCCCTTTCGACAGATAATTTCTACACTAATATCGTGACACTCTACTATCCCAGGTATCGAGTACTCTGCTGAATAATGGTCTTACTAGTTTAATACTATATATATATTTGTGTATGTATGTATATAGATAGATATATAAATAGATAAAGAGACACATGTATATATATATAAAAGTCAGCTCAAAAGTGACACAGAGGAGACTGAGGTTGGCTGGACATGCTCACCGACATCCAGAGTTGACATTGCACTCAGTGCTCCTTTGGGAGCCCCTACATGGACACACTAGAAGAGGAAGACCAAGGTTAACATATGTTGATGCCCTAAGGACAGACACTGGTCTGTTGGAGATGCAGGATATGGCAGCGATAATGAGGGACAGAGACCGCTGGAGAGAACTCGTCCATGGATCTCGGGAATTTTACCCGCCTTAGATAGATAGATAGATATATACGTATATATATATTTATATATATACATACATATATATGTATATATACATATATATATATATATATATATATATATATATATATATATATATATATATATACATGTGTCTCTTTATCTATTTATATATCTATCTATATATATATATATATATATATATATATATATATATATATATATATATATATATATATATATATATGTATATATACATATATATGTATATATATATATATATATATATATATATACACATATATGTATATATATATATATGTATATATACATATATATGTATGTATGTATGTATATATATATATATATATGGTGTTTGTCTACTTCTAAAAAATGTACCGCTCTTTATCTGAATGCGTTCATGTTTGTCATTTTGTCCCCTCTCTCTTTACCACTTACTCTCCCCTCTCTCTCTCTTCCTCTCTATCTCTGCTTACCTGCCTGCCACTAATTATACTTACATTGTCTCAGGTAGTGTATGGTAAAACTCCAAAGATATACCGGTTAGGCTTACATTTTGTCAACAAAACTGTCCGGGACCTTTTAAGGTGCTTGACAACCAAGGAGATCCCTCTTAATTGAGCTTGAACGGCCGTCGCCAGCCGGGATATCTATGATTAATAGTGCACAGCAGCAGCAGTAGTAGTAGTAGTAGTAGTAGTAGTAGTAGTAGTAGTAAGAGTAGTGGTGGTAGTAGTAGTAGTAGTAGTAGTAGTAGTAGTAGTAGTAGTAGTAGTGGTGGTGGTGGTGGTTTCTTTGATAATGGTTAACAGCCTGGTCAGGAAATAGTAGCTTTGACGCTTTGTTTACCATCGACCAAGATACAGTTGTAATATGTTGTTGATGATGATGATGGTGAGGGTGTGGGTGTTGATGATGATGATGATGATGATGATGGTGATGATGATGATGTTAATGATGATGATGGTGGTGATGATGTTGATGATGATGTTGATGATGATGATGATGATGGTGATGATAATGTTGATGATGATGGTGGTGATGATGATGGTGGTGATGATGATGGTCATGATGGTAATAATGGTGATGATGATGTTGATGATGATGATGATGATGATTATGATGTTGATTGTATTGGTGATGATGATGATGATGATGAGAGTGGTGATGATCATGATAGTAATGAAGACGATGATGATGATGATGATTGTGCTGGTGACGATGATGATGATGTGGAGATGATAATGCTACTGCTGCCCCCCCCCCGTCACGCAATCTCTGCAGTTACACACCTGAGACAGGTGGAATGAAGCCAAGTAATGCAAGGGAAAACATTGGCAATACTACTACTACTACTACTACTACTACTACTACTACTAGTGCTGCTGCTGTTGCTGCTGCTACTACTACTACTACTACTACTACTACTGCTGCTGCTACTACTACTACTACTACTACTACTACTACTACTAATAATAATAATAATAATAATAATAATAATAATAATAATAATTGTTTCTACTTTAGGCACAAGGCCATCAATTACCCAGTACATTACTGGTACTTTATTTTATCGACCCCGTAAGGATGAAAGGCAAAGTTAACCTCGGCAGGATTTGAACTCAGACCATAAAGGGAGGTAACTATGCTGGAAAGCATAGCGTCCTTCTAATAATAATAATTGTTTCTGATTTAGGAACAAGTCCGATAATCTTTGGTAGAAGGGGAAAGTCGATTAAATTGACGCCAGTGCGTTACTGGTACTATATTTGATCGACATCATAAGGATGAAAGGCAAAGCTAACCTCGGCGGGATTAATAATAATCATAATTTATTTTATTTTCCTCAAGGGAATCGGATGGAGGAGACGTTACAAAGACAAGTTACAACTTGAAGGTGGGGTTTACTTAGAAATTAGAACAAAATGGGTAACAAGTATACATAGTATACAAGTTAGGCATATATAGTATATAATTATAAGAAGCATTCGGTCCTCCTGGTACACAGAGCTGAATATCTAATGCTAATCGAGGTATACTAGAGATCCCCTATCACCATGATCACTGAGGACGATTGCCCTGTACCAACTGTCGTTGTCCGACCAACAAACACAAGCTGATATTAAACTCATTTACTCTTGCCATTTTTGCTACACTGAGGTACTTTTTAGTACCACCTTCAACTTCCTTTCCAAGTGAAACCTGAAAAGGCCTATGACAACTTATATCACGTGAGATAACAGCTGTTCAACTTAAACCCTCAAATCATCAAAGCACATACTCTAAACCTCTCCCTGTCAGGCGGTATGATCGTCCTGCCTGCATCTATGAGAGGTTCAGGACCTGGGGTCTCCTGTACAGTTAATATCTTTAATAGCACTGCGGTAAAAAAGGGATTGGCAGTTGCCCATAATCACTGATTTGAAAGTACGGGAAAAGAACATCCTCACAGGGGCCCCAAATATCTCACAGTCGCATATATACTCTTTTAAATTTCTATAGATTATATACACCCTTTGTGTGTCAAACTTATGCTTACCAGAAGAGGTCGCAGGCCGATCACCATTTTTTCATCACTAGATGGAAACTGTAATATGTTTTTAATGGACCATTTTATCCTAAGGGCAGAACGCGTGATCTGTTACGCTGAGTGAAGGATCATTGAATTTATTGTATCTGACCATACGGCAGATGTTGGTGATCTTATTCGTCTTAGTCACCAAATTGTTAATTTTCTCAGACGCGCGATGACTAGGTTTTATATTTAGAGGCGGCCTTTACTCGCGTCATTCTAACTACTTTTCCTTTCATCCTTTGGAGGTCGGTAGAAAAATACCAGTCCACTACTAGGGTGGATACCAACTTTTATATCATCTTTCATACTTCCTATGCACACACACACACACACACACACACACACACACACACACACACACACACACACACACACACACACACACACACACACACACACACACACACACACACACACACACACACGCGCACACACACACACACACACACACATACACACACACATACACGCACACATACACACACAGTCATTCACTCTCTCTCTCTCTTTCACCTTTTATAGAAATCGGCTGTTTAAAATTGCCCAAGACGCGTTGTATGTCATTATGGCGTCCCTGAGACTCCATCTGAAATTTCCGCTCCAATCTCTCACCTTTTCTGGAAATCGGCTGCGTTTAAAACTGCCCAACACATGCTGTATGTCAAGATGACGCCCCTAGGACTCCACTAGGAGTTAAGGATCCATCATATATATACTGGGTATATTTCTTCTTCTTCACACTTTCTCTCTCTCTCACCTTTTCTGGAGATCGGGTGAGTTTTAAAATGCCCAAGACATGTCACGATGACGCCCCTAGGACTCCATCAGACGTAACAGCTTCATCATCATCATCATCATATATATATATATATATATATATATATATATATATATATTTATATACAGGGTATATTTCTGAAATATTGTCTATTCTTCTTTTCCTTCTCTTTGTCATTGTCTTATCTGTTGACCAACGTTTACAACTTTCATTGTTTCATACATCACCAAAGAAGGAAATTGTAATAACCAATCTATAATGTCGACCAACATCTAGAAAAGTACTTTTGTTTTGTTTTGTTTCTGTGTATTTAGTGTTTTTATTGTGTTTCTGCTCTCATTGTTATTATATATATTTTTTCTTCCAATATTGTAAATTCGTTTTTATCACTTATATATTTATTTAGATTTGGTTTCCTCTCTCCAACTCCATTTCCATAGTCAAGCCACCTCTTCTCTTTGTTTATGTTGCGAAGCACGAAACAAACGTACAAAGTAAATCATAAAAAAGAAACTTCACTACTTCGTTAGACGCTTCAGTGCATCAGCAAACATCACCGGGATTAAGACGACTGGCCGCTGTACAAAGCTTAATTTCTGATGGCGATATATAAATTATAATTAATGTAACAACATTACCAATATATATAAACATAACAAAAACACAAACACAAACATAATATCATCTAGGTGTTTTAACCACTAATCAACAGGTGAAAGAAAGACCCCCACATAATAATTTACATTACATCATATTTCAGTGTTTATCGTGGGTGTGTCTGGTTTACACACTTAGAAGGATGTTTAGTTCGGTATATATCTTGTCAATAAAACGATTAATTAGCAAGCTATTATTTCATTAATGAACTTTTTGTGTCCGTTAATGAAAGAAACCATAGTAAAGATAAGAGAGACGAAAACCAAAAATTGAGTTTAAAAAAATTAATTGCTCATGGCTATCAATATTTCTATCTATTCAGCTTCCTATATTATATTTGTTTATTTGGCTATCTACCTACCTACCTACCTACCTACCTACCTACCTACCTACCTACCTACCTACCTACCTACCTACCTACCTACCTACCTACCTACCTACCTACCTATCTATCTATCTATCTATCTATCTATCTATCTATCTATCTGACCGATGCAGTCCTGGGTCAAGCAAAGACCAAGGAAAATGGGCGACTGGCACATCGAATGGGCTCAGGTGCTCACAGTCCTCTGCGAAACGGACCCGGCGATCAGTGGAGACTCCACTTCGTCATTCTATAGAGGGTTGGTCCGCAGCAAGTGCGACGACGCGCTCGGAGAAACTCTAGGCGTAGAGGAGGACGAACTGGCCAGTCTGTTTGGTAGGAGCTTCTGCCCGGGACCGATGGACAACTTCCAAAAGTCCCTGGCTGCCATGCGTGCGAGACGAAGAAATCGTCGCGCACGCATTTGTACACTGCCCGGGCGTGACCGACCTGTGGGGTTATGTAGAACGACTATTTTCGCGGGTGGGACTAATCCAGTTGGCCGCCGAATCCAGTGTCATGATCAAACCGCCACCCTCCTTCAAAAACGAGGGAGAGGCGGTTTTCCTATGTGTTATGGCTATGGTGAAAGAGGTTATATGGTGGACGAGGTTAAAAGGGCTGAGGTCAGACACCTTTCTCTCCGGCGAACAACTGATTCGTTTTATCAAATAACATTTTGGAAGAAGAATCAGGATGGAGAGAGAGGGGCTGTACCCCAGCAAATTTTATAAAAGGTGAGTGAATGTGGCAAAGATGGCCCGAGTGGTTGGGCCTTCTCTCTATATAAGCCTGTAGGTTGAGGAAAAAGAGGAAGAGAGGAAGGGAGTACTCACTCTTGGTGCTCCTGGAGATGAAGGTTGTACATTGTTTCGGGGTGTGTACAACCCCTGTGTAACGCCTCCCCCTATTGGGGATTTCAATTGTTATTTGTTATTTTATTAATAGTTTTATTTTCATATGCCTGTATGTAAACTCCCCATTTGTATTCGTCCCCTTCTTTTGTGCCCCAGTGGCTACTAAAGAAATTTATCTATCTATCTATCTATCTATCTATCTATCTATCTATCTATCTATCTATCTATCTATCTATCTATCTATAGATATGTATGTGTGTATATACATGTATGTATGCATATATATGTATAGGTGCTCTGAAACAGCTATATATATATGAATGTATATAGTTAAAAGCATTTCGAAGACCTTATGTTATTGTTAGCTTTATCTCCCTTGTTTGCTGAAAATTAAAGTAAGTGAGACTGTCACTACTCTAAAACAATAGCATAAGGTCTTCGAAATGCTTTTAATTAAGCATACAGTGTATTGCAATATACACTATATATACATTCATATATATATAGCTATTTCAGAGCACCAATTCTAATTTTCAATTTCTGCTTGACCGGCAACCGCTCTGTATAATCAGTTTCTGACTATTTACTAGAATTCTATAAGAATCAAACATCCATGATTTTCAGCAAATAGGAGGAGTAGTTAGCTTTGATAAGCATAAACAAATGCGAAACAGAGCTCTGTCAGCTTTATCTCCCCTGTTTGCTGAAAAAATTAAAGTAAGTGAGACTGTCACTACTCTAAAACAAGAGCATAAGGTCTTCGAAATGCTTTTAATTAAGCATACAGTGTATTGCAAAATACACTATATATACATTCATATATATGTATGTATATACATGTATGTATATATATATATATATATATATATATATATATATATATATATATATATATATATATATATATAGCAATATATATATATATATATATATATATATATATATACACACACATATATATATATATAAATTAGACAATTATCAAAGTTATGTTCAAATCATTTAATTGCTGACAATCGTTTCTTCCAAACATTCGTTTGGAGTCATCGGAGCATTATCAATAGTTGTACATATAATTAACCTCCTATTCAACTGAACAGTCATATAGATACATATATATTGATGTTGTGAGCAATTTCGTATTTACAGGGTGTAATGGATGCGACATATATTATACTTGAATTGTACAAAAATTCAAATTAAAAGCACAGAGTGGAATACATGCGACAGATAATACAAGAGAATAGTCTAATAATTAAAGAGGCATTGAGAAAGAATGAGGACACTGGCAGTACATATGCAAGCGTGTAGAAAGAGCACATGCGTTAGTCATATATATGAGAAGGAAACAAGCAAAGGTATTAGGCATATATAAATAAATAAATAAATACTGTATGGCAAAGGTATCACATAAAATACCAAGCAAATGTGTTAGTATATTTGAACACTATCATCACATTACATCCGCCATACATTTTTAATATACTAACACATTTGGTTGGTATTTTATGTGATACCTAGTAACATTATTATTATTATTATTTTTTAGACACATATATATATTTCTAATTGAATGGGTTAGAAATAGACAAACACATAGACATACAGAGAGCTAGACAGGTAGATAGACATATATATATATATATATAGAGAGAGAGAGAGCAATATATATATATATAGCAATATATATATATATATATATATATATATATATATATATATATATATATATAGCGGTGATGAATTAGTTTTGCGAGGTTTTTTTATATGAAATCGTGTGTCGAAACAAATATTGTTATAGTTGGGGAGGGTCATATTTGTGTAATATTGCGAGAAGCGAAAACCAACCAAACAGTGAATGTGTTCTGTTATTAATTCTGGCAATATTACACAAATATGACCCTCCCCAAGTATAACAATATTTGTTTCGACACACGATTTCATATAAAAAACCTCGCAAAACTAATTCATCGCCGCTATGGCATTAGCTTGTGCCAAGCTGAAAGGTTATTGAAAGACACTGTTTTCTGTTATATAAAAACTACAATAACAAGAGAACAAATCCGCTTCTTAAAACACTGTGTTTCCTCCAAAATATACACAACAAACATATCAAAACAAGTAAATAATTTATTATTGAACAAAACACAAGCTGAACGACTAAAACACACAATAACAGTTAATATGAAAAGAACAACATACACAAAAGTCAACGAACTTTACAGACAGAAACGCATTAACGGTAAGGAAGTTCGAAATCTCACCACACCAAACGAGAGGGATAACTTCATGAGCGTCATCCGACGTGAAACGAAATACGCCCGAAACGAATGCAATAGGCATTTCAATAAGAAATTAGAATGGATGAATAAGAAAAAACTACAAGAAAGGAAAATAGAATATTCTCAAAAATACCCAGATAACATCGACAATATCCGTATGACTGATGTAAAACTACCGGAAGAATTTACCAATGACCACACAGTAAATATTTATGGGAACACTTTAATCAGTGAACAAGAACAACAAATCCTGCGGCTATCACCAAAATTTGCCATCTACAAAAAGATTAACCCTATGGAGTGCAAAACGGAGCTGGAAAAGTGTTTCACAAAAATACGTTGGAATGCAAAGGTAAACAACAACAACAACAACAATAATAACGGTAGTAGTAATATAAACAATAACTCTGAGTATAGAAATAACAGCCATAACAATAACAATAGCAGGAAAGTGAGAAATAGTGATAATGGTAATAATACTAATGATAGACAGAACAACAACAACCACAATAATAATAATAATAGAAACATTAACCACAGACACAGCAGCAGCGACCACAGTAGTAATAACGGTAACAATACGAACAACAACAACAATAACCACAGTGGTAATAATGGAAATAGTACATGTAGCAACATTAATGAAAGACACAACAAAAACAAGAAACATAATAAAAGTAACAACCACAATGGTAGAAATAACAGTAACAACAACAATAACGGCGAAGTAAACAACAATACATCTAGCAATCATAACAATAATAATAATGCTAATGATAGAAACAACAACAACCACCATGATAACAATAATAGCAACACACACAACTATGACGATAGATATAATGACAACCCCTTAGAGAAACTATTTTTCAACCCAGCTGACAAAACATATAATATGGGTAATATTTATCCTACGAGGTTACCCTTTAATAAAAGAGTTTGCATACCACAACAAATAGATGACGAGACAGAGGCACAGTTCACCATAGCTAGAAATAAGATTAGACAAATAGTAGACAGGTATACTAAGAGAAAGAGCAGACCAGACGCCCAACAACTTGGGAGGAAACCTGTAGAAGGCTTGGTTAGCCTCAAGCAGCGCACAAGGGATGTTGAGGTAGTATGTCTACCCACGGATAAGTCTGGTAGGATGTCAATAGATAGCATGCCGAACTACATCAAGGCTATGCAACCCCACATCACCAACACGAGCGAAATTGCACAACAAACACACGATGGGAGAGAGAAAATCCTCAACGCTCACATGATGATGTGGACTGACATCCTAAAGCCAAGCAGACGCACTGCCAACAACTTCCAGGCGTCTAACAATGGCATACCACCCTTGTATGGGCTCCGCAAAGACCACAATACAGAGTCGACGACCCGACAACAGGACCACCAACAAGACCCGTATGCGGAGCTAATATAGCTAGTAACTACAGGATCTCCTACTTCCTCTCAATGGTTATACGCCCCATAATCAAGATGTCCCCAGATGTATGTGACAGTACAGAGGACCTCCTCAGCATAATCAGTGAGTGCAACAAAAACAGGAACCTATCCAACTGCATAATAGGCAGCATGGATATGGTGTCACTGTACCCATCCATTAACATTGATTTTGCTGTGAAAAGATGTGTGGAGATGATCATTGAGAGTGAGGTGGAGTTCTGCAACGTCGACACAGACGAACTGGGCCTCCTACTTAGACTTACCTACGACACTGACTATCTAGACAGCCATGACCTTAGACGTTTCTGCCCTTGTAGACCTATAAGAAGTAGACCCCCCACCATAACCTCAATGCCAAAAAAGACTCCCATGGGAAGGTGGATTGGGTGGACCAAAGCTATACGGACCCCCCAAAACAATGATCAGGTAAGAAAAATGGTCGCACATGCAATAGGGGCTAGTATCAAAACTACCCGAAAGGGCCACATATTTAAGTTCAACGAGAAGATCTACACCCAAAATGAGGGAGCAGCCATCGGCGTCAGCATAGCTGGTGACGTTGCCAACCTTTTCGTGGTATGGTGGGAAAGGAGACTTAAAGATCTCCTTAATGAGAGCTCCATAGACCTCATCATGTACTCTCGTTATGTAGACGATATCAATATAGTTATAAGAACACCCCCACTAGAGAGCACTAACAAGTTTGATTTAGAACGTAGCACGATGGAAAGCATCCAGCAGATAGCTAATTCCATACACCAGAGTATAACTGTAACTATCGACTACCCTTCCAAACACCCTAACAATAGACTACATGTATTAGACACGGAACTCTGGATTAACACTATAGACGAGAGAGCCCAAATTCTCCACTCACACTATGCTAAACCCATGGCCTCCAAATACATGATACTCAAAAACTCAGCAATGTCCAGTAGTGCTAAGTTTAATATTCTGATCGCAGATTTGGTACGAGTGATGAAGAATGTGTCCCGCATGTGCGACCCAACAGAAATGGAAAGACACATCCAACACTTCATCAACCGCATGCAGTTCTCTGGCTACAACCAAAGAGACAGACTCAGAGTATACGAAGGAGCCATGGAGAAGTATAAGACCCTCATAGAACTGGACATGAAAGGAATTTGCTCATTATACAGGAGCACATCATGGAATAGCTTAGATAGGGCTAGACATAAGATAGGGAAAGCCACCTCATGGTACGACAACCAGAGATACCAGAGTGTCATGTTTGTGGACGCTACCCCTGGAGGGAAATTAGCTAACCAGTGTAGAAAGGCCCTGAGAAAGACCAACTTAAAAATTAAGGTGGTAGAAAAGCCAGGAACCACCATAAAATCCCTGATCAGCAAAACCTACCCTTTTAAGAAAACCCACTGCACCAATAGGAAATGTATCATATGTAAGGTAAACCCCCGGATAAACTGTAAAACTAGAAACGTAGTCTATAGCATAAGATGTACAGAGGGTACTTGCAGAAACATGACAACAACATACATAGGTGAGACAGCTCGTAGCATAGGTGAAAGGATAGACCAACACTGGGGGGAACTAAAAGGACGAAAAAACGGGTCAGTACTATACGAACATGATAGACAACAACATGACGGTAACATAGACAACATAGAAATTAGAATAATATCTAAACATAGAAATGACCCAGCAGATAGGCAAATCAGAGAGGCCAGTGAAATAGAAATTAGAAGACCAAGACTAAACAGAAAGAATGAATGGAATAACACCAACACCCAAACAAACAACACTGACCTAAGAGGAGTATAAATAAGTAAATAAAATAAAATAAATAAATAAATACATACACAAGCACAATAACAAGCACATAAACACACACTAGTCACCCATCACACATCAAACAAAACACTATACACACACGCAAACGCATGCGCAAAGAAGACAAAATACAATAAACAAACAAGCAAATAAATAAATAAATATATAGACAGACTGAATAAAAATGGCGTAGACATACAATACAACAGGTGGAAAAAATAGCACCACTGACGATGTTGCAGATGTGCAACGAAAGATTTATGATAAACTATATATGTGTGTTTGTGTCTATATTGTATCTGTATTATTTTTGACCGTCGGTCAGTCAATGGCAACATTGAGGACCGAGTAAGTTAGATTACCGATATAAAAGACACAGAAGCGAGAAGCGAAAACCAACCAAACAGTGAGTGTGTTCTGTTATTAATTCTGGCAATATTACACAAATATGACCCTCCCCAAGTATAACTATATATATATATATATATATATAGCTCAGCCGTCGGGGTCCTACTCGTTCCTATTACCCACTCTACTACCCTAAGTATTGAGTACTTTGGTGTGTTATGGTCCACCTGGTTCCTTACCACATTTCCTTCGTTATGTATATATATATATATATATATATATAGCAATATATATATATATAATAATAAAGTATGAATTCCTACGTGTAAAAAATACATATAGGGAAGCAAGTATTATCCAACCGTATGTCAATGTGGTTCTATGGCGGGTTAATAAATTAACAAGCCAGAACATATAAAATCAAGGTCTAGCAAATAGAGAAAAAGTTTTAAAATAAATTTTTAAAAATTCGCTGTACTTACTATATGTGCCTTTACCGCGGTTTCATGTTCCAGAATAAACGGAAGATCCAAGCGGATTTATATTGAGAAGGGAGTAATCTTCAGAAGGTTCTTCTCCCTCGGAGAATATAAAATTTCCGATTTCAAATCACAAACTGACGCCATACAAAACCATTCCCAAATGAGAGCGGATGATGAAAGAAATAATTCTGTCTGGTGCCGTGTGCAAAGACAAAAGGCAGGGTGGACAGGTCAATGTCCTGCCACTAGAAATAGCAGCAGTCCAAACGGCCAAAATTTTATTTCTACCTTAGGGGGAGATTAATAATAATAAAGAATGAATTCCTACGTGTAAAAAATACATATAGGGAAGCAAGTATTATCCAACCGTATGTCAATGTGGTTCTATGGCGGGTTAATAAATTAACAAGCCAGAACATATAAAATCATGGTCTAGCAAATAGAGAAAAAGTTTTAAAATAAATTTTAAAAAATTCGTTGTACTTATTATATGTGCCTTTACCGCGATTTCATGGTCAAGATTAAACGGAAAATCCAGGCGGATATTCATTGAGAAGGGAGGAATCTTCAGAAGGCTCTTCTCCCTCGGAGGCACATATAGTAAGTACAGCGAATTTTTTGAAATTTATTTTAAAACTTTTTCTCTATTTGATAGACCTTGATTTTATATGTTCTGGCTTGTTAATTTATTAACCCGCCATAGAACCACATTGACATACGGTTGGATAATACTTGCTTCCCTATATGTATTTTTTTAGACGTAGGAATTCATACTTTATTATTATTAATCTCCCCCTAAGGTAGAGATAACATTTTGGCCGTTTGGATTGCTGCTATTTCTAGTGGCAGGACAATTACCTGTCCATCCTGCCTTTTGTCTTTGCACACGGCACCAGACAGAATTATTTCTTTCATCATCCGCTCTCATTTGGGAACGGTTTTGTATGGCGTCAGTTTGTGATTTGAACTCGGGAATTTTATATTCTCCGAGGGAGAAGAGCCTTCTGAAGATTGCTCCATTCTCAATGGAAATCCGCTTGGATTTTCCGTTTATTCTGGAGCATGAAACCGCGGTAAAGGCACATATAGTAAGTACAATGAATTTTTAAAAATTTATTTTAAAACTTTTTCTCTATTTTCTACATTATATATATATATATATATATATATATATATATATATATATATATATATATATATATATATATATATATATTTATATATATATATATGTCTATCTGTCTAGCTCTCTGTCTGTCTATGTGTTTGTCTATTTCTAACCTATTCAATTAAATATTGACGCATTATCCGTTTTTCTAGCTATCTATCTATCAAATCAATCAATCAATCTATCTATATATCTATCTATCTCTATCTATCTATCAATCTATCTGTCTGTCTGTCTATCTATCTCCTGGTGGGAGAAGCGCAGACATGCGCAATCCCGACCAGGTCCATACACGACAACTTCCACCTCATGCGATACATCATAGAGAGGGTAGGGTGTAAACCCGGCTTCGGTGGGGCCCTAATCAACTTGGATCAGTCTTAGGCTTTCAATAGGGTTGACCATCGTTACCTGGATGCGGTGCTCGAGGCGGCAGGCTTCGAACCCGTTTTCGGGGCTGGATTGCTGCAATGCACAGCAGCAACATCTGCTCAAGGGTCAAGGTGAACGGTTACCCCTCGGAGCCGTTCCATATCACGCGATCCATCCGACAGGGAGGCCCTCTCTCCTCCCTTCTGCACGTACTGACTCTCGAGCCACTACAGCGGATGCTGGAGCTATTGCAGGGCCTCCCTTTGGAACCGGGACTGCGAAAAGCGGCGTCGGCCTACGCCGACGACGTAATAGTAATGGTGTCGTGCGCCTCGCAAATCAGGGAGATCGGCACCTTGATAGAGGAATACGAAAGATTTACAGAAGCGAAGCTGAATCGGGACAAATCCGTCGGTTTGCAACTCGGAACGTGGAGAGGCAAACCGATGCCTTCCGATGGCGTCGTCGGACGCTGGACGGAAGGACCGGTAAAGCTGCTCGGGGTCTGGTTTGGTCCGGACCTCCACGTGGAGAAGAACTGGAACGAAGTGACGGCCAAGGTTTTTGCGCTCACCCAGAACTGGGCCGAGTGCAAACTATCCTTGAAAGGTCGAGCCGAGGTGGCGAACACTTTTATAGCGTCCGTCATCTACTACTGCTTGACCGTCGTGCCTTGTCCAGCCAAAACGCTCACCAAAATGGAGCGCGCGCTCTTCCAATTCCTTTGGAAGAAACGGGCTCCTTTGGTGAGAACCATCTGCTGCCAACACCTTTCAAACGGAGGGCTGGGAGATGCCGTGGCTGACGATGTGCAAACACGCGCTCAGGCTGCGGCACCTCCACGTATTCCTCACCAGACAACCGGTGTGGGCCCCGTTCGTGAGGCGAGCCTTCCCACGACTCGTCTCGCTGACCTAGCTGCAGTCCTGGGTCAAGCAAAGACCGAGGAAAATGGGCGACTGGTACATCGAATGTGCTCAGGCGCTCACAGTCCTCTGGCAAACGGACCCGGCGATCAGTGGAGACTCCACTTCGACATTCTATAGAGAGTTGGTCCGCAGCAGGTGCGACGACACGCTCGCAGAAACTCTAGGCGTAGAGGCGGACGAACTGGCCAGTCTGTTCGGTACCAATGGACAATTTCCAAAAGTCCCTGGCCTGGCAGTGCTACCGAGGAGCTCTACTAGTTCGAGACAAGCTCTACAGACACGGCTTCCCGGGTAGGGACCCTTCGAAAAAGATCTGTCCGAGATGCGTGCGCGACGAGGAAATCGTCGCGCGCGCATTTGTACACTACCCGCGTGTTACCGACCTGTGGGGTTATGTAGAACGACTATTGTCACGGGTGGGACCAATCCAGTTGACCACCGAGTCCATTGTCATGATCAAACCGCCACCCTCCTTCAAAAACGAGGGAGAGGCGGTTTTCCTATGTGTTATGGCTATGGCGAAAGAGGTTATATGGTGGAAGAGGTTAAAAGGGCTGCGATCAGACACCTTTCTTTCCGGCGAGCAATTTATTCATTTTTTCAAATATTTTGGAAGAAGAATCAGGATTGACAGAGAGGTGCTGTACCCAAGCAAATTTTATAAAAGGTGGGTGAATGTGGCAAAGATGGCCCGAGTGGTTGGGCCTTCTCTCTATGTAAGCCTGTAGGTTGAGGAAAAAGAGGAAGAGAGGAATGGAGTACTCACTCTTGGCGCTCTTGAGGATGAGGGTTGTACATTTTTTCGGGGTGTGTACAATCCCTGTGTAACGCCTCCCCCTATTGGGGATTTCAATTGTTATTTGTTATTTTATTAATAGTTTTATTTTCATATACCTGTATGTAAACTCCCATTTGTATTTGACCCCTTCTTTTGTGCCCTTGTGGCTAATAAAGAAATTTATCTATCTATCTATCTATCTATCTATCTATCTATCTATCTATCTACCTTTCCATCTGTCTTTATTTTTATAATATGTCCATCCTCGTAAACTTCACTTTCACGATAATGAAGTTATTTATCATAAAAACAATTTGATCTGAAATAAAAAGTTATTCGTTTAAAACCTCAATGTTATATCTGTTGTAAGATATTTACTGTTAAATATATTTATGAGTTTCGTCGAAGAAAGCATGTAACTACGCTACAACTACTGATAAATTTTAACAAAACATTATTAAATTTGTGCTGAGTATTAGACTTAAGGAGGACAGCTCACACCTATGCAGGTTTAGCTGACCTCCTCCAAGGTATATCTCGTTGAAGGTGCCTTGGGTGATTTAATGATAAGTATCCCAGTCCTAACATCTCATTTCTACAGCAGACTAAACTGGAGCAACGTAAAGTTTACCTTTCAACCATTCAAGGTCGATAAAAATGTACCAGCCAAGTACTGGGTCGATTCTTTTTCTATATCTCTTTCTCACTTTCATTCTTTCACTTTCTATCATCCTCTGGAAAGAGTTTTCTGTATTCAGACCTGGAGGGGGATAGGCTCCACCATGTTAAAAAACACAACAAAACAATATTCTAGAAATGCCGTATGTCAACGACTCCCTCGGGGGTTATGGCACCATGGAGGATGCATAAATGCATTCTTTCTTGATCTGTAGCTAACTGTTAAAATGTGGAAGGATCGTTCGTAAACAAATTTAATTTAAACTATTAGATATTTTCACGTTTCATTCACAGTTTTGTCCGCGAGGTGCAGTCGAAACCCACTCTGACCTAGGTGAAGTGTCTGTCAACCTCTCCCCTTTGCCCTTTCTTTTTTCAGTTGTTCTATGAGTCCTTGATCTTTTCCTCCTTTTCCTCTCATTTATGGTATTTATAGTCCTTTCGAATGCTGCTTTCTATTTCTGTATGTTTGACCAATTTAGAATTATATCAACAAAAGATTATATTTTTTGTTACATTTTCACACGTAACCTATAGAGATATCTGGTGACCTTGGCCCTAGGATCACATCCCTACTCACCACCATCGGTACGGAGTTTGGCTACCCGAAGGTGTGATCCTCGCGAGCTGGAATGGCTTTTCTAACGCGTCTCACCCATCATCCTCCGGGGAAATGCCTTGTCTATTCTGTCCGCCAGAACAGCGGGGCGGCCAGCGCGTTGCCCTTTATTTGCTTATAATAGTGAGAGATGGGGAGAGCGAGAGAGACGGAGGCAGTGACTATACCAGCATTGCTGAAGTATTTTGTAGAGTTAAAGGTTAAGTAATTTTATGATAAATAGGTAGATTTCGGTCCCCCCTCCCCCCACACCTACCTACTCAGTGCTTCACCTATATGTATATTTGAAATTTTTTTTCTACCATTGGCACAAGGTTAGCAATTTGGGAGAAGGGGAAAGTCGATTATATCACGCCAAGTAGTTAACATTATGGATGAAAATGAAAGGAAAAGTTGCCCTAGATAGTATTTTAATCCAGAACACAGCCAGCCGTAATTAAACATCGCATAGAATTTAGTCCGACGCTCTACCGATAATGACAATCTAGCTCTCTCTTTTTCATATTTAATAACTGTTTCTATTTTTGATTTTTGACACAAGGCCAGCAATTTGAAGGGAAGGGGAAGTCTACTAAATCTACTTCAGTACATTACTGGTACTTTATTTTATCGATCCCGTAAGGATGAAAGGCAAAGCTAACCTCGGCGAGATTTGAACTCAGAAGGTAAAGGGCCGTAACTTTATGCTGCGAAGCATAGTGTCCGACGCTCTAATTGTTTCTTTATTGGCCACAAGGACCTACATATAGGGAACAATCCAGCGCCCTATTATGTATATTTAACAATGAGTTTGATACAATGTCGCAGCACACTGGGCAAATGTTTTTTACTTTAGACTTTGAGTGAAATTTTTGAACGGGAAGTGTGAATGTACGATTGTACTTGTACTTCAAAAAGAGATTCAGTAAAAAAGACGTTAAGTTTACCTGAATATTATGCTAAGGTGTTAAGTGTTTGTGTGAAATACTAATCCACTTACACAATATTACAATGACTACAATGTAGTTCCGTTGATAGAACAATTGAACTTCTCACTGTTGAAACAGATGGGAGGCCCACTTCTAACAAACTCAGTATAGCCAGCTTATTCAGCATACCATTGTGTAATTAATCAGATAGTATGAAACTTTATGGATATTTAAACCCAATTTCCGTAACCTCATCCAGCCATATAACCTCACTGATTGTTGTCTCACTTTACACTAAATGTACTGCCAGATACTGAAATGTAAAAGCTTAATTTTCACATTTCTTTTATTCATTTATTTATTCATGTTTATCACTAATATCTAGAAACGAACAAAGAGAAACAACAAAGAAAACAGTTCTGATGTGTCAACTGTAACGACACCAACGACATCAAGAACAATTATGAAATTGTTTCCCAAGATGCTAAATGTCAGAAAGTAATTTTCATGTTTCAAAACTCCACATATCACATATACAACAACATTTATAAATGAGACGTCTAAAGTAGCAATTAACGAATATGAGCCATGATTAAAAAGTCAAACGAGATTTTCAATTAACAATATTCGAATGTACTGAAAGCTGTAGAGCAAAGAATAATCTTCTGGATATCTGGGTCTGTGAATCGGTTTCAATTCCCAGATCAAACCACTTCATTTTCAAAACAACATTAGAATTTGGTTTGTCACTCTCTGACAGAGAAAAACAATCACAAGATTGTTTCTCTCTGCCACCACTAGAACGAAAGGGTGACGATGGCCACCTAAAAACATAGCGTAATGAGGCTGTTTGCTTGCAAACGAATCGAAAATTGATTGGCAGTATCGGTGGAGTGCCGGACGCCATGCTTTGTAGCATAGAGTTACGCCCCTTTACAGTCTGAGTTCAAATCACACCGAGTTTAACTTTGTCTTTCATCCTTACAGGGTCGATAAAATAACGTACCAATAATACACTGGGATAATTGCTGGCTTTGTGCCAAAAGTAGAAACAATTATTATTATTCGATATAAAACTCACGAATTAACTTCATTTCCCTTAATCAGCTAAAGGTTCTGGGGAAAAATATGGCCTTACAAACATCTTATGTTACATTTCTCTCTATGTTTTGTTAAGAAAAACTGAACTGTAAATAAAATGAGGGAGTTAGCTGAGTCATTAAGAGCCTCGGATTAGAAATATTTCGGTATTTGTTCCGACTCAATGCGTTCTCAGTTCAAATCATGCCGTGGTCAAATCTTCCTCTATATCTCAGTTTTTTTTTGATCACTCTACACTTCTCTGGAAGAAATTGGGTGTGTTCAGACATGGTGAATTAATGAGCTCCTTCACATTTAAAATCAGCCCTTCCGCCACCAAAGAAAACGTTGTTTGTTATTACGGTCACCCTATGACACCACCAAGAGTTATGGGCCTATACATAGGTTTCACAGAGGTGTGGGAGTGTCGTGCAAATGTTAGTTTAAAAGAACGAGTGAGAGGACAGGATTTTGTGATACTTCATTTTGGAAAATTGGAATTTTAGAATGATTCTATATATATATATATATACGTTCATATATATATATATATATATATATATATATATATATATATATATATATATATATATATTTATGTTTAGGTTGTGCCTTGAAATCAATTTGTTTTAAACCAATATACATATACATTAATCCCGTTAGCTTAAATGAATCTTAAATATCGGGAGTGCCCAACCTCCCAGTGTGAACCTGTATAGAGAGACTTAGCATGAATTATTTTTGCCTTTGTTACTTTAAATATAGTTTTTAAAAAAATTGAAGGCTTAGCGGCTAGACATATTATGAGACAAGAATAAACTGCAGTTTATATAGATTTAGTGCGCAAAACATTCGCTGCAGATGTTTATTTTCATATAATTGTTTCTACTTTTGGCACAAGGCTAGCAATTATCCAAGTGCATTACTGGTACTTTATTTTATCGACCTCGTAAGGATGAAAGGCAAAGTTAACCTCAGCGGGATTTGAACTCAGATCGTAAAGGCCCGTAACTCCATGCTGCAAAGCATGGCGTCCGACCCTCTAACGATACTGTCAATCCACCGCCCTATTGATTTTTATATAATGCAATCTATACAATATATAGCATATCTTTTTCTCATTACCGAGTAAGCGTTAGTGAAGATAGATAAGCATCCTGAAATACAAGGTTCTGGCGTTCTCATATGTGACATGATCATACATTATTCTCATATGTGACATGATCATACATTAAAACATCCATGGAGAGACTTATGTATATTTGTTTTACATAAATATATTGTACATGCTTTCATACACGCCTCTATTATGAATCAAACAATGTTAGAGCTACTGATAATATATATATATATATATATATATATATATATATATATATATATATATATATATATATATATATATATATATATATATATATATATATATATATATACAAATTTTAGTACAGCATCAACGAAGCTTTTGGCTGCGGCCAAGCTAACGAATGCAGATTCGGAATGCAGCTTAGCATTCGATGGAGAATATTACCCCAGAGTTATAACAATACGTTTAGACAGCTTTGCAAATCAAATATAGCGACCGACAGTCTGGCCGCATTGCCATAGCAACGAGAAAAACTGAACTCAGGAAAAGATTTTGACTATATATATATATACATATATATTAACAGTAGCTCTAACATTGTTTGATTCATAATAGAGGCGTGTATGAAAGCATATATATATATATATATAAAAGAGAAAACAAGTAAGCATTAAGAGAAGGATTTTATCCAGGTATTTACGACCGTTTCATTGGTAAGTGCAACCTTATATTGCTATACTGCAAATAGCAGCCACTCAATTAAAATTGTTGTTCACGTCCAAATTTTCAAAATAGTGAGTAAGTTACTCTTGAAGTAGTTCTTAATATATAGAGAAAAACATTTTTTTGGAATTGTATTTACTAGTATAGAGAGAGAGGAATCAGAAGGTGAGGGGACAAACAGAATAGTATAGAGAGAGACGAAGGGGGAGAAGAGTTAGGAAGTAGAGTGACAAACTGAGATGGAGGGAGGGGTAGAGATGGAAGGATTCCTTGATCAGTTTTGATATGTAGACTTCATGTCGTCGAATGTAGTGAGTTAAAGAGAACTAAATTGATCATAGTGGGAGGGATGGAGAGAGAGAGAGAGAGGGGGAGGGAGATATAAAGAGATAATATATATATATAAAAAATAAAGATAAAGATAATAATGACGAAAATAAAAGCAAAGAAGGGGGGAGAAAGAAGAAAAGAAAAGATAGCTAAAAAGGGGAGGGAAGGAAGGAAGAAAACGAAAAAATAGAAGAGGAATGAAGGAGAAAGGAGGATATAGGTATTGGTTTTTGTGGGTAATTAGAAGGGCTTAGATACAATAAGAGGGTACAAAGTCTAAGCATATGCAGTTTGTCAGTTGGTAGTAAGAGGTTGAGGGTTCGATTTGCACTTGTAGTGCGAAAACTTTTCTTTGAGTCTATGGTTACAATAAATTGATCTTTCGATTTTATTATTGAGTAACTAATTCTTCGAACTCAAAATGTGGAACAGCTCAAGGTCACATAATCGACAGCTTCTCATACCACTCCGATATGGGGGCGCGTTCGATAATTTTTTCCACTTCAGGGTGTATTGATGGTTACTTTCCCTCAGTTGCCAGGTCTTGTTTGCAAGGGTAGTTACATAACGATGCCGGGAATGTTTCATTGCTTAACGGTGTGTATTCCAACGGGCTTTAAATGAATTCCCAGTCGCTCCGTTTCTGGTTGTCTGATTCCACTGTGCATTGGTAAACCAGGTTAGACTGCATACATTCATTATGTAATGGACAGGTTTCAGGTAGGTGGCAGTTACAATTCTTGTCATGGGCAACTTTGGCATTATTGGTGGGCTGCGATGCCTGTACAAGTGTGTTACATTTTGTTTGCCTATTAGTGGGTGGTTGTGTATTAGATATGCTGTTGTGTTCAATGGTGATTGTATTGTTATTGTTGTAAATTTGTGTTCTGGTGTTGTTATGTATCTTTTTAGCGTTAAGCATCTTAATGTGTGCCTCTATATTTGGTGCCGTGGAGTAAGATAGTCTAATAGATTTAGTGTTAAGGATTTTGCTGTATCTATGTGAATCTGGAAAGTGCTTATTTATTATTCTAAAGAAGGTAGAGGGTAGGTTAGTACTAATAGAGGTGTTAAATGTGGGGTTATACCAAATATATTTTCTACTGCGTGACTTGTTTGATTCCGATATTGTATTTCTATTTACCGTATACTTTGTAGTTCTATGCGTAAGTGCGTGTGTGCGTGTGTTTCTGGAGTTTGTGTTATGCGTGTTCGTGTGCGCTTTGCGGAGGCTTTCATCTATATATTCTACTCTATCTAAGTGGCCTGCCTTGTCTAATGCGGTATTGTAGTATTCTGCATGTTCCTCGAAGATTTGTCGGTTAGATGAGAGGCGGGCGATCCTAAGGGATATGCTGCGTGGAATGGATTTAATTATGGATAGTGGGTGGTTTGAGTTACAGTTGATGTATGCTAAGTTTTCATTAATCTTGTGAAAAGGTCTTATAAGTCCCGTATTTAGGTTAAGCGTCGCGTCTAGAAAGTTAACTGTTTTAGTGCTATACTCATACGTTATGCTAATGCCTAGTTTCCCGAGAGTCTTTCTAATATTCTTACGGAGTCTTTCTCTGCTCTGGTTATTTAGGTTCTTAACTAGGAGAAGGGCGTCGTCTCTGTAGATTCCACCGTGAAGGTCGCTAAACTCACTCTGTAAACTATGGGCTATGTAAATACCTACTAAATCTGTGACTTGAGCCGAGTCGTTAGCCCCCATCGTCATGTCAAAGTTATTTAATCTATCCTTACGTTCCCAATAGGCGTTTTCAAATTTAATTATTGTTTTCCTAGCAGCTAATATGATTTTTATCTCGTCGTCTGTTAGGTCAGAATTGGCTTTGGCGAATGCTAAGGCTTTATCCAAGGTGTTGGGGGATATAGAGGAGTAATAGTCGTTAATGTCAAATTGTATAAATTTAGATACTTTTTTGTTAGCTATATTGTTAAACCACTTAATTGTTTCGGTAGCGTTACCCCATAGTTTAATCACTAGTTTATTCTTCATTTGTGCTATCACTTTGTCTAATATATGTTTACTAATTTTCCCGATGTCCGATTTGGACGGGCATATAAGTCTAATTGTGGGGTTATAATCAAAATTTACCTTGTGGTCCTTGAGATTAAATGTGGGGATACCTGGCCTAAGTGGCTCCGTTCTGTCGTCTATTCCTAGGTGTTTGACTATATTGTGTGCCTCGTTGTTGATGTTTATCAGTGCCGCCTCATTAGTTTTTTTGTATTTCCTATGTAATTCTTTCCGTATGAAGCTATTGTATGTATTAACATCCATCGTATACACATTTGAGGTTTTGTCCACTTTGACAATAATTCCATTGGTAGTTCGCAGAAAATTTGGACGGGAACAACAATTATAATTGAGTGGCTGCTATTTGCAGTATAGCAATATAAGGTTGCACTTACCAATGAAACGGTCGTAAATACCTGGATAAAATCCTTCTCTTAATGCTTACCTGTGTTTTCTCTTTTATACTTTATACTCCAAGATTGAAGGGAATTCTTACAAACTTGTGGAGTTACCCCTAACCGTACGTTGAAACCGTCCATGAAACTGGCTTTCTTAACCACGAACTGGATCACAATAAGCAATTGTTTGCTTCCCTAACTATATATATATATATATATATATATATATATATATATATATATATATATATATATATATATATATATATATATGTGTGTATGTATATTAGTTTGTAACATAAATTCCCGCCGTTTTTTAAAACAAACAAATTATAACAACGGCGGGAATGTATGTTACAACCCAATATATATATATATATACACACGTATATAAACAGAGAGAGAGAGAGAGAGAGAGAGAGAGAGAGAGAGAGAGAGAGAGAGAGAGAGAGAGAGAGATCTGGTTGGAGATAGACAACTGGATACGAATAAATAATGAGAAAATAAAATAGAAAGCAATTCATAGATGGATAGAGAGATAAATAGATAGATAGATAGATAGATAGATATATAGATAGATAAATAGATAGAGAGAGCCAGAGAATGTGTGTGTATCTGTGAGAGAGAGAGGGGGGGGGGCGAGATAGAGGGACGAGACAGAGAGCTGAGAGAGAGGAAGACGTGCGAGATGTAGAGACGAGAGAGAGAGAGATACGAGAGAGAGAAGAACGAGAGGGGGGCGAGATAGAGAGAGAGACGAAAAAGAGATGAACGAGAGAGAAGGGGGCGAGATAGAGAGAGAGAGAGACGAAAGAGAGAAGAACGTGAGAGGGAGAGGGGGAGAGATAGAGAGACGAAAGAGAGATGAACGAGAGAGAGGGGGACCAGATAGAGAGACGAGAGAGAGAGAGAGAGACGAAAGTGAGAAGAACGAGAGATAGGGGGCGAGATAGAGAGACGAGAGAGAGAGAGAGAGAGAGAGAGAGAGAGAGAGAGAGAGAGAGAGAGAGAGAGAGAGAGAGAGAGAGAGAGAGAGAGAGACGAGAGAGAGAGAGAGACGAGAGAGAGAGAGACGAAAGAGAGAAGAACGAGAGAGAGAGAAAGAGAGGGATGAGAGAGAGGGACGAGAGGGATTGAGAGAGGGGGGGGGGGCGAGAGAAAACGACGGGGAAGAGGGGCCCATAGAGAGAGAGAGGAAATCGAGAGAGATTGGGTGACTGTGTGTGATAAAAAAATAAAGAGAGAGAGAGAGAGAGACTAGAGGTAGAGAAAGAGTGGATAGAGAGGACTGCAAATGGTTGTAGATAAAAAGTTCAAATGCTATTGAATGCGTAGGTAGATAATTCCACTGAGGCCAACTAAAGATCTTGCTTGACAAACAGTCATGACATTTATACTAATAACTGGTGTTCATCTTGCAGGGACGAACACATTCTGTTTAGCTAAATTTTCCTCGCCTGCTCTAAATTATATGTTTGTATACATTTTTATGTATATATGTATCTACGTGTGTTTGTTTGCATGTATGTATATATGTGTGTGAGTATATATGTATGTATCTATGTGAGTATGTATGCATGTATGTATGTATTTGAGTATGCATGTATGTATGTATGTGTATATGTATGTGTGTTTGTATGTAAGCATGTATGCATGTATATATGTATGTATGCATGCATGTACGTATGTATGTATGTATGTATGTATGTATGTATGTATGTATGTATGTATGTATGTATGCATGCATGTACGTATGTATGTATGTATGTATGTATGCATGCATGTATGTATGTATTATGATTGTTATGTTAGCATGCATGTATATATATGTGAGTTTGTATAATATATGTATATATATATATTATGTATAATATATGTATATATATATATATTAATAATATATGTATATATAGTTATATGGATAGAAACATATATGCACACAGCTATATATATATATATATATATATATATATATATATATATATATATATATATATATAGCTGTGTGCATATATGTTTCTATCCATATAACTATATATATATATATATATATATATATATATATATATATATATATATATATAGGGGCAAGTAAGACCCCTCTTATATATACATACATACATACATACATACATATATACATACATATATACATACATACATATATACATACATACATACATACATACATACATACATACATACATATATATATAACAAAGGAATTGTGATAAGGAACCAGATGGACCATAACGCACCAGAGTACTCAATACTTAGCGTAGTAGAGTGGGAAATAGAAAAAAGTATGACCCTGACGGCAGAGCTGAAGCCGTTTCGACGGCTATTTCTGAAATAGCCGTCGAAACTGCTTGAGCTCTGCCGTTGGGCTCATACTTTTTCCTATATATATACATGTTCCTATAACCATGCCCATTCCGAGCTGAGTATCCGCTAAGGTGAAACAATCGTTCTCGGTATGGTGAACTAACTGTTGTGTAACCACTTCTATATATATATATATATATATATATATATATATATATATATATATATATATATATACAGAAATACACACACATGTATATGTATGTATATATGCATATATCCCAACTCTGACTCATAACATTCTATTTGGCAGAAGTCGCACAGCTCGTTGCAATGGAACTCAGCTTGACGAAGACAGAAGTTCTCCCCTAGCTCACCCCTCAGTAAAAACTACAACCCTACCTGCAACACTATCACTGAGAGAGAGGGCGAATCAGTAAGCCGCTTTAGCTACCTGGGGTTGACAAAAGACTGACATACACAAACAGCACACTCGGCAGGATAAAATTATAATTATCTAACAATACATGCATCTAAGATAAAGTACCAAATACCAGAAAGATAAATGTGTAAAAAGAGACTTTACTGATAAAACTTACAAATAAATCATAGTCATCGGTTGTATACATGGTCTCATAACAACAGAGGGCGCCGTAGGGGCGCCGTATTGATATTGGCATTTCTAGGGCATTGTAAAACCTGATGGATCCCAATCCTCTCCAGGTCAGAATACAGCAGATTTTTTCCAGAAAAGGATAGAGAGGGTGAGAGAATGGAAGTGACAAAGAGATATAGAGGAAAAATCAACCTCAGTACTTGACTGGTACTTTGTTTATCGACTTCGAATGGATGAAAGCTAAAGTTGACTTCGGAATCATCGATTACTTATACTCAATACCTACGCACTATGATCGCTTCCACCAGCCCTGCACCCATTTCATATTCCACATTTAATGGAATACCTTCGTTACTAAAAGCGGATATTAACCAGCAAATGAGACGATGGTGTTTATGGTGCAGCTGTATTGGATATGTTTCTATCATGATGAATGGTCAGTACCTGCTTCATATTGTGTTATACGTGACAAAAGTCACCTAGAGTATGGCCGTCTGCTACATTGATAAGCGCCACGGTTTATTACAGTTACTGATTGTGAATTCTAGCGACACACTATCAATAATCTGTCACCTCCTTCAAGGATGTAGTCAGGGCTGCTTTTGAGAACTTGAGGCAAAAAAAAAAAAAAAAGTAAGACAAAATAGTAAAAGGGTCGTCGCACAACAGCTACGAATCTGGAAAATAAGTACCCTTGCAGCCACCTGGGCAGGGCTTGATAATGTTTTATTGGCCACGTAGTGACCAACAAATCAATGTTGTCATACACCCGAGGATGGTTTACAAACAGATTCTACACACACACACACACACACACATATATATATATACACATATATATATATGTATATATACATATATAGATATATATATATATATATATATATATACATATATATATATATATATATATATATATATATATAATATATATGTATCTCTCTATCTCTCTCTCTTTCCCCCTCTCTCTCTCTCTCTCTCTCTCTCTCTCTACATATATATATATATATATATATATATATATATATATATATATATATATGTATATATATATCTATATATATAGGTATATATATGACAATTAAAAATAGATGTAACAAGTAAACAACTACCCGGTTATTCAACTAACTAATGAATGCATTACTAAACTAATAATAAACTGAAGTGATGCATCAACTAGTCATGTATTTTTATTGGCAGCAGGATCCTACTAATGTATAATAATAATAATAATAATGATTTCATTTATTGGCCACAAGAGCCGACATATAGGGGACAAAAGACTGGGACAGTGAGGTTTTACAGAAAAATCGAGTAAACAATATGAATCACAATAACAAAGTAACAATAAAATTACAAGAAAAAATTCCCCAATAGGGGGGATGACCACCCAGGGTTCGCTCAGGTACCCCACCAATCCGGAACGACCTGACGCTTCGAGAGCACCCTGGAAAGGCACCCCCTCTCCTCCTCAAATTTACCTACCTACAGCCGCATGAAAAGAGTAGGCCCACTCACACGGGCCATTCTCGCCACATTCACCCACCTTTCAGCAAATGTACTGGGGAGCAGCACTTCTCTCTCCACCCTCACCTTCCTTTCCAAGTGAAACTTGAAAAAGTTGATGAGGGATTGGCCGAAGAGAAAAGTGTCTGTCTTCAGTCATTTCAACCTCGTCCACCATACAACCTCTTTCGCTACTGCCACCAGACAGAGGAAAATTGCCTGGCCTTCTTGGCCAAAAGAAGGCGGCGGGTCGATCTTCACTATGGGCTCGGTCGATAGCCGGATCCGTTCTACACGCGACAACAGCTGTTCAACATAACTCCATAAGTCAGTAATGCACGGACACTGGACGAGTGCGTGCAGAACGGTTTCGTCGCTCTGCGCGCATCTCGGGCAGGTCCGTCTGACAGCACTTCCGTGCCTGTAGAGTTTATCCATCGTCCCCGGCTCGAAAGTCCTCCGGTACAGACTGGTTAGTTCGACTTCGTTGACTCCTAGAGCCTCTCCGAGTGCGTCGTCGCACTCTCCCACCACTAATCCTCTATAGAACTCGAGAGTGGAAGTTCCACTGACCGCATTGCCCGCCTGGTAGAGGGAAGTGAATGCCTGGCAACATTGCAGATGCTAGTCACCCAGTCTCGGTCTCTTCTTGACCCAGGACTGCAGCTCAGTCAACGAAACGAGCTGCGGAAAGGCTCGTCTGACAAACGGCGACTACACCTGTTCACCGTTTAGGCAGAATATCTGGAGATGCCTCAGCCTCAGCGCGTGCCTGCGCATCATTAGCCACGCATGCCCAGCCCTCCACGTAGAGGGTACTGGCAGCAGATGGACCGCCTCACCAGCGGAACTGGCAGCAGATGGACCGCCTCACTCCTCCACAAGAATTTGAAGAGGAGCCACTCCAAGATGGCGAGGCGCGAACGGGGGCAAGGGACGACGGTCAGACAGTAGTAGATGACGGACGCGATGTACGCATTCGCCACCTCCGCCCGACCTTTCAGTGATAGCTTCATCCCAGCCCATTTCTGGGTGAGACTGGCTTCCCTGCCCGTCACCTCCTCCCAATTCTTATCAAACCCCTAGCAACTTTACCGGTCCGTCCGTCCAGCGCCTAACGACGCTGTTGGACGGCATGGACTTGCCTCTCCAGGTGCCGATTTGCAAGCCCACCGACTTTTCCCGGTTAAGTTTTGCTCTCGTCAACCTTTCATATTCCTCCAATAAGTTGCCGACCACCTCGATTTCTGATGTGTCCGACACCATCACGGTGATGTCCTCCGCAGAAGCCGACACAGCCTTTACGCGTCTCGGTTCGAGCGGGATGCCCTGCAACAGCTCCAGCTTCCGCAGTAAAGGCTCGCGAGTCAATGCGTACAGAAGGGAGGAGAGAGGGCACCCTTGACGGACCGATCGGGAGACCTGAAACGGTTCCGAGAGGTGGCCATTAATTTTGACCAACGAACAGGTGCCGCTGTGCATTTTCAGCGATCCAGCTTCTGAAGACGGGACCGAAGGCAGCCGCCTTGAGGACAGCCTTCAGGTATCGAATGCTTTCGATTGTTCTAAATTGATCAGAGCTCCACCGAAGCCAGGTTTACACCCTACCCTCTCTATGATGTATTACATTAGGTGGAGGTTGTCGTGTATGGACCTGGTCGGGATTGCGCAAGTTTGCGCCTCCCCAACCAAATCCCGACGACAAGCGCCAACTTCTTCGCTAACACCCTGGCCAAAATATTAAACTCTGTGTTGAGCAGAGTTATTGGCCTGAAATTGTCTATTGTGTCCCCCTTGTTCTCGTCTTTCCTTATCAGCGTCACTACGCGCCGGCTCACAGAACTGGGAATACTCCCGTTTTGCTGCCAGTTGCAGTAGAAGGCTTCGAGGAGATTGGCGAACAAGTCTGGCATATTTACGTAAAGCTCGTAGGGCAGACCATCCAAACCGGGTGACTTGCGCCCCATGCAGCCGACAAGGGCATCCTGAATCTCGGCTGAAGTAATTGGCCTTTCGCAGTGCCCGTCGTCAGCTGTCGAGAGTTGCGGCAAGCCATCGAGGTAGGGACTGAAGTCCGCCACCGTCTCTGACCCGCTACTTCCCCCGAACAACCGAGCAAAATGTTGGCGAAGGGCCTCACACATCCGCTTGGAATCGCTGAGCTCGTGTTCGTCTCGGCCCATCAAAGACCGAATCGTGGTTTTATTACCACGCTGCGCCTCTGCCACGCGGGCCCATCGAACAGCTTTGGTTCCCTCGTTTCTCAGATCACGCACCTTAGCTCTGACAATGCAACCTTCGTGTTTCGCATTGAAGAAATGGTCTAATGCCATTCTCGCCGCTAACTTATCTACCAACTCCCCCTCCTTTCTATTTTTCTCTAACGCTACTTCTTTGCTAAACTCTATCGACATTACTCTAATCTCTCTTTTGAGAGACCCCCACCATCTATTCTTGATGACTCCCCTTGTCAACTTTTTCTTAACTAAATTGTTCAACTGGTCCCTGTAAGCCTTACGTGCCGGAAATGACATGTTTAGCTTCTAGTAACCAGGTCCTAACCTACGCGTCTTATCTAGGTCGACCATACAGATCACAAACTTGTGATCTGAATAGGCGACCGTTTCAAAACGTGGACAGCTTACACTATTTCTGTCTATTTTCCTAATGAATATCCTGTCTATATACGATCTAGATGACCCTCTGCGGTTAGTCCAGGTCCACACTGGCGCATTAGGGAAATCTAGTCGGTACCTGTCAGACAGTTGGAACTGGCTGATCAGGTTCTTGAGGCTTTTGCACCCCCGCTCCTATCGGATACTCCCACACAGTCCCAGCGCGCGTCTAAGATGCCGTTCCAGTCCCCCGCTAACAGTAAAGGGCGAGACGTACCCAGAAAGGCTTCCAGGCGTCTAAAGAAGTCCGGCCGTCCTTTCCCAGTAGGGGCATAGACGGCCCCCAGTCTAAAGGCACCACCTTCGTTATTGTTCACGTCCAGGACCACCAACTTCCCGTCCGGGTCCCGGAAGATCGATCTTACCTCGAGATCCAGGCCTTTCCTAAACAGTACTGCCACCCCGCCTCCCGTTCCCGGCCGGCTAACAGATGCAAAGATCTGATAGTCGTCGAAAATGGGGGCTAGTGTGCGCGTGTCGGAAATCCTGGTCTCGCTGACGGCAATTACATCCATTTCTAGAGACATGAGGTCGTTGAGCAGGTAACCCTGCTTCCAGGACGATCCCAGGCCTCGAACATTTAAACTTCCTACTCTTAATACGGCCATGCTGGCAGGTTAAAATGAGAGAGAGGAAAGGTTTACTTACCTTTCGGGCTCTGGTGAAGGTCTGGTGGTTCGAATTCCATAGTTGGTGGTGTTTCTTTTGGGAACCCCTTTAAAAGTCTTGAAGTAGGTTTTACGTTCTGAGGAAAGCTGTCTCGTATCTCTTTGTATAAATCGAGCGACATTCGCACCAGAAACAAATCTTCCGGCACGCGAAATGTGCTCGATTTAAAAATTTCATGTGGGTTTTGTGCGTGTTCAGATTTTTATCATTTATATAAGAAACGAAAAAGAAAAAAGACATAGAAATTTATATATACATAAATATATATATATAAACAATAAAAATGAAAATTGAAACAATGAACAAATCCCCAATAGCGGGGAAACCTCCGAGGGATACTCGTGGCGAAAACCACATAAAACACCACCCTGACCACCAGGGCAAGCGCCCTCTCTCAATTTTTTTCCCATTCCTCAAACTACAAGCGTATATTCAGAGCGGTCCCGTTCACTCGGACCATTCTCGCTACATTCACCCACCTTTCAACAAGCATGCTAGAAGACAGCACTTGCCTCTCCACCCTGATTTTCCTCTTCAAGTGAAACTTGAAAAAGTTAATCAGGGATTGGCCGGAGAGGAAAGTGTCCGTCTTCAACCCTTTCAATCTTATCCACCACACAATCTCTTTCGCCATGTCCACCAGACAGATGAAAACTGCCTGCCCTTCCTCCTCTTTAGAGGAGGATGGCGGGGCTATCTGCACAATGGACTCAGTCGATAACCGGATCCGTCCTACACGCGACAGCAGCTGTTCGACATAGATCCATAAGTCAGCAATCCTCGGGCACTGAAAGACATCGTGCAGGACGGTTTCGTCCCCCTGCGCGGATCTCGGACAGGCTCGGCTGACAGCACCTTCGTGCCTGTAGAGCTTATCCCGAACCAGCAACGCTCCCCGGTAGTACTCCCAGGCCAGGGATTTCTGGAAGTTGTCCATAGGCCCCGGTCTGAAAGTTCTCTTGAAGAGAGCGAACAGTTGATCGTCTTCGACGCCCAGGGTCTCACTGAGAACATCGTCGCTCTTTCCCTCCACTAGCCCTCTATAGAACGCCGAGGTGGGTGTTCCACCGATACATCGCTCAGCTGATAGAGGGCGGTGAGCGCTTGGAGACATTCCAGCTTCCAAGCGCTCTCCCTCGGTCTTTTCCTGATCCAGGACTGCAGCTCAGTCGAGGAGACGAGCTGGGGGAAAAGCGCGTCTGGCAAACGGCGACCACACCTGTTCACCGTCAAGGAAGCACCAGAGATGTCGCAGCCCCAGCGCATGTTTGTGCATCATCAGCCACGGTATGCTTAGTCGTCCACGCAACGGGTGTTGACAGCAAATGGATCGTCTGACCAAGGGAGCACGTCCCTTCCACAAAAAGCGGAAGAGAAGGTGCTCTATTTTAGTCAGAGTTGGGCGGGGGCAAGGTACGACGTCAGGCGGTAGCAGATGACGGACGCTACCTACGCATTCGCCACATACGCCCGACCTTTCAGAGACAGCCTCCTCTCGGCCCATTTCTGTGTGAGAGATCCACCCTGCTCGTCACCTCGCTCCAGGTTTTCTCCATCTGGAGGTCCGGACCGAACCAGACCCCGAGCAATTTAACCGGTCCTTCCGTCCAGCGCCCCACGACGCTGTCAGACGGCATGCTCTTGCCTCTCCAGGTGCCGAGTTGCAAGACCACCGACTTTTCCTGGTTTATCTTTGCTCCTGTCACCGCTTCGTATTCCTTGAGTGCGGTGTCGAGCATCTGGACGTGTTTGGTGCTGGACACCACCACCGTGTCGTCGTCGTCGGCGTAAGCTGACACGGATCTCCCGCATCCCAGTTCGCGTTGGAGCCCCCCTCATCGTCTCCAATTTGTGTAGTAACGGTTCTAGGGCCAGTACGTACAAGAGGGACGAGAGGGGGCAACCCTGGCGGTCCCAGCGCATGATGCTGAAAGGCTGCGACAGGTGACCATTCATCCCCACAATCGAGCAGATGTCGCTGTGCATCGCAGCGATCCAGCCCCCAAAATGGGCCCAAAACCGGTCGCTTCGAGGACTGCAGAGAGGTACCGATGGTCGACCCTATCAAATGCTTTAGATTGATCCAAGTTGATCAGGGCCCCACCCGTGCCAGGTTCCTTAACCACCCTCTCTATGATGTATCACATGAGATGGAGGTTGTCGTGGATGGATCTGTCCTGGATGGCGCATGTCTGCGCCTCTCCCACCAGATCACCGACGACAAGCGCCAATCTCTTCGCTAACACCTGCGCCAAAATCTTTTGCAGAGTTATGGGTCTGAAGTTGTCTATAACGTCCTCCTTGTTCGGATCCTTTCTCAGCAGCGCCACCGCTCCCCGGCTCACAAAGCTGGGAATGCTCCCGTTCTGCTGTCAGTTGCAGTAGACATCTGCCAAGAGGTCGCCGAACAAGTCTGGCATATACGCATAACGCTCGTAGGGCAGACCATCCAAATCTGGCGATTTAACCCCTCGTGCAGTCAGACATCGCGCCCCGTATTTCACTTGCTGATATCGGCTTTTCGCAGTACTGCACTGCGCTCGTCGAGAGCCGCGGCAGTCCGTCGAGGTATGCACCGAAGTCCATACTCCGATCCGCCCGCCGCCGCTTTCGAACAATTGAGCAAAGTGCTGTTGAAAAGCCGCACACATCTGCTTGATTTAGCTACATGCGCCCGTTTTGATCAGGCAAAGACCGAAATGTGGACTTGTTGCGACGTCGCGCCTCCACCACTCGGGCCCATTGAACGGCTTTCGTCCCCTCGTGTCTTAGAGCACGCGCTCTAGCTCTGACAACGCAGCCTTCAAGCTTTGCCTTGAAGAATTGGTCGAGTGCCAATCTCGCTGCAAGCACGTCGGTTGCGATGCCTGTACTAAACGCCTCTTCAAACTTTCTAACTAACTCTCCCTCTACTCTATTTTCCTCTATCACTACTCCTTTGCTAAACCTTATCGATTCTACTCTAATCGCTCTTTTCAGGGTAAACCACCACCTGTTGTTGACGATCGCACCCGTCAACGCACGCTTAACTAATTCGCTAATCCGGTCTATGTAACCTTTGCGCACCGGGAACGACGCGTTCAGCTTCTAGTAGCCGGGCCCTTGCCTATGGAGTCTATCTAAGTCAACTTCACAGATCACAAATTTGTGGTCCGTGTAGTCGACTACTTTAAATTGTGGACAACCTACACTAGCCTTATCTGTTTCCCTACAGAATACCCTATCTAAATACGATCTGGATGATACGATGCGGTTTGCCCATGTCCATTCGCACATTCGGATAATCCAGTCTATACCTGTCAGACAGTTCAAAACGTCTGAGCAGGTTGTTGAGGCTTTTACACCCTCCTTCCCTGTCTACTAGCTCCACATAATCCCAGCGTGCATCTAAGATACCGTTTCAGTCGCTCACTAACACTAAAGAGCGGGATATTCCAAGAAAGGTCTCTAGACGTCTGAAGAAATATGGCCGTCCTGCCCCTGTTGGGGCGTAGACGGCTACTAGCCTGAAAGCATTGCCTTCGCTGCCGGTCACGTCCAGCACCCCCATCTTACCTTCTGGGTCCAGGAAGATGGCAGTATGGCGAGATCCAAGCCTCTCCGAAAAAGCACGGCACCCACTCCCTCCAATCCTGGACGGCTGGAAGATGCGTATACATCGTAGCCGCCGAAGATCGGTGCGTAGGCTCGTGCTTCGGAGATTCTGGTCTCGCTGATGGCCACCACATCTATGTTTAGTGACCTGAATTCGTTGAGCAGGTGACCCTGCTTCCAAGATGACCCCAGGCCAGGTACATTTATACTGCCTATTCTAAGTACAGCCATGTTGGATGAGAAACGGAGTAAGTGAGAAAGGATCACTTACCTTGATCGTGTAGTGAAGGGACAGTAGAAACGTCCCTTTGGCTGGTCATGGGTGTTTCCAAGAGGATGTTGGTGTATATCCTGTTGGTAACCGACCCTCTGAAGTCTCCAACTACGTTGGAGAATTTTTGTTTTAAAAGTTTGTAATGTTCTATTGAGATTTCAATGATGCTTATGTTTGTCGGAAGAGTTCTTGGTGTTGGTGTGGTGTAGTAGTTTTTTTTCTGTGATGTCTGTGTGCTGCTTTATGTGTTGTAGGAGTTCTTTATTTGCCATGTTTATGGCTGTGTACTTTTTGGGGAGAGGGGCGATTTTGTTGTTGTTTTCTTGTTGTTGGTGTTGGGTGTGTGTGTTTTGTTGTGTTTGCGATGTTGGTGTTTTTGGTGATGCTGGTGGTGGTGTGGTTGTTGTTGGTGGTGATGCTTGTGGTGGTGATGGTGATGGTGGTGGTTTTGCTGCAAGTCTCCTTGCAGCCTTTACCCATCTTTGTCTGTTTTCGCTTTTGGAGGGTGAAGTTAAGGGTTTTTTTCTTTTTTGTTCTTTTTTTGTGGCAGACCCTTTATTTGCCACTTCCCTCCCGCCACACACTCAATGTTAGACCCCGCAGCGTGCGGGAGGGGCATGAGCTCCACTGCTGTTGGTGGTGGTAGTGAAGCCCGCTCCGGCGATTTTACCGCCGGCGTAGCTACTGCGACTGTTGGTGTTGGCCCCACTGCTGCCGCTGCTTTAGTTGTCCGTGGCCTTGGTATGGGTGCCACGGACGTTGCAGCCCTTTTTCGCGGTCTATGAGGTCTGGGATGGCCTCGATGCATTCCTGGTCAGTCTGTATTAGCATTTGCATGCCTATTCCTGACCAGTTCTCTCTTCCCATTCTCTGTTTTTGCAGTATGGTGGTCTTCTCGATTCCAGCTAGTACAAACGCGGCCAGCCAAGGTATGGGCACGTCGGACGGGACCTGGGTCATTTTGACCCTCACAATTTTCTACCCGCAGTAGGAGGGCACCAATACTATCTCCTCATTCTTTAGGGTTTCCAAAGCGTGAGACTTCGCCTCTTGGGGGCTGGCGAAAAGTACGTCTACTGTGCGTACTTTTTGCCTCGGGTGATGTGAGTTTTGCGCGCATCCCAAAGCCTTTTGGATTTGATCCTCCGTGGCTCTCTCCACCCGATGTTACATTTTGCTTACGGTGCGGTAAATCACCGTGCGCAGTTGCTGGTCTTTGAAGAAATCGGGTAGAGGTTTCAGGGAAACTCTGTTGTCGTTTCTCGACACCATGGCTCTTGTGACTGCCATCTCCTCCTCCGTGACTAGCACTGTTTCTATATTTCGGGCCACACCTGCGAAAGAAGTGGCCCCTTTTTCAGCGGCACCCTTATTGCTGCCGCTACTGCTGCTACTGGTCTTGTTATTGGTGCTGTTGCTGTTGCTACTGTTACAAACGGTGTTGTCGTTGGTGTTGTTGCTGTTATCACTGTTGTAGTTGGTTGTGTTTTTGGTGCCACTGTTGTTGTTTTCGGTGCAATTTGTATTGTTGCTGCTGGTGTTGTCGTTGTTTATTTTCTTGTTAGTGGTGTTAATATCGTTGTTGCATTTGTTGTCATTTTTTTCTGTTGTCTGTATTTTGGTTGACGCTGTTATTGTTGTAGTTGGTGTGGTAATTTTTTCGAAATTAGTGTACTCAGTGTTGTCTTGTTCACGTTGTTTGTGGTGGTGTCTGTTGCAACAATTTTTGTAACCCTCCTCTCAACTTTTACGCCGTTGTCAGCGACAGCAGACATATTGCTGGGTGGCGTGGCTCAGCCATGTTTTTTTAAAACAATTTTTAAAAGTAAAATGTTCAAATATTTCGGCCAAAAGGCCCAGATATTTTACTTACCCCTTCACAGGGCAAAGTCTAAGAGCTTATATCCCTTACACAACAAGAAATATTTAACAACAAATAATTTTAACAGGTAAATAAAGCGACTGACTGGGAGCGAGCAAAAGGCGTCCGAACAGACCTAAAATAATAATAATAATAATAATTGTTTCTACTTCTGGCACAAAGCCAGCAATTACCCAGTGTATTACTGGTACTTTATTTTATCGACCCCGTAAGGATGAAAGGCAAAGTTAACCTTGGCGGGATTTGAACTCAGATCATAAAGAGGCGTAACTCTATGCGTCAAAGCATGGCATCCGACCCTCTACCGATACTGCCAATCCACCGCCATTATAATAATAATGATTTCATTTATTGGCCACAAGGGCCGACATGTAGGGGACAATACAAAGACAGGGACAGTGGGGGTTTACAATAAGGTCGAGTAAAAGTGCACAATGGCAAGACTAATTTAACAATGAAGATATACAAATATAAAATAAAATATGTATAAATTTAAGAAAATAAATAAATTCCCCTATCGGGGAAGGACGACCTAGGAGTGACTCAGGTACCCCACCAATCCTGAACCACCCTGCGCTACTAGGGCACCCTCACCTCAAATTAGCTTGCCTATGGGCGTATGGTCAGAGTAGGCCCATTCACACGGGCCATTCTCGCCACATTCATCCACCTTTTAGCAAATGTACTGGGGGGGGGGGGCACTTCTCCCTCCACCCTCACCTTCCTTTCCAGGTGAAACTTGAAGAAGTTGATGAGGGATTGGCCGAAGAAAAATGTATCTGTCTTCAGTCCTGCCAATCTGGTCCACCATATAACCTCTTTCGCAACTGCCACCAGACAGAGGAATGTTGCCTGCTCTTCCTGACCAAAGGAAGGCGGCGGGTCGATCTTCATTATGGACTCGGCCGATAGCCGGTTCCGTTCTACACGCGACAGTAGCTGTTCGACATAACTCCACAAGTCAGTAATGCACCGACATTGGACAAGTGCGTGCAGCAATTTTGGGCGAGGGGGAAGTCGATTAAATCGACCCCAGTGGCTGCCTGGTACTTTATTTTTATCGACCCCCATAAGGATGAAAGGCAAAGTAAACCTCGGCGGAATTTGAACTCAGACTATAAAGGGCCGTAACTCTTGCTGCAAAGCATGGCATCCGACCCTCTACTGATACTGCCAATCCACCACCCTTTTATTTTTTATTTTATTTTTTTTAAGGCGCATGGCTTAGTGGTTAGAGCATTGGGCTTGCAATCGAAAGGTTGTGAGTTCGATTCTCGGACCGGGTGATGTGTTGTGTCCTTGAGCAAGACACTTTATTTCACGTTGCCCCCCCCCCCCCCAAAAAAAAAAAATAATAGTAATAATGATAATATATATATACATATATGTGTGTGTGTGTGTGTGATAATAATAATAATAAGATCGATATCCAATGATTTCGATCTCGTTGTTTGCGAATTGCACAACAAATTAATTTGGAGCACACACATAGGATCAAGTGTAATACAACATTCCCAGCCTGAAGACTAAGCTGTGAAAGCAGTATAATTATTGTATGGACAGGTTAACATATAGAAACGTTAAAGTGCTCACAATTTCATGACTTGAAACAGATATTATCCCCTAGTACACAAAATTCCGCCAGAGTACAAAAATCCACGTCTAAGCTGGTACAGTAATGTTTTAAATTTCATGGAGAATCCGCTGGTCATCGATTAATATTAAATCAATACCCAACAAATTCCAGACAAGGTAATTCTCATCAGCCAGCAAGCAGTTCTATGAGGGATTTCCGAGAATCGAACTTACTACTAAATGTTCATACATATGTTATTTCAGATGTACATGTTCAAAATTCTTTTGTTCATAAAGCTGTGATACGTGTTTCAATGGTGATCATAGCTACGTGATATTTTGATCACGCAACCAGTAACGCTACATAATCAAACAACATTCTACGCAATGAGGTTATGTTTCCAATCCAATACAAGCTAAAAGACAATGGAACGGACCAATATAGTTTTTGCACCACAGGAGTCCGTTCTGTCCGTTTGGTATGAATCACACGATAGCCAATTATCACACTTATTGATAATAAAATGAGGAAAATTCACAAAGAATGTCTCAGGAAAGAATCGCTGGACAGATTTTACGGGCAAAATCAACCGACAGGAGAGCCAAGGGTAGACCCCGAGCAAGTTGGTTGGAGAACATCTATGAGCTTGGCTGGTCTCGCTTGGGCATCCAGCTGGACCAGTTGGAGACGGTTGCTTCTGAGAGGACCCACTGGAGGGAGTGTTTGAGGACTTTGTCCCCACGACGCTCTCAAGAAGAAGAAGAAGAAGAAGAAGAAGAAGAAGAAGAAGAAGAAGAAGAAGAAGAAAAATTTAATGGGGCAACTTTAATGTTTTTTTTAAATAAAAAGAAAAACGAAAGACAGAACTTTAGCAGGTTCGACCTCTAGCAACGGAACTGCTGGTCCACCCGAGGTGACAACATCTAACAAACAAGCCAACACACTGAGGTGCCAAGAACCATACTTCTACATGGTTGCTCGACCTGCTAGATATACTATCCCTTAAATTAAAATCCTACTGTATTGAAAAAGCATGGACATATAAAATAATTGTTTCTACTTTTGGCACAAGGCCAGCAATTATCCCAGTATATTACTGGTACTTTATTTTATCGACCCCGTAAGGATGAAAGGTAAAGTTAACCTCGGTGGGATTTGAACTCAGACCATAAAATGCCGTAACTCTTTGCTGCAAAGCATGATGTCAGGCCCTCTACCGATACTGCCAATCCACCGCCATTACAATAATATTGTCCTAGACACTGGTAAAAGGACAAGATGATCAGCAGACCGGATTGCCTTTGATTATACCATTACACAGTACAGGCTGACCTAGGGCTAAATAAATACATAACTTCCTCATCAACATCATCATCATTACCACCATCATCATCACCACCACCATCATCATCATCATCATCATCATTACCATCATCATCATCATCATTACCATCATCATCATCATCATCATCATCATTACTATCATCGTCATCATCATCATCATCATCATCATCATTACCATCATCATCAACAGGTGATATACCTATTGTCAGTGGATGATGCAGTGTTTGTTACTACTACTACTACTACTACTACTACTACTACTACTACTACTACAGCCACCACCACCACCACCAGCACAACAACAACAGGAACACTACCACCACCACTATCACCACCACTATCACCACCACCACCACCACTACCATCTCCACCACTAATATCAGCAGCATCATATCAACATCAACATCAGCACCACTACTACCAACATCACTACCCACAGCAGTAGCAGTAGTAGCATAATCACCACCACCACCACTATCACCAACACCAACACCACCACCGCCACCACCCTTACAGCAGTAGCAACATCATCAACGCCACCACCACTATAACCACCACCATCACCTCCGCCGACATTACCAGCACCGACACCACCACCACCACTACCACCACCGACAAACCTACCGCCACCACTACTACTATTACTACCAACAGCAGCAGCATCATAACCACCGACGCCACCAATACCACCACCACTTGCACCACTATCACCAACACCACCACTACCACTATCACCATCACCACCATCGTCACCCCCACCACCATCACCACCAAAACCACCACCACCACCAACAACACAACATCCGCCATCACCACCACCACCTCCTCCATCACCACTACCAAGATCAACACCACCACCACCGCCGCTACCACCACAACCACCACCATCACCATTACCATACCACCACCACCACCACCACCACTACAACCACCACCACCACCACCACCGCTACCACCACCATCACCGCCACCACCATCACCACCACTACAACCACCACCACCACCACTACCGCCACCACCACCATCACCGCCACCACCGCCACCACCGCCACCACCACCACCACCACTACAACCACCACCACCACCGCTACAACCACCACCATCACCAACACCACCAACACCACCAACACCACCACCGTCACAACAATAATAACATTTCTTCTGTATAGAGATGTCTGACCGGGATTTGTGGTGCTTAGTCATCGCTGTGGGGTGGGTGGGGCAGGAGGAAGTGGGTATGTATGGGGTGGGGGATAAGGGGTGCTGGTGAGGGGTAGGGGCACGAGGAAGTCTGTGTGGGGGATAAGGGGCGGCAGTGTGGGGTTGGGAGACTGTTAAAATATAAGATGAAGGAAAGTGTGTATTAAAGAAAGAGAGCGGAAAAATAATAATCTACACCACACACACACATAGACACACACACAGACAGACAGACACAGACACACACAGACAAGCATTGACACACACACGCACACACACACAGACACACACACACACACACAAACACATACACACACAGACAGACAAACAGATATAGACATAGACAGACACACACATACAATCACAGCCATAGGCATACATACACACATGCAAATACACTCACACACAAAAGCATATACGTACACATACATATATGCAAATATATATATATATATAAGTTGACGGAAGTAGCATGGGTTTTACTGCTAGGACCGGTTGCATCTCAGCGTACTCAATAGGTAATGTTAAATAAACTCCCAGATTAACACATAGTTATTCGCTTTAAGACACCCAAACACATACACACACACAGTGACACACACACACTCACACACACACACACACACACACATACACACACGTATATATATATATATATATATATATATATAAAATAAGTAAGTCAAACTTGTTAAATTTGGCTTCGTTTATTATAAATTCTCTGCTATATATATTTCAGTGACCTCTTCAAGCAGTATGAATTAATGTAGAAAGGACAGGTAAAAATGGTGTTGAAATGTGTTCCACTCTGTCAATTCATTGATATGTCCAGCTCCTGGGTGTGTTGTTAGTCCTACGAGGAACTGAAATATATATAGCAGAGAATTTATAATAAACGAAGCCAAATTTAACATGTTTGACTTACTTATTTTACATTACTCCTGAGTAAACAAACCAGCCTGCGTACCTCATCGAGTGCTCTAGCCTGCATACTGAGGTATCGGTAAAGAACCAACACATACTCAATAT
>OZ024743.1:66190944-66225944 GCA_964016885.1 Eledone cirrhosa
GATATTTTTTATGTAAGCTGACGGTAACTGACTTAGGAGCCGCAGAAACCAATATGTTAGAATTTACCATCATTCTAGCGGGTCCGGGTAAAGATTTTTCATTCATATATATTATTATTTGTCTGACGCGAATTTTCTTGGTGGTTTTTTCGGCTGTTCGAATGATTTTAAGCATTATATCAGTGTGTTGGTATTAAACGTTAGTTATAGCTCTGGTTTATCCAAACTATTGAGCACTTTGCCACACTTTTCGAAGATTGTGTTTCGTTATTTCGTGGGCCGAGATTCCGATTCTCGATAATTTATTTGTTTATATATATATAAATATATATATATATATATATATATATATATATATATATATATGGATTCTCTTTGGCTGGCTTTGTCAACCAATCTCTCTCATTTTCCTTATGTATCTCCCTCTCTTTCTCTCTCTTTCTCTCTCTCTCCCCTCCCTCTCTGTATATATATATATATATATATATATATATATACAGAGAGAGAGAGAGAGAGAGAGAGAGAGAGAGAGAGAGTGACAGGCTGAATGAGTTGGGGCAAACAACCCTACGAAACTTAAGTAACTGTACCTCTGTTGTACCTATACATATATATATGTATATATATATATATATATATATATATATATATATATATATATATATATATATATATATATGTGTGTGTGTGTGCGTGTGTGCGTATGTATGCATGCATGTATGCGTGTGTATATATGTTTGCATGTATGTATTTGTTTGATATATATAACCTGTAATATCTTCAAGCGGGTTTTCGTTGAGGTCACTCCTATATAACTATAACATAGCTTGCTCTATAAGCTTATTGAAAGCACTTTATTTACTATATAGTCCTTTGCACGAAGAAATATTTTCGTTCCTTTGATAATAAATCTTTTTAAATGAAGAAAAAAAGGGGGAAGGGGAACGGGTGACAGAGGCTACACCTAGGTCAGAGCTGTGTTTCGACTGCACCCTGCGGGGAAAATGGCAAAGGTATTTCCGTGGACAATGGCTAGCAGCACATGCTGCAACATACACTCCACCTCGCGAGGCTCCTTCCACAGACGGGCTGCTATCAATCCGATTTTACAGAGGAAGTAAGCTGTCCGGGGTCTGAGGAGGGCCTGAGGACTCGGCGGCGACCGGTGTAAAGAGGGAGCGGAGCGGCTGAACAAGCTCTGGTATTTGTTTGTCTTCCTGTCCTCTGCATTACGAGCCACGGTACCGGGGTTTGTAGTCGAGGCGATTAAGTTGGAGGCGGAGAACGTCCCAGATGAGAGATTTACCTCCTTCGAAAGGAAAGAGGGTATTTCCACTGAGATGCTTGCCGTCACCACGATCGAGACCTCCCCTCTTGCAGTTTCCTGTTTTTCTGGCGTAAATATAACCAGTCCATTTTCTCCAAAGAGTCATGTTATTGGTCACTGATGATATGTTGTGTACGGAGTATTAAATACTAACTCAAGTTTCGAGGTTCAGCTGTTATATCTTGAATTCCAATGTCCTTGTGATGCCACTTCATTGGTTCGTAGGTGTGAACATGTATGCTAATGAGTATATGTAATAATGAGAAGGGTGAGGGGGATAGAGGGAGGGGGTGGGAGTATATTTATAAACAGATATGCTTCAGTTTAAAAATTATTCTATTTCAGAGTTTAATCATCATCAACTTCTTCTTCTTCTTCTTCTTCTTCTTCTTCTTCTTCTTCTTCTTCTTCTTCTTCTTCTTCTTCTTCTTCTTCCTGAGAGGGTTATGGGGGCAGAGTGCTCAGATACGCCTTCCAGCAGGTCCTGTTAGAAGCAACCATCTTCAACTGATCCGGCTGGATTCCCAAGTGAAGCAATTCAAGTTCATGGATATTATCGAACCATCTTTCCCGAGATCTACCCCTGAGTATCCTGCCGGTTGGTTTTGCCCGTAAAATCTGACCAGCAATCCTTTCCTGGGACATTCTAACCATCCACGCGATGGACGCAAAGATTGCGTTGCGTATCCCGGGACCTCAAAGATGATTCAGAAGGGAGCAAGAGTTTAGCATTCAAATTCGGAAAGCAAAACGGCTACTTCGTCCAATCTCGGCAGTTACAGCGATGAAGTATTGTGTGTAATGCTCTTTATCCAAGCTATGTTTCTTGGAAGAATATTACATAAGTGGCATGCATATGTTGGTGCTTCTGCTACTGTTGAAGTATATCCCAAAGCTGCTATTACCCGATTTTATATGAAAGATCTGAATGTTCAAACTTTGAAATTACATTTCAGAGAGACCGGCCCACACTGGTTCATTCATTGAAAGGCTCAGCTGAGCACGTGGCCTAGCATCGGAGATATGCTTGTCGTCACTGCAGAATTTATTTTTATTAACCGATTTAAAGTTGCTAGCCTCGCGTTTCATCCCTCCTACATTTTAAAAACAGTCTGAAAATTAGCCTAGCGATTCAAGGTCAAGTAGTGGCGGCTTAACTCTAGATACGTTTGGTGAATATTTGCCAACATGCATCATGATTAATTTCTTATGAATTCACTGACTTTGTATTCACTCTTAATTGCCTGACTCGGGATATAATATCCATCAACGATTGTGCGTCGTGGGACTTGGAAAGCATTCATATTTGAATTTCATAACATTATATTCTGCACGATATAAACTTATGTTATATATTATTCCTTTGAAAACAGAGTCAAGTGGTGTGAGTCTCAAGTGCAGCTGATTCCGGCTGATTGTACGAGTGTGTACATATATGGAGAATTTTAAACACATATGCAACATTGCAATTAGGGAAAAATTACCTTAGGGGAATGTTGTGCAGAATATTTCCCCACGGTATTACCCCTACTTCTACACATGTGTTGTGAAGGCGCGTGGGTTATTGTTTAGGGCGATAACTTCAAATTCGAGTTCTTGTATTCTGTTCTATCAGGACTGGGGACTGATAGAATCGTTCCGGCCCTTTAGGTTCTGACTTCAAATTACCATCGAACTGGAGGGGTCACCAGAGTCGAGGCCATGCTGCCGAAGTCCCAACTACGCTGGGCAGGACATGTCACTAGGATAAAGGATCATCATTTGCCCAGGATCAAGCTGTACGGTCATCATGACGGGGGGGGGGGGGGGGAGTATTACAAGGACTCCCTTGGAGCTTGTCACATCCTTCCAGAGTTATTAAAATAACAGTAAAGAAAATAGATCGATAAAATCTATTCCCTGCGACCCACAAATTTATTGGATTTGTACTTAAAGTGGATATAATTATACTGTCCTGTTACTGGGGTGTGTATACTACACATTAGATGTACATGTGTATATAGCTATATGTGTCTATATAGCATAGCTGAATGTTTAAGAAGTTCACATCACAGTCATTAAGTCTTGGGTTCGATCCCACTGTGTGGCAACTTGTGTAAGTGTCATACACCGTAACCTCGGTTCGACTCATACCTAGTAAAGGAAATTGGCCAGACGGAAACTATTTGAAAGCCCACCGGATGAACTGTGTCTGTAATTCAAAAGGCTACACTTGATATACACTGTGTTAGACTGAGTCGCTCTTAGAATTACGTTCAGGGTACATGTTGTTGTTGTTGTTGTTACAGCTCACACCTATGCAGGTTTAGCTGGCCTCCTCCGAGATATATCTCGTTGGAGGTGTCTTTGGTGATTTAATGATAGGGACCCCAGTCCTATCATCTCATTTCTACAGCTGAGTAAACTGGAGCAACGTGAAATAAAGTGTCTTGCTCAAGGAAACAACACATCACCTTTCGATTGCAAGCCCAATGCTCTAACCACTAAGCCATGCGCCTTCACTACATATATATTTACAATACTCAGTTATTTACACATTCAATTAATGACCGGCTGTTTCTTTAATCGAATCCTACAAGATTCATCGTCGAAACCGATGGAAGTCCACTCCATATAACCATAACTCATACATATGTATTTAATAGTGATTATTAGAATATTTAATGAACAATTTGAAATGGCGGTACAATGTACCTCTGTCCTGGTCCTATTACCATCTTTATACAAATTGACTAAGTATACTATAAGCAGCTGTACCCTTAACTTAAACCCCAAGAAGATACGAAGGGACTAAGTGCTTGACAAGTTTCACCGTTTGAATTACAATTACAGTCTATCTGACGAGCTTCTTGGTGGTTTTAGTCTACCGAATTTATTCCCAATATTTTAGGTCAAGCCTGGAATATCCGATAGGCTGTTGCTCAAAATGCAGCGCAGTGGGATTGAGCCGAGAACCTCAGAAAAACACAATGCACACTCACACACATATGTAATCATACACACTTAGAGATCATACTTATAAATAGTGTATCTATCAGTATAATTGTGGAAGTGTGGATATGCACACATAAACATACACACACACACACGCACACACACACACACATACATATATATGTATATAGTACATATAAATAGTGTATTTATCTGTGTAATAGTGTGGATGTGTAAAAGTGTGATCATATATACATTTATATTTGTGCAGGCGTATGACAAATTGAGGACACAACATTATAGCAGAGGAACTGTAAGAGTGATTATGGTGGTAATAAGGTCTTTTACAATGTCACACCTCCTCCAGCTCACCTAATTTTCTCTGTCTTCCCTGTCCACTATCACTTTCCGCTTTCTCTCTCGCTCTCACCCTTCCTCACCCTTCAGCACTCCCCGTCTCTCTCTCACTCATTCTCTCTCGTCCACCATATCTCCGTCACCTCTTTCTCCCTCGCTCTCACCTCTTTCTCACTCTGCAGCACTCCCCGTCTCTTTCACTCTCATCCCCTTCTCACACTCTCACTCTTCACCTCTCCCTTTTCTTTCTCGCTTTCACCCCCTTCCCATTCCTTCCATTTCACCACTCCCCGTCTCTCTCCGTCTCTCTCTCTCTCTCTCTATCTATCTATCTATCTATCTATCTATCTATCTATCTTTCTATCTATCTGTATATATATATATATATATATATATATATATATATATATAATATATATATATATATATATATATCCCCCCCCCCCACACACACACACACTCTCGCTCTCTCTCTCTCTCTCTCTCGGTAGTCTCTTCTCCCTTTCTCCCTTCCCCGGTATCTTTCTCTTTCTCTTCAATTATTTCTTCTCAATGTGTTTCATTTTATTTATTTATCTCTTCACCCCCCTCGTGTCTCATATATCACTTAGCAGCTTTTTGCAAGCCAACTGTCAACAGCCTAACATTGCAACATGTGCTGTAGAAGTTTATAAATAGACAGAGGGAATCCACCAACCAAACCTCCTTCTCATTTCCTATCCCCCACCCCACCGCACTTACTGGTCCACTATGACGCATTTTAGGTTATTTAAGAATTGGGTAACCCTAAACACCAACCACCGATTATGATAAATAGCACCAACATAAACAAGTTAGCTGTAATAATTGCAACTGAAACAATATTACACTGTCCTCAATATTAAATACTACAGAACAAAAATTTGATATATTTATTCTATGTTCGTATTTCAAATCCTGTCGGTGACAACATTGCCTTTAATCCTTCTACTTTTAGAAAAAAAAAAGTGTAATTTACTTCCCGAGGTCGCCTATAGACAAACATGTATACATTTATAGTCCTGTGCAAAAGTAAAAAAGTGAATATTATGTTTTTTTAAGAATGAAGGTTAGGAACTTTAGCGTGTACCATGCCACTAATTTAGAAGCAAAAGAATAGGTTAAAAACTTAAAGCCTGTCCCAAGCCCAGAAACTCATCAACCCGGTGCTTGTACCGGTTTCATCGGTGATAAGTGACCGAGAGTACAAGACTCGACCCTGGACGGGATGTCAGTCCATCGCAGGGTTAACCTCCAGTTAATACTAATACTCATTCTCAACTGAGTGTATTGGAGCAACATGAAATGAAGTGTTTTACTTAAAGTCTCAACGCTCCACATGGTCCAGGAATCGAACATATGACATTATATTTCTAAATCCAACACCTTAACCACCAAGCCACATACCTCCATGAAATAGATACCAATCTAAAAATAGTCGATATATTCGACATTTTAAAGTTACCCGTTCTATATATTACTGTTAAAGATCATAAACCTAAATTCCTTGTCATTCCAAAATACAAATTAATAAATCTAGGGTACGGGAAATATGTTGTGTTAGTAACAAATATCTGGGATTCCATCCTTTTCAACATTTAGTAGGTCACTTCTCTATCCTTATGGAATAATAGCTTATCTGTGATAATGTCGTTCGGCAATATATAAATTTACGTAATTTAATATACTTCTGTCCATCCATAATTCAATTCCTTCTTCAATAAGTTTTAAAAATCATTCGAAGATTTCTTCCAATTCGTGATTCAGATATTAATATTATCATGCACACCAAGAAAGCTATGCAATAATTCCTGTTAGGGCAAGAAGAATTGTTTGGAGTAATGAAGGGACCGGGGGTAGGAGCTGGGATTTGTGAAATAATAGGATTGTATATGTTATACCTACTTCAGTATGCGAACTATGATCACAGTAATATTTAATATTTAAATATCACAGTAATGCGCCAGATTCAGCATTCAGTAATCAGAAGAAGGGAGGTAGGTGTAAAATCCCAACTCGCTATCTTTAATTCTGTATTAGTGTCAACCCTTACCTATGGTCATGAATCTTGGGTAATGACCGAAAGAATACGATCACGAATACAACCAGCGGCAATTGGGTTCATCCAAAGGGACTTTGGAATAACGTTACTCGATAGAGTATGTAGCTCGGAGATCAGAGAGTGACTTCAGGTATCGAGTCACCACTTCTCAGGATTGCGAGATCACAGCCCCGATACTATGGGCATATGGTTGGAATGTGTCAAGAAAGAATCGTTGGACAGATTTTACGGGCAAAATCAACTGGCTGGAGATTCAGGGGTAGACCTCGTGCAAGATGGTTGGATAACATCTATGAGCTTGGCTAGTCTCACTTGGGGATCCAGCCGGATCAGTTGGAAAAGATTATTCCTGACAGGAACCGCTGGAAGGGGTGTTTGAGTAACTGCCTCCACGACCCTCTCAGGAATAAGTGGGTGAAGAAGATCACACTACATATGAATCCAAGCAGAGATAATTTCTTAGATATAACTCTTGATTTGTGTATATATGAACTTGTAACTCCCGATGGAGTCGAAGGGTTACCGTAGTGATATACATTTTTAACGTGGCGAAGCCCATCCCGTCGTCAGGTCAGAACACAACCGATTTATTTCAGATAGAGAGGGAGAGCAAGAGATAGATAGATAGATAGATAGATAGAGTGAGAGTGAGAGAGAGAGAGGGAGAGAGAGAGGGAGAGAGAGAGAGGGAGAGAGAGAGAGAGAGAGAGAGAGAGAGAGAGGGAGAGAGAGAGAGAGAGAGAGAGAGAGAGTGTGTGTGTGTGTGTTTGTGATTGTGTGAGTGTGTGTGTGAGAGAGTGGAAAGGAGGACGAGATATCCCATTATAGAAGAGATATCCCAGAACATTAATGGCAGTCTCATTAATGCAAAGGGATGGTAAACTCTGTTTCTATTTAAAGAGGAATTCCCCCCTAGTTCTATGATACTAAATAGTTTGTTTTAAAGTGTTTTTATTTATCTAAAAACCTACCACCCTAATTTTATGTAAGAACCTTTGTTAAGTTATGTTCCAAACAGTTCTATACATACAAAACTGTTGGCCTGTCTATTTATACTGGTGTTGTATATATATCCTGTATCTTAGTGGTTGACCAAACAGAGACCGAGAAAAATAAGTAGCAGATGAAATATAAGCGACAGTGGTGGGATGCTCAAGGAAAACTCTTGAAGATCGTGACTAATATGTATAGATACACACACACAAGCACAAACATATACAAACATACATACACAAGCACAAACACAAACACACACACATCCATACACACACACACAGGCACACACACACAAATACACCCCCCCCCCCCCCACACACACACAAACACACACACACACAAGTACGCACACACACAACCACACACACAAACACATAATAAATATTAAGGAAAGGAAGAGAGGCGGTATCACATAGTCAACATCAGTTTATTTCATTACATCATACCAGTGATTTTGAACATGTGATAACGCCTTTTTGTCCTTTTCTTTATATATATATATATATATATATATATATATATATATATACATATATATATATATATATATATTGTTAATTTTCTAGATGTTACACTTAACCTCAATTCAGGACTCTTCCAACCCTACCACAAACCCAACGAGAACTTAAATTATGTCAACGCAAAATCGAACCACCCTAGAATACTCACTAACGGTATTACAAAAAGCGTCTCTAGTAGAATTTCAGGACTATCTTCCAATGAAGATACATTTGATAGGATCTCAAATTACTATAATAGCGCCCTGGAACGCGCGGGGTGTAGCGAGGGAATCTCATTGAAACGTCCATTAGGTAGTAGTAGCAACATTGTCTGCGATAGCTTAGGCCAAAATAGTGTTACTTTAGTTAACAGCAGGCGGGAGGCGAAGGAGGATCAACATAGACTTCATGTTGTATTGCCTGCTAGTCCCAATGACGACGGTACCAATGAGAATAACCACCCAGATACAAACACGGTGTCTGAGCACCGTACAGCCAGCGGTAACTCTAATTGTATCCTTAATTGTAGAGCTGATAAAACAACCGTTGAACGTAAAATAGAACGGAGGTCGGGTAGGGGGAATAGGGATAAATGTAGTAGGCGCATAGTGGATATAACCCCGGCTATCGAGGATAATTCCAATAACTGCACAGGGGGTACACCGCCCAGAGACTTGGGACGATTCCCAACACCACCTGGACACCCCGGGGCATCATCGACCCACATGCAGTTATCAGTTCTAATAGACCAGTAGCAACCAAGGAGGCCGGTAACACTAGTATAGATAATAAGAACAAGAAGCATCGGACAAGAAAAACCCTGTGGTACAACCCCCCATACTCCACCGGCCTGACACAGCTAAGCTTTTCTTTAGGGCCTTAGACAAATGCTTCCCTAGATCACACAAATACTATAAAATATTCAATAGGAATATCATCAAGCTGTCCTACTCCACAACCAGTAATATAGCTCAGAATATAGCTAAGATGAATTATAGTAGACTTAGGACATCCCAGGGCGGGATGAGGCATGGCAGAACTAATGGCAGTTCTATGCATGAACGGACTCATACGCCTGAGGAGAGTCGAGCCACCCCAACCCCTGGGAACTTACCCGTAGAGCAGACAAGAACTGAGACCCTACACCAGAGGCACCGTGGTTCCTCAGGAACTACCCCGGTCGGTAGCAGTAAATGTAATTGCAGGAACACCACTGCTTGCCCCTTGGCTGGGAAATGCCTCACCAAAAACATAGTCTACTACTGTAAGGTCTCCAATTTAGATAGAACGTTCATGTATGTTGGGGCGACTGCCACTGAATTTAAGGAAAGATGATATAATCACCACCATACCTTTAATAGATTATATAAAAAAAAATAGCACGGCGCTTTCTGAATTAGTCTGGAAGCTTAAACAACAGAATATAGAGCACTCCTTATCCTGGTCCATAGTTTACTCAGCCCAGCCATATAACGGCAGCACGGGCGTTTGTAATTTATGTATAGCTGAAACCTTTAATATAATTAGAGGCGGCCCCCTACTAATCAATAGGAGAGCGGACTTTTTCAGCACATGCCAGCATAGAATCCCCGAAAACCTTCCTCAGGATTTTTAGAAAGTAACCTACCACTAACTCCACCCTTTTTACCTTAGCTATAGAGTTCTCTCAATTAGCAAAATATAGACAATCACACACTCAGGTAGTAGACAGCTGAGATCGTTTGCGCACTTACACACGGTACTCGGTATGTTTCCACGGAGTTCTCACAGCTGAGTGCACATTTACCATTACTTTAGAATACCTAGTTAGTGAATAGTTAGAACAATTATACACTCAGTTAAGACCGATTACGCGCACTCACCATTACTTTAGAATACCCTAACCATAGAGTTCTCTCAGTGAGTAAATAGTTAGGCGTATTACACACTCAGTTAAGAACGATTACGCTCTTTATACATAATTCTACACACGGTACCCGGTTTCTTTAGAGACGGAGTTCCCAAAGTTATGACTAGTCACGATCTTATCAATTGAATACTACATTAGGTTTTTGGTCACAGTTGCTGAATGGACAATACTACATACACGCCATCAATGGGCCCATGACACTTACACACATCCCCGGGGTTTTGTTATTTTATTTTATTTTATTTTATTTTTGTGTTGGGTAACACACCTCCACCACTCAAACACTTATCTTAAAAGCCCGAGGGCCCATATGACGGGAAATTGCACACACTGACACCTTAACTCAAATACCCAACCCTACATGGAGCCTGGTGGCCTACATGGCGGGTGCTTGCACACACAGACTCGGGGATTCAGATTCTCAACGAGACAACGGCACATACAGAGTTCGATACGAGCTGACTACTTGCTCTACACATGGATGTGTATATACCAAAACATACACTATTTAGATGATACGGATATTACAATTCAATCAATACACGTATAGCAGAACGTTGAACGGAATTTACTTGCGTGTGTATAGGGTTGTGGTTGACACAATTTTTTTCTAATTTACATCGTTCAAATTGAGATTTGACCAATATAACATTTGTTGTTTTGTAACCTAACTTTCGGTCCATACTGTGTTGTTATGTATATTTTGTCTCTGACCTCGCGTCCGTGTGTGTGAGTGTGTGTGTGTACTCACTCACACTAACTGTGACCGACCGAAATTCTACAGATTTGATGTTGAGATTAGACCTGTCCAGCGTCTTTTACAGCTATTGAGAGATAGAGACTTGGTAGATTTATGACCCTGACTGAAGACGATCGCAGTTGGCGTGTTTTGGCTGCTGAATCTTCGTATGAGGAACAAAACTCTAGTGAGTGAACATCGTTAGTTTTTCCTCACTCATATCAAAGATTTGAAGACAATTCATTATTCACCTGATGAGATCAGTGATAATCGATCATGACCACACGATCGATCTATCTCTTATTGAAACATGTGTCATGATTAAAATGATTGGAAATTTATACCATGCCTTCGGATCTATTTTTTTAAAATACAATACTCCGTTTTACGTCATCTAGCTATTCCCATAAATGGAACTGGAGATACACAAAGCGTGGAGAACTTAGTATTGCTAACAAAAGTTTATTGGACCGTATGACACCATCAATAATACACCTTACTATATAACAACTATATATAGCCATTCGCTCCCCCCTTCTCTCTCTCTCTCTCTCTCTCTCTCTCTCTCTCTCTCTCTCTCTCTCTATCTATCTATCTATCTTTACATATATATATGTATATATATATATATACATATTCAGCTCTAATATATTTATGCATACACATACACACACACACACACACACACACACACAAATATATATATATATATATATATATATATATATATATATATATAGAAAGATTTGAATGGATACAGTTTAGTTGAAAGGAATTTATTGACACGTGTTTCTATAACAGTTACATAACCTAAAACAGCTATCTACAAACTTTTAGTTATGCAGACATTCAATATTTCAATGTTATTGTTTACTGTCATTTCATCAGAATAATATTACTGAGGACCTATTTAGTTTTTATAGAGAATATTAGGAGGAAGGGGTGAAGTTGTTAGAAGAATAGTTGAAGGAGTGGTTTTTCGATAGCAGTGAGAATTCTTGGTGGCAGTGATTAATTAGATTCCCATCTGTTGTTTTGACATTTTTTATAGAATATATTATTGGTTATTTTTCTAAATCTATAGAAGGATTAGAGATAGTAAAGATATGCGTGGTTGGTTTTGTGTTTGCACTTAACATTCAGACTTAAATTTTTCTTTCAAGTGTACGTATTCTTTCACCCACGCATTCACACACAAATATATTTGCACACCTCTACAAAATACATATACTCACAATTCACATATTCATACTTACATATATATACACATGCATACACATATATATACACACTTGTATTCATGTACATACATACGCGCTCATGTGTATACATTTTCATACTCAACTTATCTTTATATATACACACGTATAGACACACACATATATACATACATACTCTAGTCCATGTGTACACACATACACATACATACACATCCATATACACATACATACATACACATATATACATACATATATACATATACATATATATACATATATATATATATATACACATACATATATACACACATATACACACACACACATATATATATATATATATATAAGCACTTTAATACATGAATACACTTACATCTAACTATACACATCAAACATATATATATATTTACTTATTTATATACATTTTCACATATATATACATACTTATGGACGTTTTTAGACACATTCATTATCGCATATTTGTACCTATTCTCATCAGCATATCTTTTCATTATTAGTATGGTAATTTAAGGTTATTAATATATGTTGAAAAGAGATTGTTTTTATATTTTTCTAACTAGATTAAGGTTTATATAGTTGGGGGATGTCCCTCTTTTATGTAATATTCGGCTTGTAGTGGGAAAAAAGGGTTTTAGTTCTGTGACGGCAGAATAATGTTCGTTCAATTCTGTTATTCAGCAGTTTCTTCTTGTGTGTGATTATGTAATAAATCTCAAGATTACACAATTTGCAGAAATTTTGGCTCCTGGAAAAGCTTTGGGTTTTAGCTAATTTTTCCCATTTTAGGGTAAACTTTTGATTGCTATCCCTGAGCGTCCAAGCTTTCTCTGCTAAAGTTGTTACATTTCTTTGGCTCTGGTGTTTTATTGAGTAAGAATGCCTATACAATCGAGATTTAAACGATGTTGCCGTTGATCCCACGTAATACCACTCGTTGCCTCCGGATTTAATGGTACACTTATAAATAATATTTTTTTCCAGGCAGTTATTGCCGAGGGGGCAGTTGTCAGGATAGGTGCAGTTACAGTTGTGTACGTTGGGTTTTCTCTGGAGTAGTATTGCGGACGAACTTAGGTGTGGTTTATTTATGTTCTGTAGTGTATTGTCTACTGTTTTTTTGGGGTTCTTTGTACTTAAGTTCTTAGTGTTTTCGTTTAACCTTCTAGTATTGATCTTTTTTATGTGTTGTTCAAGGTTTAACGCTGTAGAGTATGACAGTCTTATAGTGGTAGGGTTTAGGATTTTGTGGTATTTGTGTGATGTGGGAAAATGTCTTTTAATTATTTTAAAGAAGAGTACTGGTAAATTTGTACTAATGGAGCTATTGTATTCGGGGTTATACCATAAGTACTCTTTGCATCGCTTTCTATTAGTTTTGTTTGTTGGTTTACTGGTGTGCATACTATGGTAGTAAGTGTGGTTTGGTGTTGTGTTATTATATCTACCTATGTGGGATTTATTTTGGGTGTTTTGATTGTTCCCATCTATGTACTCTATTTTGTTGAGGTAGCCTGCTTTACTAAGGGCGTTATCGTAGTACTCGGCGTGTTCCTTAAATACTTGTATGTTAGAAGATAGACCCGAGATTCTAAGGGAAATATTTTTAGGGATAGATTTAATTATAGAGATGGGGTGGTTAGACCCAACATTTACGTATTTGAGATTTTCATTCAATTTATGAAACGGTTTAATCAAACCAGAGTTTAAATTGAGTGTGACATCCAGGAAATTAACTACTTTAAGGTTGTATTCATATGTTATAGTTAGTCCTATTTCGAGTAGTAGTTTTCTTATATCTTTGCGTAGTTTTTCTAGTTTTTGGTTATTAAGGTTTTTAGCTAGGAGGAGAACATCGTCGCGGTATATTCCGCCGTGGAGATTGCTGAATTTTTCCTGGAGTCTAAAGGCGATAAATAACCCCACAATATCAGTTATTTCCGCCGAATCGTTAGAGCCCATTGTTATGTCAAAGTTAGAGGGTCTATCTTTACGTACCCAATAACTGTTCTCAAATTTGACTATAGTTTTCCTAGCTTCTAATATAATCTTAATTTCATCGTTTGTAAGGTCGGAGTTATCCTTAGCAAACTTAATGGCTCTATTCAAAGTTTCAGGTGATATCGATGAGTAATATTCATCGATATCAAACTGGATAAACTTAGATTTATTCTTATTGCTAATGCTATTAAACCATCTTATTGCTTCTTGGGTCTTCCCCCAGAGTTTAATGTTAACCTTAGCCTTAATTTGGGGGATGATTCTATCTAAGATATATTTGCTTATTTTACCTATATCTGATTTAGAGGGGCAGATTAATCTAATTTTAGGGTCATTATCAAAGTTTACCTTGTGGTCCTTAAGATTGAAAGTGGGTACCGCCGGTAAGAGTGGTCCTGTCCTATCTTCGATTCCGAGATTTTTCACTATTTCGCATGCCTCATCATTGATGTGCTTAAGGGTTACTTCACTCGTTTTTCTATATTTTTTATGTAATTCTTTTCGAATGAAGTTGTTGTATGTAGTGCAGTCCATAGTATACAGGTTTGATGTTTTGTCCGCTTTTACTACAATTCCTTTGGTGTTTTTAAGGTCGTCCAGTAGTTTTTTTATATCTTTCTGTAATTTGCTGTTGGTGTTGCGTCCTTTGAATTTAATTTTAAGGATTAAGTTCATAAGGTCCTGCTCAAATGCATCTAATAGTGGGTTGGTGGGTGGGTTTTTACAAGTCCTAAAACCGAATTTTTTCTTTACACCACTTTCTAATGTTGAGTTCATACGGCTTCTATCATAGTGGAGCGTTTTCCACCTGACACGTCGAATGAATTCATTAGTTTTTTGAATCATGCTCAATAAATATTCCTTTCTACCTTGGGTTGGTATGTTTTTGAGTGACATATCCAGGTAGTGTTTTTCCATTGTTGTGGTTGCGTTTGCTGTGTGGGTTGCTCGACTTTACAGGAGGTAAATATACAGTTTTTTCCGTTGTGTTGTAATATAAATATTACACACAGTAGATTATCAGCTCACGTAGAGTTTGCTCGACGGTTCCAGTTGTAGTTCCAAAAGTAATCCGGAGAAAAATAGAAAGATTTGAATGGATACAGTTTAGTTGAAAGGAATTTATTGACACGTGTTTCTATAACAGTTACATAACCTAAAACAGCTATCTACAAACTTTTAGTTATGCAGACATTCAATATTTCAATGTTATTGTTTACTGTCATTTCATCAGAATAATATTACTGAGGACCTATTTAGTTTTTATAGAGAATATTAGGAGGAAGGGGTGAAGTTGTTAGAAGAATAGTTGAAGGAGTGGTTTTTCGATAGCAGTGAGAATTCTTGGTGGCAGTGATTAATTAGATTCCCATCTGTTGTTTTGACATTTTTTATAGAATATATTATTGGTTATTTTTCTAAATCTATAGAAGGATTAGAGATAGTAAAGATATGCGTGGTTGGTTTTGTGTTTGCACTTAACATTCAGACTTAAATTTTTCTTTCAAGTGTACGTATTCTTTCACCCACGCATTCACACACAAATATATTTGCACACCTCTACAAAATACATATACTCACAATTCACATATTCATACTTACATATATATACACATGCATACACATATATATACACACTTGTATTCATGTACATACATACGCGCTCATGTGTATACATTTTCATACTCAACTTATCTTTATATATACACACGTATAGACACACACATATATACATACATACTCTAGTCCATGTGTACACACATACACATACATACACATCCATATACACATACATACATACACATATATACATACATATATACATATACATATATATACATATATATATATATATACACATACATATATACACACATATACACACACACACATATATATATATATATATATAAGCACTTTAATACATGAATACACTTACATCTAACTATACACATCAAACATATATATATATTTACTTATTTATATACATTTTCACATATATATACATACTTATGGACGTTTTTAGACACATTCATTATCGCATATTTGTACCTATTCTCATCAGCATATCTTTTCATTATTAGTATGGTAATTTAAGGTTATTAATATATGTTGAAAAGAGATTGTTTTTATATTTTTCTAACTAGATTAAGGTTTATATAGTTGGGGGATGTCCCTCTTTTATGTAATATTCGGCTTGTAGTGGGAAAAAAGGGTTTTAGTTCTGTGACGGCAGAATAATGTTCGTTCAATTCTGTTATTCAGCAGTTTCTTCTTGTGTGTGATTATGTAATAAATCTCAAGATTACACAATTTGCAGAAATTTTGGCTCCTGGAAAAGCTTTGGGTTTTAGCTAATTTTTCCCATTTTAGGGTAAACTTTTGATTGCTATCCCTGAGCGTCCAAGCTTTCTCTGCTAAAGTTGTTACATTTCTTTGGCTCTGGTGTTTTATTGAGTAAGAATGCCTATACAATCGAGATTTAAACGATGTTGCCGTTGATCCCACGTAATACCACTCGTTGCCTCCGGATTTAATGGTACACTTATAAATAATATTTTTTTCCAGGCAGTTATTGCCGAGGGGGCAGTTGTCAGGATAGGTGCAGTTACAGTTGTGTACGTTGGGTTTTCTCTGGAGTAGTATTGCGGACGAACTTAGGTGTGGTTTATTTATGTTCTGTAGTGTATTGTCTACTGTTTTTTTGGGGTTCTTTGTACTTAAGTTCTTAGTGTTTTCGTTTAACCTTCTAGTATTGATCTTTTTTATGTGTTGTTCAAGGTTTAACGCTGTAGAGTATGACAGTCTTATAGTGGTAGGGTTTAGGATTTTGTGGTATTTGTGTGATGTGGGAAAATGTCTTTTAATTATTTTAAAGAAGAGTACTGGTAAATTTGTACTAATGGAGCTATTGTATTCGGGGTTATACCATAAGTACTCTTTGCATCGCTTTCTATTAGTTTTGTTTGTTGGTTTACTGGTGTGCATACTATGGTAGTAAGTGTGGTTTGGTGTTGTGTTATTATATCTACCTATGTGGGATTTATTTTGGGTGTTTTGATTGTTCCCATCTATGTACTCTATTTTGTTGAGGTAGCCTGCTTTACTAAGGGCGTTATCGTAGTACTCGGCGTGTTCCTTAAATACTTGTATGTTAGAAGATAGACCCGAGATTCTAAGGGAAATATTTTTAGGGATAGATTTAATTATAGAGATGGGGTGGTTAGACCCAACATTTACGTATTTGAGATTTTCATTCAATTTATGAAACGGTTTAATCAAACCAGAGTTTAAATTGAGTGTGACATCCAGGAAATTAACTACTTTAAGGTTGTATTCATATGTTATAGTTAGTCCTATTTCGAGTAGTAGTTTTCTTATATCTTTGCGTAGTTTTTCTATATATATATATATATATATATATATATATATATATATATATATTTATATATAATTATGTAATAAACAACATATGATAATTATTTCATTTACCAGTGGTTTTTTGAAGGCAGATGTTATGTCTGTCTTCAGTCGTCAGAATGAATAAAAAACATGGTGTTTTTATTAAATATGGATTATATATATATTCATCCCTATATATATATCCCGATTTGTACGGGTTATTTTATTGGCAGTATGACATATATATATAAATGTAATTCGAATATTAATAATATTCGATTCGTTTGCAATTATGATTATTGCATAATTACAAACGAATCGAATATTAATATTCGAAAAACTCAGATTACATTTATATATATATATGTCATACTGCCAATAAAATAACCCGTACAAATCGAGTTTCACTTCAATTTTAATTATAACCCTTTCGTCACATATCCTGTGACCTTCCCAATGACTCTGCTTGCTCCTCTCTGTCTCCACTTCGTTTTATATACTCCATCTTGTCTTATATATAGTTGAACAAATAAAACAAAACAAACACAGTGATGCAAAAATACAACGTTTTAATATGTTCAATCTTGGAGTAAGTATATGAAAAGTTCATTAATAACAGGTTTTCTTTCTTGCAATTGAAATAGGATGTTTATATGTGAAACCAAATATCGTCTCTTCGATTTGAAGACAAAATCAATCTTCAATACACCAGTAAATAGAAAATATTTCCACCCTTTTGTCACAGAACTTTAATGGCGCAAATAATCTACTTTATATACAGCTTATTGGCAGAGTCGTGTGAATGTCGTATATAGTTGTTTCTACATTTGGCACAAGGCCAGCAATTATCCCAGTGCATTACTGGTACTTTATTTTATCGACTCCGTAAGGATGAAAGGCAAAGTTAAGCTCGGCGGGATTTGAACTCAGATCGGAAAGGGAGTAACTATGCTGGAAAGCATGTCCGATCTTCTACCGATACTGCCAATTCACCGCCCAATGCTTTGTAATATTCGTTCAAGCTCTTTGTGCTGTGAGTTTAAATTACGCCGAGGGTAACTTTATCTTTTATTTTTCGAGGTCCATAACAAAAGTACCAGTCCAGTACTGAGTTACGTTTTTACTCTATATCGCTTTCTCATTGTCTCTATAGCTTCTGTGGAAGAAATCTGCTGTATTTAGACAAGGAGAGGATTGGGCTCCGCGAGGTTTAAAAAGAAGAAAAATATTCAAGAACATTGCACTCTTGTGACTCCTTCAAAAGTTACGGGACCATGCATTGTGTTAGATTTTCTTTAAACTTCTTAAGAATGGTTAAAAAATTAACTTCCCAAATATTAGCTTCGGTTATTCCAGGGAACTGCAGCACATAACACACACTTTCTCTCTCTCTCTCACTCTCTCTTTCACTCTCTCTTTTAATCTCTCTTTCACTCTCTCTCACTCCCCCCTCCCCCCTTTCTCTCTCTCTCTTTTTCTCTGGAATAAACTGTGATAAACTGTGGGAGGTTTAAAATGCCCAAGTTTCACGACTCCAACCAGCGTTACGTGTTCATACATACACACAATCGAAACTGGTTTAATCTGGTTTCAACTGAATCTGTGTCGTACTGTCTTAGCTTACCAGGGTCTTACCTCTGACTCCATGTTACTTGTTACAAGATGAAATTTGATTTATTTATGGTGAAAATAAATATCTGCTATGTACAATTGTAATAAAGAACTCAACGATGATAACGAATTGATTTGAACTGAACATAATGACCGTAACAAATACCTAACGACATTGCTATGTCAGCAAATGTTAAAATCCAATGATATTGTTTTTCATTTTCTTTTCTATTTTGTTTTTTCAGAAGAATTTTCTATGAAATTTGATAGAAGATAAACTGGTTATGAACTCTAAAGACGAGAAAAGAGACGTTTAAGAATAGGGCTTTTGTCTTATTGATGCTAAGTTAAAAGTTTGACATATTTCAGAAATATGTTGAAAATTTACCATCCACTTAATTTTATTGTTATTGTTACTATTTCTGTCGAGGGAGAGGGAGGAGGGAGATAGGTTGGCAGAATTGGTAAAGCGCCGGACAAAATGTTTTCGGCATTTTTTCTGGTTCTTTACCTTCTGAGTTCAAATCCCGCCGAGGTTAGCTTTGCATTTCATCTTTACGGGGTCGATAAAATAAAGTACTAGTAATGCATTGATGTCGATAAAATAAAGTACCAGTAATGCTCTGGGGTCGATTTAATCGACGGTCCCATCCCCCCAAATTGTTGGCTTTCTGTTTAAATCAGAAGCCATTGGAAAGTCAGAGGGAGACAGATAGACAGACAAATGATTGTGGGAGAGCAGGAAGAAAAGTTAGAGATAGAGATAGAGATAGAGAGAGATAGATAGAGAGAGGGATTTAGAGAGAGAGAGAGAGAGAGAGAGAATGTAGCAGAAAGGAAAATTAAGGAGAGGGGATTGGCAGAATCGTTAAAGAGTCGAATAGAATGATTTTGGAATTTATTCTGACTCTGTTCTGAGTTCTAATCCCACCGAGATACGTTTAGCTCCTTCTTTCACCTTTCCGGGGTCGATGAAATAGACCCCGTGTCAAGCACCGGAGTCGATTCAATCAAGTCTCACCTCCCATCAAATTGCTGGTTCTTTTTTCTGTTATTTAAAAAAAATGTTTCTCCTTTCCGAACCCACTATGGGGTCTTGGAAAAGGCAATCTTTGTGTGCCCATCAAAGATTACGTATCGCGAGACCCTACAGAGGGTTCGAAAAGGAGAAAAACACAAAACAAAAGAAAAAAAACAGAAAAAAGAAGAACCAGCAAATTGATGATTTTGTAACTTAAATAGAAACCAATTATTATCACTTATACTGAGGTCGGTGGATTGGCAGAATCAGTAGAGCGCCGGATAAAATGCTTTGCGTCATTTAGTTACGTCTCTTTACATTCTGAGTTCAAATCCAGTCGATGTCAATTGTGCCTTTACTCCTTTCGAAGTTGATAAAATAAAGTAGTAGTCAATTACGTGTGTCAATTTAATCGACTTCCACATCTCTCAAATTGCTGGTTTTGTGCCTAGATTAATTATTATTTAAATGAGCCACATGATTACCAACATCGACCTAATCTTCCTAAGCCTCCTGCTTATCTTCGTAATCATCATCATTATCATCATCATCATCATCACCATCATCATCGTCATCACCATCATCATCATTATCATCAGGGTTGTTATCGTCGTCATCATCATCATCAGTGTTGTTGTCGGCATCATCTTCATCATCATAATTATCCTTATCATCTTTAAGTTCTTGATTTTTTATTTATGGAGCTTATTGAAATAGTAGTAGCAGCAGCTGTAGTAGTAGTAGTAGTAGTAGTAGCAGCAGCAGTAGTAGTAGTTATTTAGCACCATATCGGGTTCGATCGTGCATATCCAGCTGAAAGGTATTCCAGCCATGGCCATCTTGTCGTTTTGTACACCCGACTTTACATTTTCTAATGTCTCCCTTATGTAAAAGATGGTAGGGCCCGATATGAGGGAGATTTTTGCTGCTATTTCTAGCAGGTCAGTGACGCTCGTGTCTCTGTATGCTGAAATAGCAGTTTTTGATAAACTAACATTACTAGTCATTTTGATAGCAATGTCACCTGCTGATTTATGCTACATCATTTAATTCTTTCTTATCTTTCCTTGCTTTCCGTCATCGCATCACACCACCATCGCCACCACCACTACCTCTACCACCACCACCACCACTACCACTACCACCACTACAACTACCACCACCACCACCACTACCACTACCACCACTACAACTACCACTGCCACTACCACGACCACTGCCACCACCACTACCACCACTACCACAGCCACCACTACAACTACCACTGCCACTACCACGACCACTGCCACCACCACTACCACCACTACCACTGCCACCAATACCACTGCCACCACCACTACCACTGCCACCACCACCACCACTGCCACCGCCGCCACCACCACCACCACTACAACAACCACCACTACCACCACCACCACTACAACAACCACCACTACCACCATCACCACTATCACCAACTACACTAACACTACCACCACCATCACTATCAGCACTATAGCCACCACCACCACCACCACCAACACCTCCAAACCACCAGCACCACAACCACCACCACCAGCACCACCACAACCAAACCACCAGCACCACCAGCACCACCACCACCATTACCACCACCACCACCACAATCATCATCACCACCACCACCACCACCACCACAACAGCAACAACAATAACAACAACGATATTAACCAGAACAGTAAACAAACCAGCACCAGCACCACCGATACCACTACCACAACAACAGCAACAATGACACTAGAACAGTAACCAAACCAGCACCAGCCCTACCAGCACCACCACTACCACCACTATCACTACCACTACCACCACCACTACCACCACAACAAAAACAGCAACATTAGAACAGTAACCAAACCAGTGACCTCGCACTAACTATACCACCACCACCAACAACAACACCACCACCACTACCACCACCACTAGCACTAATATCACTACAACCCCCACCACCACCAATACCACGACCAGCACGACCACGACGACCACTACCACCACTACAACCACCACCACACCATCGCCATAACCACCACCACCATCACCACCACCTCTGCCACCAACACCACCACCACCAAACCGGCCACCCCGCACTAACTAACACTATACATACGTAGTCATACTCGTTGTTAAATCTTTCTCTCCCGTTCATATCATTTTCTGTTGATAACATGTAGAATGTTCTGGATAATAGAGTGGTAGATGGAGTAAACACACTTCTGTTCTTTGGATTTATCTTATAGAAGGCCCCGTTGGCACAGCTGCGCAATGAAGGGTTTATCTTGTAATTGAATAACTATTAAATCTGCTATATAAAGGGCCTTTTATAACTCTGGAATAATAACCAAAATGGAGGATAAAGAATAAAAAATGGGGGAAAAATGGAAAATGAAAACAAACACAAACATATATATATACACGTATATAGATATATATATACATACATATATAGTATATATATATATGTGTGCGTTTGTGTGTGTGTGTGTGTGTATAAATATATATATATATGTATATAAATATTTATATATATGACAGACTGGTCGGTATATATATATATATATATATATATATATATACACACATATATGCATACACACACATTTATATATGTATATAAGAATTTCTCTCTCTCTCTCTCTCTCTCTCTCTCTCTCTCTATATATATATATATATATATATATATATATATATATATATATATATATATATATATATATATATATAGTAAAAAATTGAACGGGAACAAAACAGAGAGGCAGTACGAACAAAGGCTTATTAGTTTCACGCTCTTGAGAGTGGGGTGATATATATATATATATATATGTGTGTGTGTGTGTGTGTGTGTATGTGTGTGTGTGTAAACATATTTCATAGTGAGCGACAGAAATTAAATGTCAATCGTTTTCTCTCTGTCTCTCTCTCTCTCTCTCTCTCTCTCTCTCTCTCTATATATATATATATATATATATATATATATATATATATATATATATATATATATATATATATATATATATCCCTTACCCCCTCTCTCTCCCTTACTCTCTTTCTCACACACTCTCTCCCCCTTTTTCTCAATGTCTTTCCAAACCTCTCTGTCAACGTGAAAAAGTTATTTGTTTTAAAAAGCATAACTTTTGTTTATGACCAGGAAAAGAAGTCCATGAAGGAATATTTAATGTCTAAAGAAAGATAAGGAAAGGTAGAAAGATCTACTGAAGTAGAGCTGACCAGGGGCTAAACACTACAACAACAATAACAACAGCAACACCAATAACAACAGCTACAGCAATAACAACAACAATAACAACAGCAACAACAACAGGAACAACAACAGGAACAGCAACAACAATAATAATAACAACAACAACAGCAACAACAACAACAACAGCAACAATAATAATAACAACAATAGCGACAATAACAACAACAGCAGCAACAACAACAATACCAACAACAACGGCACAAACAACAATATGAACAACAACAAAACAACAGCAGCAACAACAAAACAACAGCAATAACAATAACAACAACAACAGCAACAGCAACAACAACAACAGCAACAACAACAACAGCAACAATAATAACAACAACAACAGCAACAATAACAACAACAACAGCAACAACAACAATAACGACAGCAACAACAACAACAACAACAATAAGAACAACAACAACAATAACACCACCACCAACAACAACAACATCAACACTATCATCTATAAGACTCCTAGATCAGAGATAGACTGAAGCTACACGACAACAGCAGCAGCAACAATAACAACAACAACAACTACAGCAACAACTACAACAACAACAGAAACAACAACAGTAACAACAACAACAGCAATAACAACAGCAACAGCAACAACAACAGCAACACTATCCACTATAAGACTGCTCCATCAGAGAGAGCCTAGAGCCTCAAGCCACCAGACAAAAGTATGCCGTTACGTTCATTTGTTAACGACAGCAACAGTTGACTGATAAGATGACAAGTCAGTCAATCATGATGGTGGCCTCCCCACAGCCCCGGCGGACAGAATGGAGAAGGCGTTTCCCCGGAGGACGACAAGGGAGATGCGCTGGAAGAGCCATTCCAACTCGCGAAGCTCACACCTGCGGCTGGCCAGCTCAGCGCCTATGGTGGTGAGTAGGGCGGTAGCCCTAGGGCCGGGGATACCAGAAGTCTCCTCTGTTACAGGTAGCCAGCTATATATTACCCACTCTACTGCCCTAAGTATCGAGTACTCTGGTGCGTTATGGTCCACCTGGTTCCTTACCACACTTCTTCGTTATATATATATATAGTAATAATAATAAATTTTAAGACTAAAATTCAAAGAGGGCTCGATAAGGATAAATATAAAAGAACCGTAGAGCAAATATTTATTAAACTTGAATCTGTTATTTTAATAAATAAATATATATATATATATATATATATATATATATATATATATATATATATAGAGAGAGAGAGAGAGAGAGAGAGAGCGGTTCCTGTCAGAATCAACCGTCTCCAACTGATCCGGCTGGATCCCAAGCAAGACCAGCCAAGCTCATGGATGTTAGCCAACCATCTTGCTTGGGATCTAATTCTGGGTCTCCTGCCGGCTGGTTTTGCCCCTAAAATCTGTCCAGCGATTCTTTTGTGAAACATTCTAACCTCATGCCCATTGTATTGGAGCTCTGATCTCTCAATTCGGAGAAGTAGCGGCTCTACCTGGGGTGACTCTCTGATATCCGAGCTACGTACTCTATCGAGTAACGTTATTCCAGTAATACGCTTTCATTCTAGATTATAAGTATCGTTCAGGATTTTAGACCAACATTTTGATAAGAAACTTGTTTTAGTGCTAATTCCTTGAAATGATTTAAATTGTAAAATATTTCGAATATGCATAAAGATAATAAAGATATAGTAAAAGTGACCTAATTAAGACATATTTTATATATATAAACAATGTTGTAATCTAGAGACATCGGATTGGTAGACTCATCAGAACGTCAGACTAAATGATTTGCAGTATATATTCCGGCGTTGTATACTTTGAGTTCAAATCAACTTTACTTTCCAACCTTTCGATGTTGTAGTTATTTTCTATAACTATATATATTAGATAGAGCAGGGGCCCGACGGCTGGACTTTTGCCGTTTCAACAGCAAGTTCTAGACTGGAACTAGCTGTTGGAGCGGCAAGAGCTCAGCCGTCGCGCCCCGACTCTTTCTAATATGGTCATACCAAGTATCGATAACTCTGTTGAATAATGGTCTAACTTGTTTAACACTGGTTTAATCCTGATATATATATATATATATATATATGTACATGATGATGGCTGCAACTCGATTTCGAGTAGTGCCATCGCTGGATACGTAAGCGTGAGCATCACGGACGAGGCTTTTTAGTCTTGCCAGGGACTTGCCTAAGACCAGCAATACCATGCATCGCAAACAATGATCAATATCAAACAATACCTGTGCTTCAAGCTTTTTTTAAGTGAGGATAGGTTTGCACAGGGCCAATCCCACTCTAAACATCAAATCCATTTACCCCAAAAGAAGAACTGGTCTACATCATTAGATGCAAATAATGTCACAGGTTTTATATAAAAAAACTTTTATTGAATGGCCGTTGACTCTCCTGAGTTCCTCTGCCTTTTGACGGGTTTTGTTTTTCATCACGCAGGGTGTACAACATCACCCTCATCACAGGGCAAGCTTGGTGGGTTTTCCGGTTTAGTCGCCGACGACCCGAACATGCACAAGTTGTACGTGGTTACATGTTACCAAGAGCGCTGAAGAGCGACCTGACACACACACACACATACAGAGACACACACACACACACTCGTAGATACACACACACACACACACACGCACACATATATATATATATATATATATATATATATATATATATATATATATATATATATATATAGAGAGAGAGAGAGAGAGAGAGAGAGAGAAAGGATGTGGTGATCAAAATCTATGAAATTCATTTAAATCGTATTTATTTAATGATAGTGAATGATATTAGAGATAATGTGAACTTGATGACAAGGTTCAAGTAGAATTACTATTTATCAATAACTAAGAACAGATCAACATAACTTCCTGTTGACATAACATTTGCGTCATTAGCTTCAACCTTAGTATTTGAATATTTCCTATCACAGTACAATGATTAATAAATAAAAAAATATCAAAATCAAAAACAAAGAAATGTAAAAATGCCTGAGTCTCTGTTGGAACAGTGGCACACACACATGCATAAATATATATATATATATATATACGCTTTCTAAATAATATATATATATTTAAATAGAAAGTTAACAAGACAATATATAACTACTCCATTTCTAAAGGTTTCATTCTAAAAAATTCTAAAGTCAGTCTTAAGCCAGAAGGCTCATTTGGCCAGTGCTTATCCCGGTTTCATGGCGTGACGCGACTGAGAGTACAATACACCTCCCTGGACAAGACGCCAGTCCATCGCAGGGTTAAACCTCATTTTCAGCTGAGTATACTGGAGCAACGTGAAATGAAGTGTTTTGCTCAAGAACGCAACACACAGCCGTGGAATCGAACCCACAACATTATGATCGTAAGTCCAACACTCTTACCACTAGGCCACGTGCCTCCACAAGGTTTCAGGACCCTAGACAATATTAACATACGTCTAGTTCGCTCATCAGAAAGAGGGGTCAACCTGAAACCTTTGGCAATGGAGTAGTTACATATTGTGTTGTTCACTTTCTAATTAAATAGCTCTGTTTTATACATAGAGCACTCTTTTTTCTTCTGCTTTTTCTTCGTAAATACTTAACGTAATATATATATATATATATATATATATATATATATATATATATATACACACATTTTAGTACAGCATTAACGAAGCTTAAGGCTGCGGCTAAGCTAACGAATGCAAATTCGGAATGTAGCTTTAGCACTCGATGGAGAATAATACCCCAGAGTAATAGCAATACGTTTAGACAGCTTTGCAAATCAAATATAGCGATCGGCAGTCCAGCCGCATTGCCATAGCAACGAAAAAGACTGGACTCAGGAAAAGATTTTATATATATATATATACGAGGTGTGTCAGAAAAGTTCCAAGACTGATGTCACAAAAGATTTAGTTCAAACCCAAACTTCACACTAAGAGTTTTCTCCTTCAAAGTAATCCCCCTGGAGTATGTAACTGTAATCTTAGCTCTCTGCAGCGAGATCAAACTTTTTTCTTCATAATTTTATATACATGTCCTCTGTTTCAGGTCGTCAAGCAATGAGCACAGAGCAACGAACTAACTTGAAAACTCCGTCAGAAACACTGGAATTGCTGCAGCAAGTGTATGGAGATGAGATGATGTCATGCTCACGTGGTGCAAGAGGTTTAAAGAAGGACGCGAGGACGTGGAAGATGATCCCAGGAGCGGAAGGACCTCAACAACCAGGACTGAGGTCAACGTTGAGCGCGTCAGGCAGATGGTGCGTAGCGATCGTCGGCTGACTGTTCGACTGATGGCAAATGATCCGGTCATGAATCGGGACAGCGTCTGGAAGATTCTCACTGAAGATTTGGATATGCGGAAAGTCTGCGAGAAGATGGTGCCAAAACTGCTGAACGATAACCAGAAGGGTCGACGCATGCAAGTGTTCCAGGACATCCTCGAGCGTCTTGAAACCGAACCAGACTTGCCAAGGACAGCCATCACCGGTGATGAGTCATGGATCTTCAAGTACGACCCGGAAGGGACCCGTTTTGAAGACGTGGACGACATCAAAAAGGCGGTGACGACGGAACTGCGGACGATCCCGGAAGAATCCTCCCAGGAGTGCATGCAAGCGTGGCAGAAAAGGATGCAAAAGTGCATTAGACTCCAGCGGGATTACTTTGAAGGAGAAAACTCTTGGTTTGAAATAAATCTTTTGTGACATCAATCCTGGAACTTTTCTGACCCACCTCGTATATATATATATATATATATATATATATATATATATATATATATATATAATATATATATATTATAGAATACTGTTAGCTTCTCGCTAAAACCATTTCTACACCTTTCATTTATATATATATATATCACGGCTCTGTCCTCAGACATCGAGCTAACCTTATACTGCCTGCTGGATAAGTGGAGTGTTATACACCCCTGATCCTCTCCCTAGTATATATATATATATATATATATATATATATATATATATAATGTATACATTAGCACATCTTGCTAGTATTATGTGCTAATATTGAAGTCGAAACGCGTGTAGACATTAACAAAATCATGTGAAGTATATGTTTGGTTGTCAATTGAATTAAAGGATTCTATAGTCTGTATTCTTCAATAAGGGGTTAATATATTGCCCTTCTTGGGTTTTGACAATAAACTGATATTACACCCAATTTATTCGTCTCCTATATGTATGTATGTATGTATGTATGTATGTATGTATGTATGTATGTATGTATGTATGTATGTATGTATGTTGCTTTATATCTGGAGATCTCTCTGCACTTGTCCTCACATGGTACCATGGGCCCAGCACTATGTGTCAATAATTGTCACAAGTGTAGTGTTTGTACCAGAGTTTTCAAGTCGCTGGCTGGACTAAAATGTCACACTCGTTCAGCTCTTCGGTAGGGGTTCTCCTACATGGATATAAAGTAGTGGCCGTACTCGAAAACGAGTTGGCAGCCACCATGTATGTATGTATGTATGTATGTATGTATGTATGTCAGGTCACCAGTTGGTGCTACTGGTAACATGTATCCCAGTACAAACTGTCTCATGGTCGGGTCGTTGGCGACTAAACTGGCAACCCCACCAAGGTTTCTTGGTGAGGAGAGTGACTTTGGACATCCTGCAGGACTAAAAACAAAACCTGTCAAAGGAGCTCTTAAGAATCAATGGCTATCCAAAATCACCGGGAGAGATGACCCCTTAGCCTTTGTCAAGGCAGAATTCTAGGAGAAGGAAAACTCTGATATAACACCTGCAACTCTGATGGTATCCAATGATGTTGACTTGTTCTTCTTTTTGGTAAATATCATCTTGGTTAAGAGAGTGGGACTGGCTTTGTGCAGTGCCTTTGCTCACTATAAAAGCTTCACGGCACAGGCATTGCTTTGTATCTGGAGATCTCTCTGCACTTGTCGTCACATGGTACCATGGGCCCAGCACTATGTGTCAATAATTGTCACAAATGTAGTGTTTGTACCAGAGTTTTCAAGTCACTGGCTGGACTAAAAAGTCACACTCGTTCAGCGCATCGGTAGGAGTTCTCCGACATGGATATAAAGTAGTGGCCGTACTCGAAAACGAGTTGGCAGCCACCATGTATGTATGTATGTATGTATGTATGTATGTATGTATGTATGTATGTATGTATGTATGTATGTATGTATGTATGTATGCATGTATGTACGTATGTATGTATGTTTGTATGCATGTATGTATGTATGTACGTATGTATGTATGTATGTATGTATGTATGTATGTATGTATGTATGTATGCATGCATGTTAGTCGAGGCAGAATTCTAGGAGAAGGAAAACTCTAATATAACACCTGCAACTGTGATGGTATCCAACGATGTTGACTTGTTCTTTTTGGTAAATATCATCTTGGTTAAGAGAGTGGGACTGGCTTTGTGCAGTGCCTTTGCTCACTATAAAAGCTTCACGGTACAGGCATTGCTTTATATCTGGAGATATCTCTGCACTTGTCGTCACATGGTACCATGGGCCCAGCACTATGTGTCAATAATTGTCACAATGGTAGTGTTTGTACCAGAGTTTTCACATCGCTGGCTGGACTAAAAAGTCACACTCGTTCAGCGCATCGGTAGGGGTTCTCCTACATGGATATAAAGCAGTGACCGTACTCGAAAACGAGTTGGCAGCCACCATGTATGGATGTATGTAGAGGCAAACGAAGTCACAGGACAAAAAGTGACAAAGGGCGGAATAACTCACGAGTCAACGGCCACACACAAATGTGTAAATATGTATATACACATGTATATATGTGTATATGTATATATGCATATACATGTATGCATGTGTATGTATATGCGCGGGGACATAGAAATAATCAGGCTGGATACCCGATCGCGCGGTTAACCGACTGGGAGTGAAGGACCCCTAGCCTTTGTCAGGGCAATCTTCTAGGAAAATGCAACTCAGGAAACTGGGATAACTCCCACATAAAACCTGCGGCTCAGTAGTTATCGATGATTTTGATCTTTTCTTCTTTTCGGGTTATAGCTACTGTCACCCAGAGAGTGGGATTGGCTCAGTGCACAGTCTTTTCTCACTTTAAAAAGATCTCCACGCACAGGCATTGCACGATAGCATTAATCAATAATTATTAATAATGTTATATCGTTCAATGGCCATACTCGATAACGAGGAGGTGGCTATTATGTATATATATATATATATATATATATATATATATATAGTAATAATAAATGTGAAGACTAAAATACGAAGAGGGCTCGATAAGGATTATATATGTATATATGTATATATGTATATAAGATTAAAGTTTAAGAAAATAATCTCTGCTTTCACCCTTAACGGGATCTTCTGAAACTAACAAAGTCAATCTGTAAACGCAGAAGTGAATATTTCAAAAAACGTTGTAACCGGAGGAAGACAGGAAGACGATACTTTGGTTCGTGGAAACGTTCCCTGGCAAAGAACGGGAAAAAACGAATATAATACGTCATTATTTGGAGCGGTGAAAAACAATTACACGCAAAGACAGAACCACGTCTATGGTATAAAAGAAGTCGTAGACTAATATTCTCTTAGGTGGTTCATAGAGACGTTCTCTGGCACGCCCTTTGCCTATTCGACTCCTTCACCTTCCCACCCGACCCATAGCCCTTCCTTTTCACCCTAGATATCAAGTCGCTCTATACAGTCATCCCCCACGCCGACGCCTACGTGCCCTCAGGCACTACCTCGAACTTCGCCCCTCCCCATCCCCTCCACACTCACCCTCCTTCGCCTCGCCGAGCTGGTCCTCACCCTCAACTGTTTCTCCTTCTCGGGAGTTTTACCAACAGGTCACGGGGGTAGCCATGGGCACAAGAATGGGCCCAAACTATGCCAACCTTTTTGTTGGCCATGTTGAGGCCCAAATCTTTGCCCAGTACACCGGCCCCACACCCGAACTGTACGGTCGTTACATTGACGACTGTATCGGAGCCACGACCCTCACCCGAGAACAGCTCGACTCCTTTCTCTCCTTCTTCTGCTCCTTCCACCCCTCCCTCAACTTCACCACCTCTATCTCCACCACCCTCGTCCACTTCTTAGACATCTCCGTCGCCTTCGACTCCTCCCACCACTCCCTCGTCACCTCCGCCTTCTTCAAACCCACCGACTCCCACTCCTACCTCGACTTCACCTCTTCCCACCCAACACACACTAAACACTCTATTCCTTACTACCAACTCCTCAGGATCCGCAGCCTCTGTAGCCGAGATGCTGACTTTGAGTCCCAGGCCCTTTCCCTAATCAGCCATTTCATCCAGAGATGTTACCCCCCTCTCGTCCACACCGCTCTCACTCGCGCCCGTGCTGTCCACCGCTCCACCACCCTCACCCCACTCCACCGCACACCCACTCACCGTCTCCCCTTTCCCATCACTTATCACCCCTCCACCCTACCCCTCCACCGCACCATCCTCCGCCTCTCCGACGCCTCCAATCCGACCCCTCCACCTCCCACTTCTTCCCAGCCCCACCACTCCCCTCCTTCAAACGCGCACGCAATCTCCGCACCCTCCTCGCCCGCAGCTCCCCCCCGATTCCCTTCCCTGTTCCAGGCCTCGGTGCAACACCTGTCCCCACATCACGAACACCACCACCTTCCAGGGTCCCAACGGCCACTCTCTCTCTGTCCGGTATACCTTACGCTACATCTCCTCCAACCTAGTCTATGGACTTCGCTGCATGGAGTGCAGCGCAACCTACTTCGGACAGACTGGACGTCGCCTGGCGGACCCTTTTACCGAACACCTCTGGGATATTCGTCTCGGCGGTAGTTCCCCCATCGCCCGCCACTTTGGCTCCCCTGGACATTCCGCGCCCCACCTCACAGTCTGTGGCCTACTCCAATGCCACGGAACACCCGCCACCCTCCTCAGGGTTGAACAACGCACCATCTTCACCCTACAGACCCACACTTACCCCGGCCTGAACTCCCCACCCCTATTCCTTTAGCCTTCGTCCCCCTCCCCTCCCCCTCCCACCACCACCACACACACACACATATCCCCCACTAACACCACTAACATACTCCTTCTTTTCACCGCCCACCTCACAACTAACAATACTAACACCCCCACTCCACACCCGAACACCCTTCCCCAACTAACAATACTAACATCCTTCCTTTCTTCTCCCCCCTCCCCTTATCACGCACACACCCACCGGTACATATATACACACAGTCACACTAACCACACACCCTACTACCACCACTACCCCCCCCCCCCCCCCCACACATCCACTCCCACCCCACCCCCACAACTAATACCACTAACACCCCCCCCCCCGACCCCACGCACACGAACACACACCACACTCACTTACACCACCCACTCTACACATCCTACCACCACTAACCCCCACTTACACCCGCATTAAACCCTTTCCCCACCACCAGTATACTAACACTCACTAACACCCCCTTCACCACACACACCAGTACACTACACTCCCTCCACCGGCTCCACACTTTTCTCTATCCCTCCCTCTCCTCGCTCCAACCACACTCCTTCTCACACCACACATCCCACTAACACCTCTACTAATACACGCACCCTCCCACTCCACCTTTCACACCTACCCATCCTCTCCCCTGTCTAGCGCACCTCCGCACACACTGACACACCGACTTTCTCCACCTGCCATTCTCCCCAACTGCTCCTATGCCCTGAATCTCTGACCACCTCTCCGCACACACACAGACACACAACCCTCCTCCTGCCTTGACCCTCTGACCACTTCCTGTTGCGCGCGCACCCCACATCTCCCCTCTTCCGACCAACCCAACCACGGATTACACACATTGGACATCGCCCCCACGAATCAACTCCATCACAAGGAAATTATCCGGCATTCCACCACCTCCTCTACGGAACTACCTTAGGAAATTACCCACGGACATACACTCAAAAAATGTTTTTTTCCCACATGCCACCTACATCCACAATACGTATAAACACCACACACACGTGCGTACCACCATATATTTACACACTCAGCCTCCGGAATCCTCTCCCTCACCCCTCTGACCCCTCCCCATCCACATACACACACACACACCGACCTACACCCAACCCCACACACACCTTTTCCTGAACATGCAACTCTGTTCTTCCCCCAACTCTCACATTCACATACACATACACACACACACCATCAGCCCTCCCCGCTCGGACAACCCGCCTCCCTCTCCCCCTCCTACACGCCCCACATCCTTCCACCACTTGTTTAACTTCATGTTTATTTTTATTTTTATTATGCTTTTATATTTATTTTCATTTGTACCGTTTCCTCTCAGCCCCTTTTTTCTAAATGTCTCTTCCCCACTCACCTACACACCCTTGGAACTCTCTTCCCACACACTTTTCGCCTGAAGAAGGGCTTATGCCCGAAACGTCGTTCCCCTCCACCACCCCACTCTCAAGAGCGTGAAACTAATAAAACTTTGTTCGTACTGCCTCTCTGTTTTGTTCCCGTTCAATTTTTCACTATATATATATATATATATAGTAATAATAATAAATTTGAAGACTAAAATCCAAAGAGGGCTCGATAAGGATAAATATATATCAAATATATAAGAACCGTAGAGCAAATATTTATTGAAATAACAAAGAATCGCTGCTTTCACCCTTAACGGGATCTTCTGAAACTAACAAAGTCAATCTGTAAACGCAGAAGTGTATATTTCAAAATGTGGGAGGGGAGGGTGGTGACGAGGGGGGCGAGGATGGAGTCAAGAAAGACGGAGATGAGGTCGGTGGGGCAGTTGCAAGCGGAGACGATGGGGCTCCGGGGTTGTCGGGTTTGTGGAGTTTGGGTAGGAAGTAGATAGTTGGGGTGCGGGGGGTGCGGACGATGAGGTGGGAAGCGTGAGGAGGGAGACAAGGTGTTGGATGGTGGAGGAAACTTGTTGGTAGAGGGGTGTGGGATCGGAGGGTAGAGGGCGGTAGAAGAGGGATTACGGAGCTGCCTGAGGGCTTCAGCCGTGTAGAGGTCAGCGCACCACACCACCACGGCGCCTCCCTTGTCCGCCGGTTTGATGACGATGTCATCTCGGCTACGGTGGGAGCGGAGAGCGAGGAGTTCGCCCCGTGAGATGTTATTCTGTTGGGATCGGTGGCAGAAGTCGAAGCGATTTACTGCGCTACGGCTGGCATCGACGAACGCGTCCAGGGTGCTAAATTGCCCTTGGGCCGGCATCCAAGACGACGGTCGTCGGCCCAGGGCGAGAAACGGGTCTGGGGCGTTCGGAGCCGGTCGCGTTTGACCGAAATGTGCCTGTAGCTTCGTGCGTCGCACGAATCGCTCGACTTCCGTTCGGGTGCGGAACTCGTCGCTGTGCGGAGTGTGGGGTATGAAGCGAAAGCCTCTACTGAGGAGTGAGCGCACAGGTGTGGAGAGGGGGAGGTCAGGGGGTATGGTGACAACAGGTTGTGGGGTTTGGGTGTGTGAGGGAAGAGGGGAGGGTTGGTGAGGGGTGAGGTGGAGCGTGGAGATTGGGTAGGGGTGTGGGGTGAGGGAGTGGTGGAGAGTGGTGGGGAGGCGTAGG
>OZ024743.1:66233444-66248444 GCA_964016885.1 Eledone cirrhosa
ACCATACATACACACACATACGCACAAACACAAACAAACACACACACATACAAACACACTGACACATTGATACATACACAAACGCACATACACACACAGACACACATACACACACATACATACACATACAAACGCATAGCAGGTGTTGAGCCAACGGGAGAACCTATGCGTATTCCCTGTGTTTGCTAGAAACAGCAGCTAAATCTCACCTGATTTGAACTGAGATAGCAGAAAGCCAGGAGGAATACCGCAAAGCATTCTATCCGACCTGACGGGCCTGTCAATTCGCCGCCTTACTAATAAAGATATTATTGCATAAATATTTGAATTAAAAAAGCCACTTTTAGACATTTTCTGCAAAATCATTATAGGATGTTAAGTGTTAATGTGTTTTGGTGTATAACTGAAAATCAATAGAGATATTGACTTCTAAAAATTCAGGATCACTTCATGGTTTATATGAGTAAAAAAGCGGACATTTTGAAAATGAATGATTTTAAGAATATATGATAAATTATTCCATTTATAATTTTCACGGATTGATTGTAACACATATATAGCTAAAGTTATACAAACCTAAAATTTAACAAAGCTTTTATAATTTACCTGCGCGGTAATGCTTTTGCGGCCTAGTCCGCAGGGCGCAGCTCCAACACCGCCGCGCCTTAGGCCCAGAGACCATCACCCCCTTTCCCCTCCCCATACCTCTGTGACCCTAGAGCCATCGCCTTTCCTTTCCTTTTCCGTTTTTAAATATTTGTAGTGTTTTTTCTAATTACTTTATAGTCATCCATTCATGTAGTTACACATTTATTATCTTATTAAAGAATACCATCTCCATTGATAGTATTAATGTGAAACTCAATGACATAACGTACCAGTCGTATACAGGGTCCATCGACTTCCCCCAAATGACTGGCAAATTATTGTCAAGCCTAGAGAAAGTCTCTGTTGCTACATTGCACCTCTACCTATTAGAAAGAGCAGTCAAATCATACCACAATATCTTTAAAACTATGAAAGGGCACACTTGATAATATACTCCTTGATACGCTATGTATGGGACACCTTTGCTAATAGATATACTTGATTAGAGTTAATATGGGCTCAACGACACCAGCAACACACACGTACACACACAAGCGCATATATATATATATATATATATATATGTGTGTGTGTGTGTGTGTGTGTGTGTGTCAATAATATTAATAAATGGAAGCTATTTTTCTAAAAGCATATTTATTTTATTATATATATTTCAAGGGTACCAACATTTTGGTACGCCCTCATCACATAAAATACAAAAATTGGTTTATAGATAGTGACATATTCAGACAAGAACTTAATGTGAGTTTTATTTGAATAGAATCTAATCTGTTAATTTATAACAGATTTGTTAAATTTGTTGGTTATTCAACAAATTAAATTTATAATATAAATTTAATTTGTTGAATAACCAACAAATTAAATAACTCATAGTTTTATATATATATATATATATATATATATATATATATATATATATATATATATATATATATATATATATGTGTGTGTGTGTGTGTGTGTGTGTGTGTGTGTGTGTGTGTGTGTGTGTGTGTGTGTGTGTGTGTGTGTGTGTGTGCGGGTGTGTGTATAATCAAAATGAAAAGGAAGGCGACCTCAGAAAAGAATTACATAAAGTTTTATTAATTTTACCCTTGGGAGGTATATCTTAACGTATCCGATATTAGTCTTTCATCAGGAAAGAGTTAATGTAAGGCGATATTTACGCAATTATATACTGGCATACACACATTATCATTGGCAAGACACACAAACACGAATATAGGCCGAACCACACACACACACACTGATAATACACTCCGATAAGTACTCACCATCACGTACAAATGGACACACATATACCAAAGAAAAATACAAGACAACAGACACTTTCATATTACGCACCTCATATACAAACCAGCACTAATGATATATCCATACATTCCACCAGCAATTCTGCACCACTTACATTCCTACTGACCTGCCTACTTCACTTATCCTGATAAACATTTCCCCTTAATCTTTTATTTGCAACATTCCAAACTCTCCTATCTCCTCATATTTTCCTCTTTCTTGATGAAGGACTCATGTCCGATACGTGAAACTAATAAGAAGCTGTTTGTATTTTTTACATCTTGCATTACAAAGAACTCATATACACACACCTTTATATCGATCTATCTATCTATCTATCTATCTATCTATCTATCTATCTATCTATCAAAAAGAAAGGTCAGCCAGAGGAAGGATTTTCTCCACCTGTTGACCAACAACTTGACGTTGCCATGGCAACAAACCAAAGAACCAGCGGCACCAGCAACAGCAACAACAACAACAACAATGCGACGGACGAAAACAACACCAATAACAATAACAACAACAACAAGACCAATAACTGTGATAACAACAACAATGATAAAAACACCACCACCAACTACAACAGCAACACAAACGAAAAACATTTCTCCTTCGCTGAGACGGCAAGGAAAACCCTCGACTATCTGCCAGTAGATATAACCAAAGCGAAGGAGCTACTGGCAGATGCCAAAAAATATATAGTGTACGGGGAAAATGGTTCATTCACGATCCATTCCCCCCGGAACTAAAAAGCCAGAGACTCCTAAACACTGTCATGTTTAGGACAATCTCGAATAAAAGCAAAAAACCAGCTCAACCATCACAGAGTGAGATAGAGCTGGTTTTAAAAGACGTCATGAAGGACATCACCTTCATTCAGAAGGATAGACTCTACGGGAGTCTATCCATTCTCATGAAGGACAGGGACACAGCAGTGAAACTGTCCATCAAACCAATCACATCGACCGCATACACCTTCTACCCTACGTACATGGGTAGAAGAACACAAAAAATAAAAATCCACACCATCCTGCCGATTATGGACATATGGTGGGTTTTGACAGGTTTCCTGGACCTGGATGATGACATGCTGGTGTCCATGGGAAAGGCATCGGGTGACGCGTTCAGTGGAACGAGCCTCGAACTTGTAGTTCAAATGAGGCCCGAAAGGATCGCCCAGATCCCTGAACGCGTCATATTGGATGATCAAACTTTCATCAACATTACCGTTGAGGGTAGGCGGCCCTCGTGTTACCTCTGCGGAACCAGAGGTCACCTGAGGGCTGTCTGTCCCCAACTCAATAAGAAAACCCCAATCCTGCCTACACCACCAACAACTGCACAACCAACACAATCACCACAACTACCACTACAAAAACAACCACCACAACTACCACTACAAAAACAACCACCACAGCTCAAACCAAAACAAAACAATGTCCAACCCATCCCCCCCACTCAAAAAACAAAAACAATTTCCAAAACACCCGCACCGCAAACACAACCCGAAAATATACCGCTCCCCTCCAACGCGGAAGATGACTCTAGTTCGTCGTCAGACGAGGAGGAGCACTTCCACACAATCAAAAGAAAAAAAAAGAAAACACACCTCAGACACACAAATGAAAACAACCCTTCCCCAAAACATAACACTGACACCAACACAAAAGAGCTCACAACAACAGCAAACAAAAAACACCACACAAAAACAAAAACATGCATACACATACATAAACACAAGAAACAAAAAACTGTTAAACATTGTGTACAACAACAATCTAATAAAAACCCAAGGGCCTAACTTCACCCAGGCAGGGGATTTCCCCCACCTCAAAATGATTAAGGCCACACAGGACACCTATAAAACTTTAAAAAACAACTTTAAAGAGGACGTGGGTCCCCCCTGCGTCGGGCCCATTAACTGCGTCCTCCTAAAAACCTACCCCACCCCTCCCCAAACACCCACACAACTCCAAACTCCCCAACCACACAACACACTGATGCCCCTACATCTCCACAAACCACCACCCACCCAACAACCCATCCCCCACCCTAATGAAAATTGTGCAGCCCGATACCCGGGACGCAGAGAGGTAAGTGCCTTTTCTCTTCACCACCAACATGGCCATGCTAAGAGTAGGCTGTTTAAATGCGCGTGGCCTGGGCTCAACTTGGAAGCAAGCAATGCTTCTAAATGACCTCAGGTCACAACGTATAGATGTGATGGTTATTTGCGAGGCCCGGATCAGCAACGTGCGACAGCTGGCCCCCACCTTTGATGACTTTGAAATGCACACATCTCTCTGTCAGCCCGGAGGTGTGGGTGGGGTTATCATTCTGCTGCAAAAACATCTGGGTCTCGCAACACAGATGGTACATTTGGACCCGGAGGGTCGACTAGTGGTTCTTAACCTTGGCAGTGGTAAAGGCGGAGCGTTTAGGTTGGTAGCCGCCTACGGCCCTTTCGGGTCAATGCGGCCGGACTTCTTCCATCGTCTGGAGACTTTTCTAGGGACATCCCGCTCCTTGCTATTAGTGGGGGACTGGAATGGTATCCTAGATGCACGCTGGGACTACGTAGAGGCCTGTCCCGATAGAGAGGGGTGTAATAGCCTCAAAGGGTTAATCGGTCGATTTGACCTGGCCGATAGATATCGACTAGATTTTCCGACTGCGCCAACCTGGGCTTGGTCAAATCGTAGCGGATCATCTAGGTCGTACCTAGATAGGTTCTTAGTTAGAATTAAGGATAAGGACCTTTTAAGTTGTCCAAAAATGCGCATGGTTGGCTATTCAGACCACAAGTTAGTGACCTGCATGGTCAACCTTGACAGAACTCATAGACAGGGACCCGGTTACTGGAAGCTCAACTTGTCCTTACCGGCAAGTAAGGCTTACAGGGACCGGATTAGCACTTTAGTTAAGGAGCGGTTGACGGGCGCCATCGTCAACAGCAGGTGGTGGGGATCTCTCAAAAGAGAGATTAGAGTAGTCTCTATAGAATTTAGTAAGGAGTTAGCCTCAAATAGAAATAGGAAGGAAAGGGAGTTGGTAGATAGTGTAGAAGAGGCAATTAGAAGCGGCGACGTGGCCAGAGTGCTAGCGTCGAGAATGGCCCTGGGCCAGTTCTTCGACGCGAAACACGAAGGCTGCATCGTCCGAAGCAAAATACGTGCTCTGGGAAACGAGGGGACCAAAGCTGTTAGCTGGGCCCGCGTGACAGAAGCTAAAAGAGGGAGCAGATCCACTATCCGGTCTTTGCGAGACCAGGATGGACGGGTGATCCTTGAACCTAAGCAGATGTGCGAGGCTTTTCAAAAGCACTTTGCCGGATTGTTCGGAAGGGTCGGGGAGCCAGTTGGGGATGTGGACTTCGGTCCATACCTCGACGGCCTGCCGCGTCTCTCGGACAGGGAGGCGAAGTCCTGCGAGGAGCCGATTACAGCCGCTGAGATAGAGGACGTGCTGAGCCAATGCGGCAAACGCAAATCCCCGGGTCTCGATGGTCTTCCATACGAACTATATCTAGCTATGCCGGACTTGTTCCCCGATCTCCTCGAGGCGGTCTACTGCAACTGGCAACAGAACGGGAGAATTCCCTGTGCTGTGACCAAGGGCGTAGTTACGCTAGTGAGGAAGGACGAGAACAAGGGGGACGATATAAATAATTTCAGGCCCATAACTCTGCTAAATACAGAGTTACAGATTTTGGCCAAGGTGCTAGCAAAGAGGTTGGCGCTTGTCGTGGGTAACCTGGTGGGAGATGCGCAGACATGTGCTATCCCGTCCGGGTCCATCCACGACAACCTCCACCTCATGCGATACATCATAGAGAGGGTTGGGAACGAACCCGGCTTTGGTGGAGCCCTGATCAACTTGGATCAATCTAAGGCATTCGATAGGGTCGACCATGGTTATCTGGATGCGGTGCTAGCGGCGGCAGGCTTCGGACCCGTTTTCAGGGGCTGGATCAATGCCATGCTCAACAGCTGCATCTGCTCTAGGGTCAAGGTGAACGGCTACCTCTCGGAGCCGTTCGAAATCGCGCGGTCCATCCGACAGGGGTGCCCTCTCTCCTCCCTTCTGTATGTAGTGACTCTAGAGGAACTGCTGCGGAAGTTGGAGTTGTTGCATGGCATCCCGTTGGAACCGGGATTGCGGAAAGCGGTGTCAGCCTACGCCGATGACGTAACAGTAATGGTGTCGACGGCCTCGGAAATCGGGGCGATCGGCATCTTACTGGAGGAGTACGAAAGGTTTACAGGGGCTAAGCTGAACCGGGACAAGTCGATCGGTCTGCAACTCGGCACGTGGAGGGGCAGATCAATGCCCTCCGATGGCGTCGTCGGGCGCTGGACGGAGGGCCCGGTGAAGTTGCTCGGGGTCTGGTTCGGACCAGACCTCCAGGTGGAGAAGAACTGGGGTGAGGTAACGAACAGGGTGTTTGCACTGACCCAGAAGTGGGCCGAGTGCAAACTGTGCCTGAAAGGTCGGGCGGAGGTGGCGAACACTTATATAGCGTCCGTCATCTACTACCGCCTGACCGTTGTGCCTTGCCCAAGGGAAACGCTCGCCAAAATGGAGCGCGCACTCTTCCAACTCCTTTGGAAGAAGCGGGCTCCTATGGTGAGGAGATCCATCTGCTGTCAACACCCTTCGAAAGGAGGGCTGGGGATGCCGTGGCTAATGATACGTAAACACGCATTAAGGCTACGGCACCTTCAGGTATTCCTCTCCGGTCAACCGGTGTGGGCTCCGTTTGTGAGGCGAGCCTTTCCCAGACTCGTCTCACTCACCGAGCTGCAATCCTGGGTCAAGCAAAGACCGAGAAAACTGGGCGCCCGGCTGTCAGTGGAGAATCCACCTCGTCATTCTATAGAGGGCTGGTGGTTAGCAGGTGCGACGACGCCCTCGGAGAAGCCCTAGGCATGGAGGAAGACGAACTGGCCAACCTGTTCGGTAGGACATTCAGCCCGGGACCCATGGACAACTTCCAGAAGTCCCTGGCCTGGCAATGCTACAGAATGGCTCTGCCCGTTCGAGAAAGGCTCTACAGACACGGGCGCCCGGGTATGGACCCCTCGAAAAAGATCTGTCCCAGATGCGTGTGCGACGAGGAAACCGTTGTACACGCATTGGTACACTGCTCGGGCATTGCCGATCTGTGGGGCTATGTCGAACAACTGCTGTCAAGGGTGGGACCGATCCGGTTGACCACCGAGTCTATTGTAACGATCAAGCCGCCTCCCCTCTTCAAAAAACGAAGAAGAGGCGGTGTTTCTGTGCGTAATAGCCATGGCGAAAGAGGTTGTATGGTGGACGCGTCTGAAAGGACTGAGGTCAGACACCTTTCTCTCTGGTCAACAACTGGTCCGTTTCTTCCGATATCATTTCGGAAGAAGGATCAGGATGGAGAGAGAGGTGCTGCACCCCAGCCGTTTTTATGAAAGATGGGTGAAAGTGGCGAGAATGGCTCGTGTGAATGGGCCTTCACTCTACATCAGACTATAGGTGAGGAAGATGAAAGACCAAGGGAGCACCCCTTCTCTGTGCTCCTGAGGAAAAGGGTTGCACACTTTTTTTCGGGGGTGTGTGCGACCCCCCAAGGCGCCTCCTCTCTATTGAGGACTTTGTTATAAATTTTATTTTTTGTTATATTTTATTTTATTTTTATATATTGTTATTGCCTCCTCCTTATTGAGGACGCCTTGTTTTGTAAACTCCCCCCATTGTACTTGTCCCACTTTTGATGCCCTGGTGGCAAATAAAAGAAACATATCTATCTATCTATCTATCTATCTATCTATCTATCTATCTATCTATCTATCAATCTCCCCCTCCCCCACCGCTCTCTCACCCACTCTCTCTCTCTCTCTCTCTCTCTCTCTCTCTCTCTCTCTCTCTCTCTATATATATATATATATATATATATATATATATATATATATATATACATATATAATATATATATATATATATATATAATATATATATATATATATATATAAATGTACATATATATTCTGTTTGCATGCCAACAATGAGGGGCTAAAGTCGAGCATTACCTAAAAAAAAACATTATAAGTTTCTGCATATACATTATATATAACATAAATATATATATATATCCAGGGAGTGTAACTTGGAGTTACTGCAGGTTCACCCGGGTGAGCACTCGATGTTTAGGTTCACTTCTGTGTTGAGGTGTAGAGCTAGACAGAGTGTGATATATTGAAAGGATAACAAGGACGATTGGTTACTCCTTCATTATATTTATTGGTAGGTGACGCGCGTTTCGCCACTGATCAGCTCTAGGTTCGATCTGTATCGATCTTACCCGACTCTCTCTCTCCCCCCTCTCTCTCTCTCTCTCTCTCTCTATATATATATATATATATATATATATATATTGGTAAAAGGAAAAGAAAATGCTGACAAATTGTTCCCAGTGAAAAATAGTTTAATCAGGATTAAGTAAAAATTAGTAATAAGTATTAGTTAGTAGTCAGTTTTGGTTTTAAGTTTTTACCGGTTGCGCATTTCTAATGGTTTTCAAAAATAATTTTGAGATAGAGCGCCCGTGATGTTTGCTCTAATCTGATTAGTTTTGGAAATTCTACCTGTTTTATGTGAAAAAAGTGGCTCCAGATGTATTAAAATAAGTTTCGCGCCAATTCGTGTTGCAAAAATTCTTGTGGTCAAAACAATTTTGATTGGTCGGTAGAGGTTATGTGAATGTTAAAAATTGATTTTGCGCCAAATGTAGGTTTGTCTCGGCTGATTGAGAAGTCACTGAAAAATAAGCCTTTTAAGACAAATATATATATGTGTGTGTGTGTGTGTAGTAGTAGTAGTAAAGAGGTTCATTGTTGTGATAATGGTGAGTAGGGATGTGTGTGTGAATTGCAGTCATGTTGACAGGTCAACAGTTCAGGTGCCTATTAAGACAAGTGTGTGTGTGTGTGTGTGTAGCAGAGTAATTCGTGGTAGAGGGATCGGTCAGTAGGAATGTGTCTACGTGTGTGGGAGTTATTTTAACATGTTAAAAGATATTTTTCAGCTCTTGTCTTATACGGAGAAGTGTGTGTGTGTGTATGTCTCTTTGTATGTTAGTGTACGCGTGTATATGTGTGTATGTATATATGTGTGTGTGTGTATGTATGTGTGGGTGGACCAGTATTTTTGTGATACTGGTAAAAATGGTGTACATTATTCGATATTTTCAGTAAAAACGATTCTCTCAATAGAACATCAAAAACCTTAATAATAAAAGGTGTGAAATGATATATAGTATTGTCATAACACCAAGGTGTGTGTGAGTGTCCAGATTGTACGTACTGCAAGGGGAATCCATTAGGCCCTGCCGTATTGGAATACTTGTGTACAAATATGTATGTGCCCATCAGTGTGCAATGCATGTGTGCGTATATGTATGTGTGTGTGTCGGCACGTTTATATCTATAGATATCAAAAGGTATGCAAATTTGTGTATATTTGTGTTGCACCATAGAACATGTGTGTTTACGTATGTCATTGTGTTTATATGTGGATATAGATGTATGTAGGATGTATGCTGGTGTAGGTATGTATGTTGACATGTGTATGTTGTGGATTCGTCTTAGGGAGAAGTGCTTAGACGGGTTCCGTATTTGTTAATAAAGTGAGATTCCTTGCTGATGCGCTGGGTGTGGGTGGCATTATCTTTAAATTTGTAGAGGGGAAAGATTCTGAAGTTGGGATGATTTTGGGCGGCACAGGTATCAATGTGTTCACTCAGTGGTATTTTCCTGTATTCCCGTATTTTAATTTGGGATCTATGGACAGTCATGCGTTGGCGGAGGCTGATTTTGGTCTGGCCTATGTATTGTTCTCGACAACCTGAGCAAGTTAATACATATATTAGATTTTCTGATGCGCATGTGAAATTGTGTTTTACTATAAAATATATATATATATATATATATATATAATAGAAAACGAAAAATCAGTGATGCATCTGAACTCAATTTATTGTCTGTTACAATTCTTTCGCCGGCGGACAGCTCGAGACGCGATCACTGTGTGGACCTGTCTGATTCTTGACCCGCAGTTTCGACGGACACGTCTAATGATTTCGGAGCTTAATTTCGTCAGAGAATGTGCTCCGAAATCATTAGACGTGTCTGTCGAACCTGCGGGTCCAGAATCAGACAGGTCCACACAGTGATCGCGTCTCGAGCTGTCCGCCGGCGAAACAATTGTAACACACAATAAATTGAGTTCAGATGCATCACTGATTTTTCGTTTTCTATTCTATCATACTCTGCTCTGTAAGAGCATAGAGTGGTCAACCGGCATACCGCCTATGGAAGCATCTTAGCTACCATCAGACACACACACATATATATATATATATGTATATATATATATACATACAGAAGTAGTAACACAACTGTTAGTTCACCATACCGAGAACAACCGCCTCACCCTATGCGAATCCCCAGATCGGACTGGGGATCTGCATGGACTGAGTGCTCTACCACTAAGGATATTACCTTCCAATGTTGTTCTCTCTCTCTCTCTCTCTCTCTCTCTCTCTCTCTCTCTCTCTCTCTCTCTCTCTCTCTCTCTCTCTCTCTCTCTCTGTATATATATATACACACACACACATATATATATATATATATATATATATATATAAAAGTGTTATTGTTTTTTCCAGGTACACTGTATTATGAATTTGAACATATGGCCATAACATAACAACATGAATTATATTATATATAGAAAGCAACCCCATTATTTGATATTAAATATAAACAAGTTATTCATTTCAAATTGATGGATATATTCACTGTAACTCTGGGTCACCTAGTTCTTCATAATTATATATTTCTAACTTCATTTCTATTAGTTGATTTTTCTGTCTCTGTATTCATTCTAAAAAACATATCTGGCCTTGTGCCAATATGATAAATTATTCTCATTCTAAGAAATTTCAGATTGAAATGATAGAGAGTCAAAAGAAATTAAATATATTTCAGTATTTGACTTCTTGTCTCAAAGATTTGAGGTAATTACTTCAAGGATCAACTTCAAATTTAATCTCTATAGCGGTCAACAAATTAAGTATCAAGTGTTTATTCGAGTAAATTCTTTTGTTTGTACTCCTCCTCTAGAAATATTTTGCCTCGTTTTAATATCAAGGTGAAAGGGAATATCGATTCAATCGAACCCGTCGTTTCAGTATCAAGGTGAAAGGAATGTCAATTTAATCGACCCCAGTGCATTACTAGCGTTTTATTTTATCGGCCCGTTAAAGACGAAAAGCAAAGCTAATCTCCACGGGATTTGAACTCAGAACGTAAAGGGTGTTAACTCTATGCTGTAAAGCATGTTGTCTGCCGTTCTACTGGTACTGCTAATCCACCTCCCTGAGCATCGATATAAGAATAAATATATTTCAAGATAGATCTTCAGCCCAACGAATCTAATTCAAGATGGGAATTCGACTACTTCTAGAGGCCATTTCAATAATTGTTTCTATGCCCATTTATAATATACATTTCATTAATACGCTTGAGAAATAGGTGTGCAGCCACCACAACCCCTTATGTCATTCTTTCCTTCATAACAGAGAACTTATGAATGCATTTATGTTCCCGTAACTTCTGAGGGTGTCATAGGGGCACCGTATTGACATACAGCGTTTCTTGGGTATTTTCAACCGGAGCCCAATCCTCTCAAGGTCTGAATACAATAGATTTCTTCGAATGAGGGATATAGAGAGAGTGAGAGAATGGAAGTGAGAAAGAGATATAGAGGAAGAATCGACCCCAGTACTTGACTGGTACTTTTTTTTATAGACCTCAAATGGATGAAAGTCGAATTCTTTAGAACATTTTTAAAGGTAAAATGTATGGGCTCGACTAATACATGGCTGCTATCTTTGATGGGCTTGAAATCCAAACTAGAATCCAAAGTACTGTATTAGTAGCAGAAGTCTCAAAACAAATAAAAACAAAAACCTTGAGAATTATTGCAATGTTACCGATTCTCTGCATCAACACACATGTCCCTGTAAATAACAAAATCTATAAACAATGCCGTAATTAAACGATGAGACGATACATGTCTTTAATTTTTATTGGAAATGACCAACATATAAATGTTACAGGCTTGCAGCACATCTTATGCATACATTTTAGTAATTGATGTAGCACCCTTCAGTAGATGTGTAGTGTTCGCTATTATATGTTGTTTTACTATAAGTACCGTGTATTCTGCTAAAAGCACTGTGTATTCTATCTGTAGGACAAACCACAGTAAGGCAGGTAAACATTTGGGTGAATTTCCAGTTTCACACGTTTATCTACAATAATATGAGTTGCCTTAAATTCAGGACGATTTTATGAGCTATTATTTATTATGGGCTTTAGTTACAGTTATTTTTTGCGTTTGGGTTCTTAGATTTAAAAATTTCGAAACTTATTGAAACTTATTTATATATATATATATAATATATAGGAAAAGAGTCAGAACGCCGACGGCAGGGCTGAAGCCGTTTCGACAGCTATTACAGTCCAGAAATAGGTATATATATATATATATATATATATATATATATATATATAAGTAAGATGTATGGTAGGTCGTATGTGAATCGCGATGATCACGTCTGACCTACCAAATATGTGACGGTAGCTAGCTAAGCTCTATGCGTAATTTTGCCTGACTGTTAATAGTGTTTTGATTACTTGTTAATTAGGCAGGAATATATATTATTATGTCTTTGTTAATCCTGTATCAATAATTTTATAATAATTTTTTGTGATAATACATTGTTAGATTACTGAAGCTACCTTATACCTTCTTAAAAATACATTTTATAATTATTGTCTTTTTGCTTATGTATTTTCTTATTTACCACTTTCTTTAATCTTGCCCAACTTGATAAACTCCTTGAATTGCTCCCTAATTAAATTACTTAAATTACTTAAATTATTGTATCTATTATACCTAAGTTGTATCTGTTGAAGCAGCCCTTTGAAAATTCCTCGGATATCCCAAATACCGTAATTTTTAACTTTTAATGTATAATTTTCCTCAATTCGTTTTTATATATATCCTTAAAGGCTCTCTAAAATTTTAATTCTTCGAAGGGTCTCTCGGAAGAAGTTCCTATTAAAAATATTAAAGGGGCCTTTTCTGAGAGAATTATAGAAGGCTCTTTGAATTAACCTTTAATTGATTAGTTTATTTCAACTTAGTAGGGAATATCAAAACTTCGTAAGTTTTCTGAAATTTGTAAACGTGATCTCGGGGGAAGAGGTTTTTCTCTAGAAGGAATTTCATAGGAAACTTTATATATTTTTTAGGGAAACTTTATATTTTTATTTTTTATTTTATTAGCCTCTTAATTTCTTCTAGTCTAGTAGGTTTATTGGAGCCTGTAAGCTTTATGCACTTATTGAGGGATTTTCTAAGGTGCTTCTACGGGAACCCAAGTCTTTTAGTTTACTGTTAATGCGTAAATTATATATTATCTAATTTTTAAACTTCAATCCCTGACCCCGACAACTAATATAAAAGAGCCCCCTTAGAATATAGACCCAAACTATACAAGCGGAGTTGCTGATGTATACCACAATTTCAAACTGCTAGCCTTGAGTGATACGTTGATGTAAATAATGATCTTACAATCACATGTTATATGCCTTGAAAAGTCCCACCATGTGGTCGGACGAAACGGCTGTCGGCAATAAACTTGTTATAATGTCATAATAGTTCCTTTGTTCTTTTTCACTAATATATATATATATATATATATATATATATATATATATATATATTTAAGAACGATCGACTTTCGTCAAATCGGACCGAGTAAGCAATGTTTCCGTTGGTCTTTCCAATTGTTAATACTATCTATCGGTCGCAACTCAAGGTAGAAGGAGCAACGTGAAATAAAGTGTCTTACTCAAGGACATAACGCATCGCCTGGTCCAGGAATCGAACTCACAACCTCACGATTGAGAATGCAATGCTCTAACCACTCAGCCACACGCCTTCACACTCACACACACACACACACAGATATATATATATATATATATATATATATATATATAGAGAGAGAGAGAGAGAGAGAGAGAGAGAGAGAGAAATATACACGGGTGTGTATGATTTTGTATAGAAGATTAAAAAGGAATTCCAACTTTGTCTGATTTACTCGTTTTATTTACAATCCTTTAAAATTTATAATGGTATTAGAATGAAATAGTATGGTAGAATATTAAATGTTAAGTGTTAATTGAACAAGTACTTTCATGCTTTCGCAATCTTCAGGTTCATAATGTGTGGTGACAGTCAAGTTTGCAATTTTCAATTGTAATGAGATGGGTAAATTTTGTGCCTTATATACAGGGAAAAGTGGCTCCACTTTTCACTGTATTTACCCATCTCATTACAGTTGAAAATTGCAAACTTGACTGTCACCACACATTATGAACCTGAAGATTGCGAAAGCATGAAAGTACTTGTTCAATTAACACTTAACATTTAATATTCTACCATACTATTTCATTCTAATACCATTATAAATTTTAAAGGATTGTAAATAAAACGAGTAAATCAGACAAAGTTGGAATTCCTTTTATTAATATATATATAGGGAAAGTATCAACACATATATTTTTTTATTGTTTGACCCGAATTACTTGGTCGTTTTGTTTTGGTTGTGCGGATGATATGTTTAACCATCATCTCAGTGTGTTTGGCCCTTAACGTATGTTGTAGCTCTGATTCATATGATTCATCGAGCGCTTGCCACACATATCGGACGTTGATTTTCGTTAATTCCTGAGCTGAAAACGATTCTCGCTAATTTATATTTTTATATATATATATATATATTAATTTATATATATATATATATATATGGTTATTTGTGCAAGCGTATACACACAAACACACACAAACACAAACACACACACATACACACACACACGCACATACACACACATACATACACACATACACATCTCTCTCTCTCTCTCTCTCTCTCTCTATATATATATATATATATATATATATATATATATATATATATTAAAA
>OZ024743.1:66260944-66273444 GCA_964016885.1 Eledone cirrhosa
CCCTCCATCCATTAGCGTACTTTGTGAATCTCTGGTATCATGTGGTGATGAGCATATATGATGTCATTCTTATTTGATTTTCACTTATAAAGTGTATTTCCTTATCTAACATGAACCACTTGAACTGGTGCATTATAAATATAACAAAGAAATCTGGTTATTTTCGATGTGACTGGAAAGGAAACTGTTACTGGATAAAAGGTTATTGACGTTCCACTTAATATTTCCGTCCGGATTTTTGTTAACTCTCGAAAAAATTTGAAAGATCGTTAGATGTGATATGAGGAAGATATAGCTGCTATGTCTAACAGGTCGAGTAACCACATAGATGCTCCCCGTATGTATTAGCTTCATTAGATGTTAAAGAGACTTATATATTTAATATTATTATCATTATATGAATTGGTAGAATTGGTATATCGTCGGACAACATGCTGTGAAGAATAGAGGTACGACCCTTTACGTTCTGAGTTCAAATCTCGCCGAGAGTAACTTTGCCTTCCATCCTTACGGAGTCGGTAAAATAAAGTACCAGTAATGTACTGGCGTCGATTTAATCGACTTTTACCTCCCCCAAAATAATTGGCGCAGTGCATAAACAGAAACCATTGTCAAGGCAGTGGATTGACAGTATCGGTAGAATGTCGGACACTCTGTTTCGCGGCATAGTTACGACCCTTTACATTCTGAGTTCAATTCCAGTCGAGGTTAGATTTGTCTTTCATCCTTGCGGGGTCGATAAATTACAGTACCTGTCATGCACTGGAGTCGAAGTAATCGACTTTCCCCCTCCCCCAAAATTGCTAGCCTTGTGCCTATATCAGAAACTATTATTGGCAGTATCGGTAGAGGATCTGACGCCATGCTTTACAGCATAGAGTTACGCCCCTTTACGCCCTGAGTTCAAATCCCACCAAGGTTAACTTTGCCTTTCATCCTTACGGGGTCGATAAAATAAAGTACCAATAATGCACTAGGTAATTGCTGGCCTTGTGCCTAACTTAGAAACAATTATTTTGCTATATTTCAAATCCCGCCGAGGTTAACTGTCGCTAATTGGTCCGGCTGGATCTGCAAACGAGACCTGCCGAGCTTATGGATGTTAAACAACCATCTTGGTTGGGGGTCTACCTCAGGGTCTCCTACCACTTGACTTTGTCCGTAAGATCTTTCTAGTGATTATTTTCTTTGATATGGAAGCGACCATATAGTTTCCATCAATCAAATTTCATACAAAAGCTTTTGTCAAGCCGATGCTCTGGCTGAAGAAACTTACTCAAAATGCCACGCACAGGAAACGAACACGAAATCATGTGGTTGTTGTGAAGTAAAGCGAACTTCTTAACCACACAGCCACCCTTTCGTTCGCAGTCGTTGAAATGTATTTGATATTCAAATCACACGTGCGGCCGGGCTCAATTGTTTTTATTTGCATTTTTCACTTCAAATCTCAATAGGCTCTTCTGGTGTATATACGGAAGTTCAAAATCTGGCGAAATATTACTGGCTAGGTAAAAGGCTGTGGAGGCGCGTGGCCTAGTGGTAAGGGTGATCGACTTTGCCTTTCATCCTTCCAGGGTCCATAATAAAAGCTACCAGTAACACACTGTGGTCGATATAATTACAGAGAAAATTGCTGACCTTGGATATAAATTTAAAATTATTATTATGCATCCTAGATACAAATGTGGAGGCGCGTAGCCTACTAGTAAGGGTGTTGGACTTACGATCATAAGGTCGTGAGTTCGTATCCTGAGCTGGGTTGTGTGTTGTGTTCTTCAGCAAAACAGTTCATTTCACGTTGCTTCAGTTTTACTCAGCTGAAAATGAGTACCAGCAATAGTTACGGGTTTAACCTAGTGATGGATAGGTATCTTGTCTACGGAGCGGTTTTTTACTCTCAGTCACTTCGGGTCAGGATCAGCAAAGATCTGACGAGCCTCCTTGCTTTAGACAGACTGTAGACATTAGGTAAAGGTTGATTGATTAGTCGTAGATCACCAAATAAAATATCTTATGTTATCTAGTTACCGCCATTCACAATCTAATTTTAAATTTCACCGAGAATCAATGAAATATGTACAAATCAATAATATAAGTGTAAACAAACGATTCCTTCTATTATCATGTAAATATGTTAGATTAAGACTAAACTAGTTATATTGCCTTTCGTCTTTTAGAAGGCGATACAAAAATATAGGGGTTGATTCTTCTTCTATATCAATTTCTCTATTTCTCTCTCTCCCCTCTCTCTCTCTCCTGAAGAAATCTTTAGAAGAGAATGAGAAAAATAAACAGGAGAAGAAATAACCCCTTTTTTTATGTATTTTTATCGACCTCGAAAGAATGAAAGGCAAAGTTGAATTCGGCAGGATTTCCACTGAGAGAGGGCAGAGAGCCGAATCAAATATCGTACCCAGAGAGAGCAGAGAGCTGAATCAAATACCGTACCCAGAGAGAGCAGAGAGCCGAATCAAATACCGTACCCAGAGAGGGCAGAGAGCCGAATCAAATACCGTACACAGAGAGGGCAGAGAGCCGAATCAAATACAGTACTGAGAGAAGGCTGAGAGCCGAATTAAATACTGCACCCAGAGAGGGCAGAGAGCCGAATTAAATACCGCACTGAGAGAGGGCAGAGAGCCGAATTAAATACCGTAAAACATTTTACCCGACCTTCTAACAGTTCGGCCAGAATCGCTGCTTTATCGATACCAATAGTATAATATACTAAAGATCGATTATGATTAACACTATTCTCCTTGTACCTAAGTTTGTAGATCAAGATATACTCTTGACATGTAATTTCTTTGTAAAAGCCAGAAAAAATAAAATAAAATAATAATAAAAAACTAAAACATTTATAAAAACATTAAAATAAAGTTTGATGGTTTTTATAAAGATCAAATGGATAAACATTTTAATATCTATTGTTGAAATTAGCTGCTTACATTTTCTCACGTTTCAGAAAGAATACGTTCCGCATTGGTGCGTATTACGTTTTCTCTCACCAGTTTCTTCTCTCTTTCTTCCTCTCTTTTCTCCCTCTTCTCCCTCTTTCTCTCTGTTCTGTAAAAACAGCTGTTACCTGAGTAAAAGAATAGATTTCAAATGTTAACAACATATGCCATATGTTCAGATAAGTACTCATACACAACGTATATGTATGTATTTATATACCTATGTATATACTTAGGTTTGTGTGTATATGTATGTATGTATGTATGTATGTATGTATGTATGTATGTATGTATGTATGTATGTATGTATGTACGTATGTTTGTATGTATGCATGTAGGTATGTACGTACATATGTATGTACGTATGTACGTATGTATGTATAAATATAAAGATATGTTTACATACTTATATACCTGTATATATATATATATATACATGCACAGTGATATATATTTATATATATATATATATATATATATATATATATATATATATATATATATATATATAACGAAGGTAGTGTGGTACGGAACTAGATGGACCATAACGCCCCAGAGTACTCAATACTTAGGGTAGTAGAGTGGGTAATAGGAAAATGTTTAACCCCTACGGCAGAGCTCAAGCCGTTTCGACAGCTATTTCTGGACTACTAGTCCAGAAATAGCCGTCGAAACGGGTTGAACTCTGCCGTCGGGGTTAAACATTTTCATATATATATCTACACACACACACACACACACACACACACACACACACACACACACACACACATATATATATAATGGGCAATTGAGATCGATTTGATGCCAGAAGTACAGACGCCAACGCAATTTTCCGAGCCTTCTCCCTATATGACTGCTGAACAATAGCGGTGCCACGTGGGTGGATAATTTGCTTCTGAGCATAACATAGGGATTCGTTTATAGGAAATCAGCCCCTATATAGAACAAACAAGAGATACCTCTACAGAAAGAACAGGCGGATTGATGAATGTCAACGGTTTAACTAAGAAAGAATTGAGATACTTGCATTTCCATCACCTGACCAAAATATTTTGGTTTCGACCTCCGAAATAAATTTCCTTTCATCGACCTAGGAAACCATAAAAATCAAAGTTGATTTCGGCGGTATTTGTACTCAGAAGCGTAGAAAATCGATAAGAAAATAGTCAACGCATTTTGTCCAAAACTCTACTGATGCTAGCAATCACCAGAGACCAGTGAAATACTAAAAATGTACCGAAGATAGCAGTAAAATCCTCTTCAAGTCAGGGAAACGTACATTAGATATATATTCCTAATGCAATGCCGCAGAAGCGTATCGGATGAAAATGTCAAGAACATATTTGATGAAGCGCTCATTTGGGGTTGAACAGGAACTAAACAACACTTACGAAACCACCAACACCACCACCAATTAGAAAAGCAACAACACCATAAAAAAACAAGAGCAACAACACCATAAAAAACAACAGCAGCAGCAACAACACCAGAACAACACCGCCAAACCAATAACAACTACAATAGCAACAACACCATAAGAACAACAACAGTAACAACACCATAAAACAACACCGTCAAACCAACAACAACAACTACAACAGCAGCGACCGATGATATACTTGAAAATATTCAAAAATGATAGGCAAGTAGAGATAAAAAAATCTATCTTGTTTATGTAGTTAAAATGTCTGAGAGATATTTATTAACGTATGTTTATTGATCAGTAGGTCAGTATAATGGAATCAAATTCCCATTGTCACTGCCTCCGTCTCTCTCGCTCAGCCCATCTCTCTCTATTATAAGTAGAAGGGGGCCCACGCGCTGGCCAACCCACGGCCCTGGAAGACAGAATAGAGAAAGCGTTGGAAGAGCCATTCCATCTCGCGAGGCTCACACCTGCGGATAGCCAACTCCGTACCGATGGTAGTGAGTAGGGAGGTGGTCCTATGGTCAAGTACACCAGACGTCTCCACTGTTACGTGCTCGATCGCAAAATTGTCGGAGAGCGACCGATATTTAGAGACTTTGCCCTCCTCGGCCCGAAGTGCAGAAGAGCCTGGGTTAGTCACAGACTGCTCCGGTTTGCCGCTGGTGAAAGTGTCGCTGCTGTGGGATTGTTATGTAGCTAGAGTATATGATGGAATTTTGAAGCTTAGGTTAATCAGACGCAATACAATAACTATTGTCTCTGTTGGATGCCGTAGATATCAGCAACCTATGTCAGGTTTATCCCAAGGATCAAATCCAGATAATATGAAATAATTGTTTCTACTTTTTGGCTCAAGGCCAGCAATTAGCCAGTGCATTACTGGTACTTTATTTCATCGACCCTGTAAAAATGAAAGGCAAAGTTAACCTCGGCGGGATTTGATCTCAGATCATAAAAGGGCGTAACTCTATGCTCGAAAGCATGGCGTACGACCCTCTACCGATACTGCCAATCTACCGCCCTTTAATATGAAATAATTGTTTCTACTTTTGGCACAAGGCCAGCAATTACTCAGTGCATTACTGGTACTTTAATTTATCGACCCCGTAAGGATGAAAGGCAAAGTTAACCTCGGCAGGATTTGAACTCAGACCATAAAGGGACGTAACTATGATGGAAAGCATGGCGTCCGACCCTCTACCGATACTGCCATGCAGAACTCCAGACATAAGTCGGCTCATGGTCCCTGCAGAGAAAACGGAGAAAGCTTTACATCGTAGGATAATGAGTGAGACATGTTGAAATAGCCATTCCAACACGCTGAGTTCACTCTTCCGAATGGCCATCCCCACACCGATAGCAGTGAGTGGGGAAGGGGTTTGGGAACCCAGAACATCAGACATCCCCACTCTACTGATTGTGATTCTATCAATTTGTCGTTGTATGTCTTTTTCGGTCCGGTCTTTGCATACTCACATTCAAACCTTTCTTTTCAAAACCTCAACAAATCTTCGTCTATTCAAATATATTCCAAAATATCAAGGAGGAAAAAAGATCTTTACTCTTTCAAACATTATTTGGACAATTTCATTGAAGAAATACTATATAAAATCCACATCTGGATACGTTTCAGCCAACAACATATTTTTACTCTAGTGAGGTATGATGTTACAAAATATAACTTAAAAGACAGTTGGCGCTACTAGGTTAGACATGTCCTCGGTCAATACTGAACGAAAGTTAAGTTCTTGGCGGCCATTCATTTTTTATTTTATGTGGTAACGTGACAGATTGAACTGTCTGTGGGGAGTCCTTACGTTTACATATATTTCAGGAACCCCTGGCGCTTCAATCTGTTACCCTAGTACAAATGTACACATACATATATAAATACATATGTTTATTTGTTTATATGTATATACATATATGTATATACATATATATGTTTATATGTATATACATATATGTATATACATATATATGTTTATATGTATATACATATATGTATATACATATATATGTTTATATGTATATACATATATGTATATACATAGAAACATATGTACATGTATACGTAGATATATAAAAACAAACATACATACAGACATTCATACATTTATATATACATGTATATGTACATACATACATATATACATACATACACTCATACCTGCATACATACATACATACATACATACATACATACATACATACATACATACATACATACATACATACAACGCGATCAGTCGCATATTTTGGCGTGGGAGACTATTTATTAAATTTAAGATGAATACTATCTCCGATAGTAATGCCACAACTACAGTCATGTTGAATAACTGGTTATTCTTCTAACTATATCTTCTGGAGACACCTTTTATTCGAATTTGTAGAGATATCCGACTAAATACATAATTCATTTTACAAGGATTTGCTAAAAACAGCATGGCTGAACACAACATCAACAAGATTAAGGAAGTACCGAAGACAAATATCAAGGAAGGTAAACAAACTTTATTCAGTTGTAGCTACAGAAGAAACCGAAATTATAAATCGCATTTCTCTTGGAGCTGCGAACTTAATAATGATTCATTTAATTGTTATAAAATGGCAAAAAACAATCCCTCCATTGGCTATATGAACAGAATGAAGCTACACTGGGACGAAATACACCCAGAGCTAAATTATTTCACAGCGAAACAATTATACCAACAAGTGACGTTTGTTGAACGTAAAACATAAGATAAATAGTATTAATTGTAAGTCCCCCACAACAAACATGTTATCAACAACACGTGCTAGAGATCGCCATGCTACTAGACTTCCTAGCAGCCAGGTCGAACAGTGCCTTGAAACAACTATGCCTGTAAGAAACTTGACACCACCTGTACCATCTAAGTCTACCTCGAATGCTGGGGAAAACACTATCGATAATAATAATAATCGAAGAAATAATAATAATAATCGACGAAATTTGACACCACGTGTACCATCCGAGTCTACCTCGACTGTTGTGAAAAAAACTATCGATAATGATAATAATCAAAAGTATAAACAATTGAAATTTTCCCTTATAGAGGAAATCTGGGTTGTATGAATGTAACAAGGAGACATAGTTTGTGTATATAATATTTAATCAATAATTTAACAGTATAGTTGACATGTCAATGAATAAACGAAAGAATGAAGCAAAGTTAGTAGTTACCGTTTTGATTGCCAGGCAAACGCGAGATGCCTGGCGAAGGCCAGGCGCCGGAAGGGCAAATGAGAGATAGGGAGCCGAAAGCTATTCGTTTTATAGGGCTCTGCCGGAAGTTACAGAAAGGGTTCTACTTCCCGTCTAGATGTTGTTAATCTATTGGGGTTGTGAGTCACAACAAGGGAAGCAACTGCTACATAACCCCCCGCCAGAATTTTAGAATATAAAAATCGAATGAAATATGTAGCAAGTTGGCGAGAATGTTGTAACAGGCATGAAAATTACGACAAAAGAATGTTTGCAAAAATCAATGATAGATGTCAAGGTAGCCAACCGCGCTTGGCCAGAGAACGACTGGACATCTATCTATCCATCACCCAAAGATACAATGTAATAAAGTAAGAGAAGAGCTCAAAGTTCAAATGTACAAAATATAGTTCACAGGTGTGCAATCACATGACAGCAGGAAAGAAAGTGTGTTCCAGAGAATGAATGCAGGCGGTTTCTGTTCTGTGGTATATCGTGAAATTTCCAACCTCCGAATGGATTTTCTCACAGGAAGAGTGCTGCAAAAATAAATTCTCTGGCTTGTTCTGCTGGTTTTGGTTGTTGGTGAAGCTGTGTTGCTGTTGATGTTGTTGTCTCGCGGAGTGAGCGTATTCGGTGTTTAAATTCACAGTAAAAAAATTTTTTTCAGAAAAAATGAGTTGCGCAAAGTGCTAGAAATAACAGCCGAAGTTGATGGTCGATGTTGAGAATGCGTTGACCTGGAAGGGTCAAGAGGCCAGCGACCAAAGAAATAAGCATTCTGAATAAATGCGCAGTTTTCAACGGCAAATTTAAGTGGTAAATTTTTAAACCGGCAAATAGGAGAATATAGCTTAAGGCTGAAGAATCCTTGGCGAAAAACGTTATCTCTGGCGTGTGGCTATCTCTGTGAGTCGAGATATCTCCGTGAGTTGAGAATTTGTGCTGCCTACACGTGCCAATACAAGGTTAAGTTAGGTTGAAAAAACAATATTTCTAACGTGCGAGAAAATGAAAGTGCAACAGGTCGTTGGCAGCAATTTTGAAAAAAATGTGTGTGAAAGTGACAATGATGAAAAAGAAAGGCTTCACTTAGCATAATTATTGGTGTGGACTTTGAAAAAAAACTTGAACGATGAAGAAAACGATGGAAAAAAAAAAAAAAAAAGGCAATGGTTCATCGAAAATAAATGTTCCTGTTGAAATGTTTTTTTTAAAAAAAAATGTCAAATTTCCTTTTTTTTTTTTTTTTTGAAAGTGTTCGTTGTAAGAAACGAGAAACATATATATATATCGTGAAATGCGACAGTTAGTTGAGAGAAAAAGTCTGTCTGAACGCGAATTTCACATGTGCGTGTGTGCGTTTCTTTGACTGAGTATTTTCATAGTTTGTCAATAAATTTGCTGTGTATTCGTAATGTTACTCACACAACACCAGATTCTGCTATTTTTTTTTTTTTCGGGGTGACCACTTATAACAATGAACGGCTGCATGTTCGTATCACGTCAGGGTCACCAATATAGCGGAAATCTGGGTTGTATGAATGTAACAAGGAGACATGGTTTGTGTGTATAATATTTAATCAACAATTTAACAGTATAGTTGACATGTCAATGAATAAACGAAAGAATGAAGCAAAGTTAGTAGTTACCGTTTTGATTGCCAGGCAAACGCGAGACGCCTGGCGAAGGCCAGGCGCCGGAAGGGCAAATGAGAGATAGGGAGCCGAAAGCTATTCGTTTTATAGGGCTCTGCCGGAAGTTACAGAAAGGGTTCTACTTCCCGTCTAGATGTTGTTAATCTATTGGGGTTGTGAGTCACAACAAGGGAGGCAACTGCTACACACTCAACGAAATCTTCCAGAGACGATGTTTAATAAACGACAATGTTTAATAAACGACAATGTTTAATAAAAAAACAAATAATTGTTTCTACTTTAGGCACAAGGTCAGCAAATATCCAGTGCATTACTGGTACTTTATTTTATCGACCCCGTAAAAAAACAAATAATGAAATATTACGTGTTATTGACGAAATAGGAGATGAATATTTACGACGGATAAAAACCCCAACATTTTGGCAAATCAACGCCTGTTTATATGCCCTTGCAACGAGAGTGAAGCATTATCTTGGTGATAGCAGAGATATTAACAAGAACAGAACACCACCAAAAATACCATCATATATAACTAAAATAGAAAAAAAGATTGCTGACCTACGAAAAAACATAGGATATATGACAATACTCCTTACATGCAAACAAACACAAAAAAACCTCACTCCTCACCAACAAAGACTGACAAATAAAATATAGTCGATGTTTGGTAACAGTAGAACCAGAACTCTCCAATATAAGCTGATCACCCTCAAACAAGAATTGAGGGCTGTTAGCGAAAAATGCCGAAACCCGAAGAAGTAGATGAGAGAAAAGTGCTTAATAAAAGATTCAAAGGAAACCAAACATCAGTCTATAGAGATATGAAGGGCAAAATAATAAGTGTCACTGAGGCCCCATCCCAGAAAGACATAGATTCCTTTTGGAGCAAAATATGGGATGAAAAGAAAAATTTCAACCAAGATGCAGTGTGGCTAAGAGAAATCCGAAAGAACTATTGCTCCTACACTACAACAAAAACATACGAAATAAGTGAGGGTACCCTTGAGACTGTGATAGGAAAACTCCAAGATAAGAAAACACCAGGAAGAGACATGATTGGCGGCTACTGGTACAAAAAAAAGGTATTCTATCGGAGGTATCTTACTGACCTCTACCAAGAAGTTCTTAAGGGAGATACACTTATACCAGAATGGTTGACATTAACACAAACATTACTTGAATGGTTGACATTAGCACAAAGACACCCACTTAGCAAAAAAACTACCGACCCATTGCATGCCAGAACCTGATGTATAAGATGTATACAGCCTGCCTGAACCTATTCCTCCAAGATCACTGTGAAAATAATAACATCATCACAGATGAACAAGCAGCTGGAAAGAAAGGGGTTTGGGGATGTGCTGAACAACTCCTAATCAACAAAACTGCGATGTCGGAGGTGCGACAACTTAGGAGGAATATGGCTACAGTCTGGCTGGACTACAGGAAAGCTTTTGATTCTGTTCTCCCCCTATTGGGTGGTAGAGGGGGGAACATCATTGTCAGAGCCATAGAGAGGCTGTCTTCTTCTTGGGCTACTATCCTAAGGTTAAAGACAGAGAGGGAGGATTCTATTTTCACTGATAAAATAAAATATTGCAGGAGTATATTTCGGGGAAACAGTCTCTTTGTGATATTATTCATCTTGCCATTAAACCCCTTGTCTTTCTGCTCAAGAAATGTGAGGGATACATCATTGGCTCACAGGAGGACAGAAATACGAACCTAACCCATAATTTCTTTGTGGACGATCTGAAACTATGCCAAGAACATGGATGGAATGAAGAAAAATCTTGACCTGGTTACAATGTTCTTCAAGGATATAGGAATGGAGATTGGCCAAGATAAATGCTCATACATGACTGTAATGCGGGAAAAAGCAACAACCCAATCTAGCAACATTGTCATCCTAACTGTTTTACCGATATATGATGAGGACTGCTACAGATACCTGTGGATAGATGAGAACATATCCTATAATGGTATCTGTAATAAAGAACGCGTATCCAGGGAATACTACACCCGATTAAGAAAGATCTGGTCATCGGAACTCTCTGCGCAAAACAAAACAGTGGTTCACAATGTGTTTGCTGTGCCTGTCCTAATACCAACGTTTGGAATACTCAATTGAACGATAGACGAAATCCGAGCAGTTGATGTTGGAACTCGAAAAATACTAAACAACACCGGAAACTTCCACATCAACAGTGACATAGACCGCCTTTACTTGAAACGTAATCAGGGAGGCAGAGGCCTAACATCAGTCCAGACAACATTTGAATGTCGCATCATATCTCTCCGACAACATCTACGAACCTCGAAGCGTAGGAGTCCGTTTCTCGAGCAAGTCTATCTGCATGAAACAGATAAGATCATGAGAGTTGGGAAGGAACTCCTCGAGAGATATTCCTTGTGTGATAATCAAAAACTCACACCCAGAGAAGTCGCTCAGCAGTATCGCAATGAATCCATGGACGAAAAACTGCATACTTATAAGCAAAAAATCATGTGTGGATATATTGCCAGGAATCTCCAGAGTGAGAGTAATATAGATAAGGAAAGTATTCTATCTTGGACCAACAACCGCTATATTGGCTCCCACTTTGAAGGATATGCTTTTGCAATCCAAGAACAGGAGATTAACACGAAATACCTGATTCACAAAAGAGATAGGGTTGCAGGCAAAACACCTAGATGTGATAACAATGCAGACTCTGCAGAACTAACATCGAGGATATCACTCATGTCATCAACAGCTGTCCCAAGATGTCATCGCGGTACTATCTACCTATGAGGCATGATGTAGTGGCCAAAACACTGTACAATGCAGTTCGTAAAAAAGATAGCCTCGATAATAAACACATTAAAAGCTACAGCAATGTGGAAGACATCCATGTACATAATATGAAAGAGTACAGTGGAATGTTCCAGTAAAACCCCCAATAAAATGCAGGCATATCAGACCAGATATTATGATATGGGACAGGGAGAAGAAAGCATGAACAATAGTGGAAATTAGCTGCCCAGCAGATGCCAATATAATATCAAAGATTAGTGAAAATGAGAATATTTATGCAAAACTGATGAGAAATCTGCAGATACTCCACCCTGATTACACCTTCTGATTTATGCCTGTGATTATTGGGGCACTGGGGTATGTTAGTAACTGCCTCAATACAAATCTTGAGAAGCTAGGCTTCACAGGAACAGAAAGAACACAACTA
>OZ024743.1:66285944-66290944 GCA_964016885.1 Eledone cirrhosa
GCACAAGGCCAGCAATTATTCCAGTGCATTTTCTGGTACTTTATTTTTATCGACCCCGTAAGGATGAAAGGCAAAGTTAACCTCGACGGGATTTGAACTCAGAATGGCAAGTGCCGTAACTCTGTGCGTCAAGGCATGGCCATACTGCCAATCCAAATTAATAACAATACACCGTATTTGTAGGCCTATTGGACGCCCCTTCGCATAAGACGCTACACTCTAGGAATGTAAGCCCAGCGCAAACCGGAGACAACTATATATATATATATATATATATATATATATATATATATATATATATATATATATATATATATATGTATGTATGTATGTGTATCTGTGTGTGTTCGTTTTTGTTAAGGTTAAATAGTGAATCTTTCATATATATATATATATATATATATATATATACATATATATATATATATATATATATATATATATATATATATAATCAAGGTTTAGCAAATAAGATAAAGTTTCAAAATAAATTTTAAAAAATTAACTGTACTTACTATGGTTACCTTTACCGATTCGGTTTCGATTCTCAAAAATAAACGGAGTCCATACGGTCTTCGTTGCAAAGAAAGAATCTCGTCAGAAGGATCTTTTCATTCGGAGAATATAAAATTCTCGAATTCAAATTACGAACTGGCGCTATTCAAAATTGTTCCCGAGATGAGAGTAAATGAAGTGGAATCAATTTTTTCAAGGGCCGAGTGTAAAGATAAAGGCAGAGGCAGGGAGGTCAAATGGCTACTGCTATAACTAGCAGCAGTCAGAACGACCACATTTTTCTCAACATAGAGGAGTATAGTAATAATAGGATATGTGTTCCTACACGCACAGGCGCTAAGGGACACATGTATTGTCCAACCGTATGCCAATGTGGTTCAATGGCAGGTGAATAAATTAACGAGCCAGAACATATATAATCAAGGTTTAGCAAATAAGATAAAGTTTCAAAATAAATTTTAAAAAATTAACTGTACACATATCCTATATATATATATATATATATATATATATATATATATATATATATATATGTATATATGTATGTGTGTGTATCTCGGCTTCAATCGGGGGTTACCACAGTAAGTAAGATACTCAATACATAGTAGAGTATAAATATTATATATATATATATATATATATATATATATATATATATATATATATATAGTGTATTTTGCAATACACTGTATGCTTAATTAAAAGCATTTCGAAAACCTTACGCTATTGTTTTAGAGTAGTAACAGTCTCACTTACTTTAAATTTTCAGCAAACAGGCGAGATAAAGCTGACAGAGCTCTGTCTCGTACTCTTTGGTACTTATCAAAGCTAAGTACTCCACCTGTTTGCTGAAAAAAATGAATGTTTGATTCTTATAGAATTCTAGTAATAATCAGGAACTGATTATACAGAGCGGTTGCCGGTCAAGCAGAAACTGAAAATTAGAATTGGTGCTCTGAAATAGCGATATATATATGAATGTATATATAGTGTATTTTGCAATACACTGTATGCTTAATTATACAAAACAATAGCGTAAGGTCTTCGAAATGGTTTTAATTAAGCATACAGTGTATTGCAAAATACACTATATATACATTCATATATATATCGCTATTTCACAGCACCAATTCTAATTTATATATATATATATATATATATATATATATATATATATATATATGGGAAAACTCAGGACCCTGAGGGCTGAGCGCCAGCCGTTTCGACAGCTAGGTTCAGACCTAGTTGTCGAAAGGTCGGAGCTCAGCCGTCGGGGTCTTTACTCTTTTCCTATTATCCACTCTACGACCCTAATTATCGAGTACCATGGTACGTTATGGTGCACCTGGTTCATTACCACACTTCCTTCTTTATATATATATATATATATATATACACACACGCACACACACGCACACACACACACACACACACACACACACACACACACACACACACACATATATATATATATATATATATATATATATATATATATATATATATATATATATATATATATATATATATATATATATATATATATATATATACATTGTTATACTTGGGGAGGGTCCTATTTGTGTAATAATATTGCCAGAATTAATAACAGAACACACTCACTGTTTGGTTGATTTTCGCTTCTGTGTCTTTTATATCGGTTAATTTAATTTATTCGATCCTCAATGTCAAAAATACAGATACAATATAGACACAAACACATATATATAGTCTAACAAAGTTTTTTCGTTGCACATCTGCAACATCGTCAGTGGTGCTATTATGTTTCCTGCCGTTGTATTGTATGCCTACGCCATCTTTATTTAGTCTGTTTATTTATTTGTTTTTTTTTGTCTTCTCCGCGCATGCGTTTGCGTGTGTGTATAGTGTTTTGTTTGATGTGTGTTCGTGTTTAGGTAACTGCGTATTGGTTATTGTATTCTATCTTAGTTTACTAGTGTGTGTTTATATGTGTTTGTTGTTATTGTGCTTGTGTATGTATTTATTTATTTATTTATACTTCTCTTAGGTCAGTGTTGTTTGTTTGGGTGTTGTTATTCCATTCATTTTTTCTGTTTAGCCATTAGTTCTATTTCGCTGGCCTCTCTGATTTGCCTATCTGCTGGGTCATTTCTATGTTTAGATATTATTCTAATTTCTATGTTGTCTATGTTACCGACGTGTTGCTGTCTGGCATGTTCGTATAGTACTGAACCTTTTTTTCGTCCTTTTAGTTCCCCCAGCGTTGGTCTATCTTTTCACCTATGCTACGAGCTGTCTCGCCTATGTATGTTGTTGTCATGCTTCTGCAAGTACCCTCTGTACATCTTATGTTATAGACTACGTTTCTAGTTTTACAGTTATCCGGGGGTTTACTTTACATATAATACATTTCCTCTTAGTACAGTGGGTTTTCTTAAAAGAGTAGGTTTTGCTGATCAGGGATTTTATGGTGGTTCCTGGCTTTTCTACAACCTTAATCTTTAAGTGGGTCTTTCTCAGGGCCTTTCTACACTGGTTAGCAAATTGCCCTCCAGGGGTAGCGTCCACAAACATGACACTCTGGTATCTCTGGTTGTCGTACCATGAGGTGGCTTTGCCTATCTTATCTCTAGTCCTATCTAAGCTATTCCATGATTTGCTCCTGTATAATGGGCAAATTCCTTTCATGTCCAGTTCTATGAGGGTCTTATACTTCTCCGTGGCTCCTTCGTATACTCTGATTCTGTCTCTTTGGTTGTAGCCAGACAACTGCATGCGGTTGATGAAGTGTTGGATGTGTCTTTCCATTTCTGTTGGGTCGCACATGCGGGACACGTTCTTCATCACTCGTACCAAGTCTGCGATCAGAATATTAAACTTAGTACTACTGGACATTGCTGAGTTTTTGAGTATCAGGTATTTGGAGGCCATGGGTTTAGCATAGTGTGAGTGGAGAATTTGGGCTCTCTCGTCTATAGTGTTAATCCAGAGTTCCGTGTCTAATACATGTAGTCTATTGTTAGGGTGTTTGGAAGGGTAGTCGATAGTTACAGTTATACTCTGGTGTATGGAATTAGCTATCTGCTGGATGCTTTCCATTTTGCTACGTTCTAAATCAAACTTTTTAGTACTCTCTTGTGGGGATGTCCTTATTACTATATTGATATCGTCTACCTAACGAGAGTACATGATGAGGTCTATGGAGCTCTCATCAAGGAGATATTTGAGTCTCCTTTCCCACCATACCATAAAAAGTTTGGCAACGTCACCAGCTATGCTGACGCCAATGGCTGCTCCCTCATTTTGGGTGTAGATCTTCTCATTGAACTTGAATATGTGGCCCTTTAGTGTAGTTTTGATACTAGCCCCTATTGCATGTGCGACCATTTTTCTTACCTGATCATTGTTTTGGGGGCTCCGTATAGCTTTGGTCCACCCAATCCACCTTCCCATGGGAGTCTTTTTTGCCATTGAGGTTATGGTGGGGGGGTCTACTTCTTATGACTCTACTGGGGCAGAAACGTCTAAGATCATGACTGTCTAGGTAGTCAGTGTCATAGGTAAGTCTAAGTAGGAAGCCCAGTTCTTCCGTGTCGACGTCGCAGAACTCCACCTCACTCTCAATGATCATCTCCACACATTTTTCCACAGCAGAGTCAATGTTAATGGATGGGTACAGTGATACCACATCCATACTGCATATTATGCAGTTGGATAGGTTCCTGTTTTTGTTGCACTCACTGATTATGCTGAGGAGGTCCTCTGTACTGTCACATACATCTGGGGACATCTTGATTATGGGGCGTATAACCATTGAGAGGAAATAGGAGATACTGTAGTTGCTAGCTATATTTGCTCCGCATACAGGTCTTGTAGGTGGTCCTGTTGTCGGGTCGTCGACTCTGTCTTGTGGTCTTTGCGGAGCCCATACAAGGGTGGTATGCCATTGTTAGACGCCTGGAAGTTGTTGGTTGTGGGTCTGCTTGGCTTTAGGATGTCGGTCCACATCATCATGTGAGCGTTGATGATTTTCTCTCTCCCATCATGTATTTGCTGTGCAATTTCGCTCGTGTTGGTGATGTGGGGTTGCATAGCCTAATATAGTTCGGCATGCTGTCTATTGACATCCTACTAGACTTATCCGTGGGTAGACATACTACCTCACCATCCCTTGTGCGCTGCTTGAGGCTAACCAAACCTTCTACAGGTTTCCTCCCAAGTTGTTGGACCTCTGGACTGCTATGTCTCTTAGTATACCGGTCTACTATTTGTCTAATCTTATTTCTAGCTATGGTGAACTGTGTCTCTGTCTCGTCATCTATTTGTTGTGGTATGTAAACCCTTTTATTAAAGAGTAACCTCGTAGGATAGATATTAGCCATCTTATATGTTTTGTTAGCTGGGTTGAAGAATAGTTTCTCTAAGGGGTTGTCATTATATCTATCGTCATAGTTGTGTGTGTTGCTATTATTGTTATTATGGTGGTTGTTGTTGTTCCTATC
>OZ024743.1:66295944-66303444 GCA_964016885.1 Eledone cirrhosa
GGGGGTGGGGGTGACGGTGTGTGTATGTGGTGGTGGATGACTATCTGTGTGTTTGTGTATCTGAGTATGCACCTCTTTGTCAATTGTTGTGTGCATCTACCTTTATAACCCGTAGCTTAGTGATTTACTGGAACGAAACCAATAAAAATGTTTCAAGTCATGCAAAGAAAGGTGGCACAGAGTTGCATTATATATATATATATATACACATAGATATATATATTTATATATATATATATATATATATATATATATATATATATATATATATATATATATATATATATGTATATGAAAGACGTAAAATAAGAAAATTATAAAAATTAACTTACTTAATAAAATTTCACTCCAACTAATTAGTTTCTGAAAGGGAATAAACATGGTTTCCAAATGGAAAGCATAGAGTAGCCATTTCGTCATCAGGAAGTCGTTCTCAGCTAAGATCCCAGGCGATGCGTGGACACAGGGAACTTATACAAAAATAATTCAGTGGATGGAAACAAGCAAGCGTGGACTAAATTCCAAGACATTGAAAAAATCACTGCCTACTTGGTCGGTGGCAAATTCAAAAGAATCAATCACGTGACATCGAGGTTAATCAGTGAGGAGTGGGGTGTCAAAAAGACAGTAGCCAAGCTATTACTATGAACTATAGTAGCAGTTTTGGCAAATTTTTGCTCAGCAAAATAATTGGGAGATAATTATAAGGAATTAGTATATCTACCGACTTATATATACAGATGCATACCTATGCTAGCAAATATATAGGTTTTGTCTTAGTAACTTTGTTATTCAATGCAAGGGGATGCAGAACAATTATATGAAAGACGTAAAAGAAGAAAATTATAAAAATTAACTTACTTAATAAAATTTCACTCCAACTAATTAGTTTCTGAAAGGGAATAAACATGGTTTCCAAATAGAAAGCATGGAGAAGCCATTTTGTCACCAGGAAGTCGTTCTCAGCTAAGATCCCAGGCGATGCGTGGACACAGGGAACTTATACAAAAATAATTCAGTGGATGGAAAAAAGCAAGCGTGGACTAAATTCCAAGACATTGAAAACATCACTGCCTACTTGGTCGGTGGCAAATTCAAAAGAATCAATCACGTGACATCGAGGTTAATCAGTGAGGAGTGTAGTGTCAAAAAGACAGTAGCCAAGCTATTACTATGAACTATAGTAGCAGTTTTGGCAAACTTTTGCTCAAATAAATAATTTGGAGATAATTATAAGGAATTAGTATATCTACCAACATATATATACAGATGCATACCTATGCTAGCAAATATATAGGTTTTGTCTTAGCACACTATTCAGTTCCTTAATATACTTAGAAGTGTCTAGGATACTAATTCATCCCCCACTGATGAGCTTGAATTGGTAATTCTATTCACAATTAACATTGCGAAACAACACCAAGTTGTCTGGGTGATTGGTAGTTACCACAATTCCGGTTTGTAATTATTTTCTTGATTTTTCTTAAATTGAGACAATCAAACCGAATTGTCTATAGTTAGTATTCTTTTCACCTTAGCGAATCTGGTCCCTTACGATTTGAACACATATATGTATATCTGTGTTCCTTTTTTCTTTTATATTCTATTATAATTATTATATATATATATTGTTATACTTTGGGAGGGTCATGTTGCCAATATGACCCTCCCAAAGTATAACAATATCGGTTTCAACACACGATTTCAGATAAAGAATCTTGCTAAACAAATTCAGAAACGAAATATTATATATATATATATATATATATATATATATATATATATATATATATATATATATATATATGTGTGTGTGTGTGTGTGTGAGTGTGTATATATATATATATATATATATATATATGTGTGTGTGTGTGTGTGTGTGTGTGTGTGTGTGTGTGTCGGGTTCAGTCGGGGGTAACCACACTAAGTAACTTACTCAATACATAGCAGAGTATAACTATTTAACATAGAAATGGCTTCTACAGGAGTAGAACTGTTTCATTCGAAGGAATTACTTGGAGTCGGTCTGGCTTTTTCCTAACATCTTCCTCACTATTCCATAGAGAAGCATATTCGAAATAATTACAACCAAGATTTTGTGGCAAAGTTTTCCCCGTGAATGTGGTAGCCTAGTCTGGCCACAGTCTAACGATGAAACTGTTAAAGTAATAAAAAATAAACCAATATTTTGGTGAGATTCAAATTTTACTAGTAACGCATACCTAAGTTTATGGGATAAATATTTTGAACGTAACAAAATTTTGGGAAGTCGGGTCAACTTGATCATCTCAAAATCTCTGTACTGATCTTTTTTTCCTTTACATATTTTTTTTCCCGGTATTAAAAATCTCATATTTTATTTTGTTATCTGTAATACAGAAGTTATATTAATGATGGGAATATATAGAAAAATAGAAAAATAGAAAAATAGAAAAATAGAAAAATAGAAAAATAGAAAAATAGAAAAAGTGGAAACAATGTTTCCATTGGTATATTCAATTGCTAATACTATCTATCAATCGCAACTCCAGGTAGAAGGAACAACGTGAAATAAAGTGTATTGCTCAAGGACATAATGCATCGGTGTGGGAATTGAACTTAAAACCTCACGATTGCGAATCCAATTCTCTAACCACTCAGCCACGCGCCTTCACAACGTGTAGATACTGGCCAGGGTTCAATCTCAGACCAGGATCTTCACCATCTCTAATACATCTCACAAGGCCACGAGACAGCTATATATACATATATATATATATATACGATATTAACAAATGGAAACTATATTTATAAAACCATATTTATTTCATTATACATATTTCAAGGACACCAAGTTAAATTATGGTGTGCTTTCATCAGATAAAATATAATATAGAGCAGTTTTATAAATAAATATTGACATACCCTTAAAGAATGCAACCATTACTGTTGGAAGCTCCCGGATAGTGGAATTATATCTTTAATTATACTATTATGTAAGTTGGTATTGGATATTTTTAAATATCCAGTATAACCCTAACCCTAACCCTAACCCAACGGCTTATTTAAAAATATCCAATACCAACTTACATAATAGTATAATTAAAGATATAACTCCACTATCCGGGAGCTTCCAACAGTGATGGTTGCATTCTTTAAGGGTATGTCAATATTTATTTATAAAACTGCTCTATATTATATTTTATCTGATGAAAGCACACCATAATTTAACTTGGTGTCCTTGAAATATGTATAATGAAATAAATATGGTTTTATAAATATAGTTTCCATTTGTTAATATCGTATTTTTACTCCAATTATTTGTTGAGTGCTTTATATCAGTTATAAAAATATTTGCTTGTTGTATCCCAACAATTTAAATAGAACTTTTACATATATATATATACATATATATATTGTTATACTTGGAGAGGGTCATACCCGTCTACTGACAATCCACTAACCTCATACCACAACCCATCCCACTGAGCGACCATAACCACCATCATATCATCACATCCACCCCCACATACTCTACAAGCCAAGGCCAACCCACCACCACCACACCACAGCCCACCTCATCCACCGACCGTCACCAACATCTCACCATCACATCCACCCCCATATACACTACAGGCCAGTACATCGCTTTGATCCTTCCCACCAATCAAAACAACTCATTTTGTCAAACTCTTGAAACTCTGTCTTTACCACATAGCATGTATTTCATTTTCTTATAGCATTTTAAGAGGGTCCGTCGAGCTGCCGATTATTGAGTCGGGTAGGATCGATATAGATCGAACCTTGAGCTGATCAGTGGCGAAACGCGCGTCACCTATCAATAAATGCAATGAAGGAATAATCAATCGTCCTTGTTATCCTTTCAATATATTACACTCTGTATAGCTCTACACCTCATCACAGAAGTGAACCTAAACATCGACTGCTCTCGCGGGTGAACCTGCAGTAACTCCTGGTTACACCCCCTGTATATATATATATATATATATATATATGTGTGTGTGTGTGTGTTGTATTATATTATATTACATTATATTATATTATGTTTTGCCTTTTCATATTATATTTTAATATTATATTAAAACTTTGCCTTTCATCCTTGCGGATGGACTGGGTAATGTACTGGGGTATTCGCTGGCCTTGTGCCAAAGAGTAGAAACATATTTATTTTTATGGATGTAGCTACACACACACACATATGTATATATATATATATATATATATATACAATGATGTTAATTAAATGGAAACTATATTTATAAAACCATATTTATTCTATTATATATATTTCAAGGGTACCAACAATTTTGGTACGATATCATCAGATAAAATACAAAATGTTTTATAAATATTTGACACGACCAAGGATAATATACCTTAAAGTTCAAGTTATCCCTGGAAAGTGAAGGGAAGAGAGAAGAAAGGTCAGATATTTAAGGATGTTGAAATTTTAAGTTGAGATTAGAATTTGTGGATTCAAAAATTTTCAACATTGAGAATGTTTTCAGAATATTGTTAACTTAACGAAGCTATATAAAGCTATATAAATAATCTATTATTATTATTAACGAAGGGTAGTGGATTGGCAGTGTCGGTAGAGGGTCGGACGCCATGCTTTGACGTATAGAGTTACGGCCCTTGCCATTCTGAGTTCAAATACTGCCGAGGTTAACTTTGCCTTTCATCCTTATGGGGTCGATAAAATAAAGTACCAGTAATGTACTGGGTAATTACTGGCCTTGTGCCAAAAGTAGAAACAATTATTATTAACGAAGCTATATAAATTAGCTATTATACATAATTCCGTTAATTTAATTTAAACCTTATCAATTAAAACTACCTGTTTATTTACATAAAATCAACATCCCTAGTAACTTATATTATGAACAACCACCTATTTATTTTTTATTTAACTCATATTATAAACAAACTATCCTTTTAATAATAAAAAAATACATATGCTATAATTAAAATATATATAGATATTTATATATTATTATAATAAGATAAATAATTCTCCATATAAATATAGATAAATGTCTTAATATATTTCCCCTAAATTAACGTTTAAGTGGTCTTCCTTTTCCTTCTTCTTACCTTCCTTCACCTTTAACAATTTTTGTTTGATAACACCGTGTAACATATTTTTTGTTCCCCGGTTCTAAGTGTCATTTCATGGTTTGTTATATCCCATTATTACAAAAAAAAGACTATTATTTAATCAGAAGTTTGGGTTTGTGGTGAGGAGTTTGATATTTCGAAATTTTCATATTTTTCAAGAAAAAAAACATTTTTTAAAAATTTATCAGTTCATATAATTAAATCAACAGATTATATATTTATTTTATTACACAAGTTTATCAAAAGCAAACAAGTAAAAACAAATAACACTTATAAAGCAACTTATACACGTCAGAAATTACTGGATTTCCTGGATTTGCGGTTGTAATACAGGTCGCATTCCACCACTAGCCCCCAGATATAGTCCCCCCTCATTTTTTCATTGTAGTGACCCTGGTACTTCCGCTCTATCTCTTTCACATCTTGGTGGAATCGTTCGCCTTGTTCTTCTGAGTAGACGCCCGTATTGTCCTTGAATTGTTCCAGGTGAGCGTCCAGCATATGGGGTTTAAGCGACATCCTGTATCCCATGGCGCCAAAAGCCTTTATCAGATCCTGTACCAGTTGCTGGTAGTTTTCAGCGCTGTAGTTGCCCAGAAAGCCCTTGACAACTGCCTTGAAACAGTTCCATGCTGTTCTTTCAATCCTATTTTGCTTATTGGAGAACTCGGTAGACTCAAACACCTTCTTTATCTGAGGTCCAACAAAAATGCCACCTTTGATTTTGGCCTCAGATAACTTGGGGAAGAACTCAAGAACGTACTTAAAAGCGGCTGATTCTTGGTTTAGAGCCTTCACAAACTGCTTCATCAACCCCAACTTAATGTGCAGTGGCGGCATGAGCACAATCCTGGGATCAACCAGTGGCTCCCACATGACGTTGCGGGTCCCAACTACAAATTCTGTTCGCTGCTCCCAGTTCTTTCTTTTGCAGTGGTCAGAGGTGGCTTTGATAAAGCCTCCTTGGAGTCCAAGCAGGAAATGCACCATCTTGATGTCTCCAATGATTTCCCAATTGTACTGGTTGTATTGCAGAGCTTCCAAGAGGACTTTCACACAGACTGAATGAGCTAAGGGCAGTGTCGGGAACTTGTTTCCATTGTGGAGGAGAACAGGCTTCAAACTTGTGGTGGAGCTGTCTATAAATAGCCGCCATTCCTTGGGCACAAACGGCACCCCAATAACGTCAAACAGTTCAGACACGTCATGGCAGAAGCAGAGGCCATCCCTAAGAGTGTAAAAGCCTGAGAAAGGTTCGGGTCGACTTCTCTGACTTGTCACCTGCACTTCCTCCAAGACCAAGTTCCACTGCTTCATCCTGGAGACGAATAGCTCTACATTGGACTTGGTCAGACCCATATCCTTGACCAAATCATTGACTTCTTTTTGGTTTGGGAAGTGAGGAACTTTTTCTGGTACCTCAGGCAGGTAATCCAAGTCCTAAGCATCCATCTCCTCCTTTTCATCAGAATACTTGTCTTGGAAAATAAATTTGATATGCAATACAAAATAAATATTGGAAAGGGAAATACATATTTAAATAATATAAAAGAACACTAATCATACTAATGAAAATTCGTGCTTAAAACACAACTTACCCTTTATTCAGGGTGCAAAAATCCAGTATCAATAAATCTCTTTAATCCACTTTTTAACAATTTTATACTTTATTGCACTTTTACAATTTTCTTTAGGTATTACTCTTTATTTTATAATTTTAATTTAACTTGAAACATATATAAACAAATTATTTAACATAAGCAAATTAAACTTACATACAACGTAACATCCAGCATACAAATAATTCTAGCGAATAGCTTAGAATTTTTACAAACCCAAACTTTTAACTGTTTAATAGCACTTTTTTTTATTTATTTGTGGGCCTAAGCAACACAAAAAAGTGATTACAAGCCAGGAAGAGAGAAAACAATTTTTTTTGTTACACGGTGTAATTTATATAGCTTCGTTAAATTAACAATATTCTGGAAACATTCTCAATGTTGAAAATTTTTGAATCCACAAATTCTAATCTCACAACTTAAAATTTCAACATCCTTCGTAACTCATATTTATTACATTAAAAATCAATAAATACGCAACTTATTAATATATATTTATATACATATAACCTATCCTAATGTAATAAGATAAAAATACTTACAACCATAAGTCTTCATATAATTTATATACAATATATACTCATAATATAGGTAACACATTTTTTCCCCCAAATTAACGTTATTCCTCTCTCTTTCTCTTCCCCCCTTATCATAATTATTTAAATTTTCCATAGCGTCTAAAATAACGCCTTTTCAGCCCTTTAATATATCATCATTTGCATACTCATATTAATAATTTTAAATATCTGACCTCTCTTCT
>OZ024743.1:66313444-66333444 GCA_964016885.1 Eledone cirrhosa
GTTTTTCATATCTAACTAAATAACAAAGGTTTTTTTTGCAAGTCATTTTAAAATATATTTAAAAAAGAAAACGAATAAAAACTAGATATTTAATTCTTGCTTTATCCACAATATGGGCATCATAAACTATAAACATATAAAAAGCGTAACTAAATATATATAAATTCACTCATGTGTTGAAAATATAATTTCACTCTTTCTTTTTTAAATATCCCTGTTCATGCGTTTTACAAAGTTTATAGCTTTCAGTACACGAAACAGGATGTACAAAATACTTGCTCATGTGTTACAATATCTGTTTATTAAGACTATTGTTTCCTTCCAGGTCTCGGTTACCATTGTGTAAGCTGTTGCATCATATTCCGGTTACAGCAAGCAGCTATATAGTAAATAATGTCTTCTTAACTCTTTGTAGAATCGCAGAGACGCCGTCTTTACATACGACACAGCTTGAGCACTGTAAATCTGGTGAATTCCATCTCTCCAGGTCGGTCCACATGCAACCGTCGATATTTTTCCAGAGAATATGAAAGCATGTGATAAAAGAGGAAAAGAGATATAGAGGAGGGCTGAACAGTTCTATCATCTCATCCGATTATGATGCAAGAGCAGGCGATTCCATCAGGTGATACTTGTAGAATTTTGTAACAGGATTACGTTGAACCCAAATATAGAATAGAAGATAGGTGATAGAACAAAAAATGCAGAAGGTAGAAATATAAAATTCGATTCGGCGAAAGCCTGTTAATTTGGTGTTATATCGAGCAGAGAGAGAGAGGGAGAGAGAGAGAGGGAGAGAGAGGGAGAGAGAGCGAGAGAGAGAGAGAGAGAGAGAGAAAGAAAGAGAGAGAGAGAGGGGGGATCAGGGGAGAAGAGGGACGATCAGTGAGATGGATATATATATATATATATATATATATATAGAGAGAGAGAGAGAGAGAGAAAGATAGATAAATATATAGATACTTAGATAGATAGATAAATAGATTGATAGATAGATAAATAGATAAATAGATAGATAGATAGATAGATAAATAGATATATTTCTTTATTAGCAACAAGGGCGCACAAGAAAAGGGGACAAAAACAAAGACACATGCCGGGGATTTTACATACAATCGTGTAAAGAAATATAAAACAAACAATTATAACAATCGAATTCCCTATAGGGGGAGGCGCCACAAATGGGTTGTTTAATACCTCGTCGATATAACAACCCTCAACTTCAGGAGTGTGTTGTGCAAGTGCTGCTTTCTTCCTTTTGCTCTCTTCTTCAACCTACAGGTTTATATACAGAGAAGGTCAAATCACTCGGGCCATTTTGGCCACATTCACCCACCTTTCAGTAAATTTACCGGGGTGCAGTGCCTCTCTCCCCACTCTGATTCTCCTTCTAAAGTGGTACCTAAAGAAGGGTATGAGTTGTTGTCCGGAGAGTTGTTGTCCTCTCAATCTCGTCCACCATATAACCTCTTTCACCATAGCCACTATACAGAGGAAAACCGCCTCTATTTCGTTTTTGAAAGAGGCTGGCGGTTTGATCCTTACTATGGACTCGGCTGTCAACTGGATTTGTCCCATACGCGACAGCAGTTGTTCTGCATACTTCCACAGGTCGGTTATGCCCGGGAAGTGTACAATTGCGTGCAAGACAGTTTCAATATCCTGCTCGCATCTTGGACACGTCCTTTTGGAAGGATCTCTGCCGTGGCGTCCGTGCCGGTAGATCTTATCACTGGTAGATAGATAGATCGATAGAATCGACCCAAGTACTGATTGGAACATTTTATATTGACCCCGAAAGGAAGAGAGGCAAAATTGTCCTGGGCATGATTTGAAATCTGTCGAAACAAAAACTGGGTACGTAACGACTCTACCAAATCACCGCTTTAAGTTATAAATGGTCCCTGGTGAAAATTGGCTTTGTGGTACGTAAAGAGAAAGAAGAGGAAAAATCAACAATGTTGATGATGATGATGATATCTGGCATTGAAAATATATTTAAACAAAGTAAACCTAATGATTTCTAATTTAGGTACAAGATCGGTAATTTGTGGTGGGGAGCGGATTGATGACAATGATCCCAGTACGTGAATGGTGCATTATTTATCTACTCCGGAAGGATGAAGGTTAAAGTTGACCTCGGCAGTATTTGAACTCAGAACTTAAAGAGCGGGAAACAATACTGCTAAGCATTAATCCAACGCTGTAACAACTAACAATAATTGTTTCTACTATTGGCAGTGTATTACTGGTACTTTATTTTATCGACCCCGTAAGGATGAAAGGTAAAGTTAACCTCGACGGGATTTAAACTCAGAATAGCAAAGGCCGTAACTCTATGCGTCAAAGCATGTTGTCCGACCCTTTACCGATACTGCCAATCCACGGCCCTCACAATAATTATTTCTACTTTTGGCACAAGGCCAGCAATTACCCAGTGCATTACTGGTACTTTATTTTATCGACCCCGTAAGGATGAAAGGCAAAGTTAAAGTCTATATTCTCTATTGTTTGTGTTTAGTTTTAGCTCAACTCTCTTCAAGTAAGTATATAACCAAAAGGCATTCCAGCCGTGTCTATCCAGTCTTTCTTTTGGTGGTTTTCAGACATTTTGTATCGCGTTATCAAAAGTCAGTGTTATTTTATTATGACGTTGGAATGTTTTGAGGGAAATTTCGCTGCTATTTTTAGCATATCGAGCATGCCTGTATAGGCTTCACCTTTGTGTCTTAAATATTAGTATTCAGTATCACAATTTGTTTACATACACTAGAACATGCTGATAATATGTAAACATGAAATTGTTTCAAGATAATTGAGGCACAGCCCGTATAGAGATATTTTAACACCAGTCTGACAAAACACCCACGAACAAAGCCCCACCACCACCACCACCACTACTACCATCACCACTACCACCAACACCACCACTACCAACACCACCACTACCACTACCACCACTACCAACACCACCACTAACACTACCACCATCACCACCACTACCACCACTACCCCACCATCACCACCACCACCACCACCACCACCACCACCACCACCACCACCACCACTACCAATACACCACCACTATCACAATCACCACCACCACTACCGCAATCACCACCACCTTCACCACCACTACCACCACCACCATCACCACCACCACCACCACCACCACCACCACCACTACCAATACACCACCACTATCACAATCACCACCACCACTACCGCAATCACCACCACCATCACCACCACTACCACCACCACCATCACCACCACCACCACCACTACCACCACCACTCTCGTGCTCCAGTCATGCACATAAAGTATTTACAGGAAGTATGTTAATGACACATGGCCTAGTGGTAAGGGTGTTGGACTTACGATCATAATGTCGTGGGTTCGATTCTTGGGCTGGGTTGTGTGTTGTTTGTTTTGAGCAAAGCACTTCATTTCACGTTGCTCCAGTATACTGAGATGGAACAAAAATGAATACCAGCAATATCTGGGGTTTTAACATTGCGATGGATTCATGTCACAGAAACCGAGACAAGCCCTGGTCTGATGAGCCCGCGACACTGACTTTAGATATTAATGATTGTTTCTACTTATGGCAAAAGGCCAGCAATTACCCAGTACATTACTGGTACTTTATTTTATCGACCCCGTAAGGATGAAAGGCAAAGTTAACCTCAGCAGGATTTGAACTCAGACCATAAAGGGATGTAACTATGCTGGAAAGCATGACGTGCGACCCTCTACCGATACTGCCAATCCACAGCTCTGTGTTTCAGGTATTCCGCTAGAAATCGGAAGGTATTGATTTCGATTCCCGGCAACGCGTTGTATCCTTGAGCAAAATATTCATTCTACATTGTTCTAGTCTACTTAGCTGGGAGAGTGAGATGTACCTGTGGGTCAAAGGTTCAAACACTCTCTCTCTCGCTGACTCAGCCAAGAAACTACGTTAACGCTGCATGTATTTATCGAATCCTCGGATCGTTCATTTCACCAGGAAAGCTGTTCTGGTTCTCCAACCGACGGATGTCCAATACACGCACACACATTCACACAATCTCACACACACACACATTCACACAATCTCACACACACACACATTCACACAATCTCACACACACACACACATTCATACAATCACACATTCTCACACACACACATTCACACAATCACACATACTTACACATTCACACAATCTCACACACACACACATTCACACAATCTCACACACACACACACATTCATAGAATCACACATTCTCACGCACACACATTCACACAATCACACACACACACACACATTCACACAATCACACACATACACACATACACACACACACACACACACACACACACATTCACACAATCACACATTCTCACATACATACACAGCCACACACGTACACACACACACACATTCACACATACACGCACACACACATTCACACAATCATACATACAAACATACATACACATACACACACACATTCGCACAATCACATATACACACACATTCACACAATCACAGATTCTCACATACATACACACACACACGTACACACACACACACACACACATTCACACAATCACATATACACGCGCACACACATTCACACACTCACACATACATACATGCACACACATACACACACACATTCACACAATCACACATTCTCAAATGCATACACACACACACATGTACACACACATTCACAGAATCACACATACACGCACACACACATTCACAAAATCACACATAGACACACACATACACATACACACACACACATTCACACAATCACATACACGCACACACACATTCACACAATCACACATACACGCACACACACACACATTCACACAATCACACAATCGCACAATGAAACATTCACACAATCACACATTCTGACAAACATACACACACACACATACATATACATACATATACAGACACAGACATACACAGACACACACACATTCAAACAATCACACATATACACATACACACACACACCCATTCACACAATCACAAATACACACACATTCACACAATCAGACATTCTCACATACATACACACACATTACAACAATCACACATACTTACACATACACACATTCATACAATCACAGATTCTCACATACACACATACACACATATTCACACAATCACACATACACATACACACACACATTCACACACAGATTCACACAATCACACATTCTCACATACATACACACACACACATTCACACAATCACTCATTCTCACATACACGCATACCCACACACATTCACACACACACATATACACACACACGCATTCACACAATCACACATACACACACACACATTCACACAATCACACATTCTCACATACACGCATACACACACACATACACACACACACACACATTCACACAAACGCATTCACACAATCACACATACACACACACGCATTCACACAATCACATACACACACACACACGCATTCACACAATCACACATACACACACACACATTCACACAATCACACATTCTCACATACATAAACACACACACATTCACACAATCACACATTCTCACATACACACACACACATTCACACACACATTCCCACAATCACACATTCTCACATACATACACACACACAAATTCACACAATCACACATACACACACACATTCACACACACACACACACATTCTCACACACACACACACACGCATTCTCACAATCACACATTCTCACATACACACATACACACACACATTCACACAATCACACATTCTCACATACATACACATACACACACAGATTCACACAATCACACATACACACACATTCACACAATCACACATACACACACATTCACACACACACACACATGCATTTTCACAATCACACATACACACACACATGCACACACATTCACACAATCACACATTTTCACATACACACACATACACACACACATTCACACAATCACAAATTCCCACATACATACACACACACATTCACACACACACATTCTCACATACATACGCATTAAATATACATTCAGGAAGTTAAATAAAAGAAACGTATTAATAAAAGAAAAGTATTAAGCCGTACATACTTATATTTAAGTAACAGCCGTACTAAGAGTGAGAAATGAAATTTCGTTTCATTTTTTCCGTTTATCGTTTTCGGTAACCCGGCCGATTAACTCACTCGATATGCAAATTAGGCTGCTCAGCCGTTAATATGCATAAGGAAAGTATATACTTTCAGACGTTCAATCATCTGGCAGGAAGGTATACGTTGCTGACGATAGCTAATAAGCTTGAAACTAGTACAGCGTTCTTTTGTCAGTGTTGAACAAATGAACAACGATGGTTGCTAGACACTGTACGGCTTAATACGGGATGTTTGTTTACAAACACACCGAGCATTATAATAAATGTTCGGTGAATCCATACGTACATATATATGTGTGTGCATGTATATATATATATACATATAGATACTACTGTACGTCTTTATACATATATGTATGTACGTATACATACTTATATTTAAGTAACAGCCGTACTAAGAGTGAGAAATGAAATTTCGTTTCATTTTTTCCGTTTATCGTTTTCGGTACCCCGGCCGATTAACTCACTCGATATGCAAATTAGGCTGTTCAGCCGTTAATATGCATAAGGAAACTATATACTTTCAGACGTTCAATCATCTGGCAGGAAGGTATACGTTGCTGACGATAGCTAATAAGCTTGAAACTAGTACAGCGTTCTTTTGTCAGTGTTGAACAAATGAACAACGATGGTTGCTAGACACTGTACGGCTTAATACGGGATGTTTGTTTACAAACACACCGAACATTATAGTAAATGTTCGGTGAATCCATACGTACATATATATGTGCGTGCATGTATATATATATATATACATATAGATACTACTGTACGTCTTTATACATATATGTATGTACGTATACATACTTATATTTAAGTAACAGCCGTACTAAGAGTGAGAAATGAAATTTCGTTTCATTTTTTCCGTTTATCGTTTTCGGTACCCCGGCCGATTAACTCACTCGATATGCAAATTAGGCTGCTCAGCCGTTAATATGCATAAGGAAACTATATACTTTCAGACGTTCAATCATCTGGCAGGAAGGTATACGTTGCTGACGATAGCTAATAAGCTTGAAACTAGTACAGCGTTCTTTTGTCAGTGTTGAACAAATGAACAACGATGGTTGCTAGACACTGTACGGCTTAATACGGGATGTTTGTTTACAAACACACCGAACATTATAGTAAATGTTCGGTGAATCCATACGTACATATATATGTGTGTGCATGTATATATATATATATACATATAGATACTACTGTACGTCTTTATACATATATGTATGTACGTATACATACTCATATTTAAGTAACAGCCGTACTAAGAGTGAGAAATGAAATTTCGTTTCATTTTTTCCGTTTATCGTTTTCGGTACCCCGGCCGATTAACTCACTCGATATGCAAATTAGGCTGCTCAGCCGTTAATATGCATAAGGAAACTATATACTTTCAGGCGTTCAATCATCTAGCAGGAAGGTATACGTTGCTGACGATAGCTAATAAGCTTGAAACTAGTACAGCGTTCCTTTGTCAGTGTTGAACAAATGAGCAACGATGGTTGCTAGACACTGTACGGCTTAATACGGGATGTTTGTTTACAAACACACCGAGCATTATAATAAATGTTCGGTGAATCCATACGTACATATATATATATGTGTGCATATATGTATATATATATACATACTACTGTACGTCTGTAGACATACTTATATTTAAATAAAAGAAACTTTCTGAAAAAAGCAAAGAAAAGAAAATCAGAACAAACACAGAATTTTATAGATTTACTAAAACAGAGTCACATTAAAATAAAGGTTTCTAATTGATTTTACATGTATACCTGTATAGTATTCCTAACGCCCAGTGGAGTGGTAGGTGACATACGGCGTGTCTTGGACATATAAATCAGGCGGCGCTCTTCCCCCTCTCCAGGTTTCAACTCAGCGGATTACTTTTAGAGAGAGAGAGAGAGAGAGAGAGAGAGAGACAGAGAGAGAGAGAGAGAGAGAGAGAGAGAGAGAGAGAGAGAGAGAGAGAGAGAGAGAGAGAGAGAGTGAGAAAGAGGTATAGAGGAAGAATCAACCCCAATACTACACTGGTACTTTTTTTATCGACCTTGAAATAATTGTTTCTACTTTTAGCTCAAGGCCAGCAATTATCCCAGTGTATTACTGCTACTTTATATTATAGGATGTAAGGCAAAGTTAACCTCGGCGGGATTTGAAATCAGATCAGAAAGGGCCATAACTCTTTGCTGCAAAGCATGGCGTCCGACCCTCTACCGATACTGCCAACCCATCGACCTTGAAATAATGAAAGCCAAAGTTGAAATCGGTGGGATTTGAACTCCGAGCGCAGAAAAGCGAGACGAATACTGTAAATCATTTTAGGCGATGTACTAACTGATCAGCTTTAAAAAAAAAATGTTATGTATGATTATCACTTTCAGCATTATTTAATTATTTATTTAGCTAATCTTTCTTACAGTGATTCTAAAATGTGTGTACGCAGAGCAGTTGTTTTGATAATGCGGTGTAGAATGAAGCCCAAGGATGCTGCAAGAACTAGATTTCTATAAATATTTTTATTTTAGTTTTGCTAATATTGGGTAAAACATTGAAATCTCAAGGGAGGCCAGGGTCATGGCCATAGGTTTATAGGACCCAGTGTACACATACACGCACACAGTATATTCGTCACGGTCTCCAATATCTTATTCACTCGACCATTTCACTTCTACGTGAATAACATGTATAAAATTTGACCTGAGATCATAGGCGGTTATGAATAAATATGGGTATCTTACATAGATACAAAGTTTCTAAATTAGGTGAAGGAGCGGGGTTGATTATATCGATCCTGGTACTTAACTAATACTTCATTTTATCGAGCCCTGGAAGGATGAAAAACAACTTTAGCTCAGTTGAATTTGAACAAATAAACAATTAAAGCCATAACTCTGTAAGGCATTTTGTGCAACGGGTTTACAATTGCGCTCTCCGAATAACTCTGACTAAATTTTATTTTTTAACATTGTCAAAAAGTTCAGAAATTTTGAAGAGAGCTATAGATGCTTAAATCGGCACCTATACTTTACTGGTATTATATTTTATCGAAGGGCGGTGGATTGGCAGTATCGGTAGGGGGTCGGACACCATGCTTTGACGCATAGAGTTACGGTCCTTGCCATTCTGAGTTCAAATCTCGCCGAGGTTAACTTTGCCTTTCATCCTTTCGATGTCGATAAAATAAAGTACCAGTAATGTACTGGTTAATTGCTGGCCTTGTGCTAAAAGTAGAAACAATTATATTTTATCGAAGGGCGGTGGATTTGCAGTATCGGTAGAGGGTCAGACGCCATGCTTTGCAGCAAAGAGTTACAGCCCTTTATGGTCTGAGTTCAAATCCCGCTGATGTTACCTTTACTTTTCATCCTTACGGGGTCGATAAAATAAAGAACCAGTAATACACTGGGATATTTGCTGGCCTTGTGCCAAAAGTAGAAACAATTATATTTTATCGATGCTGGATGTATGAAAGAAAGAGTGGATCTTGATAAGTATGAAATTGAATACTTGGTGCCATTTTGTCCATCACACATTTCCAATTCTATAATTCTACCTCTCTCGCATGACTGAATATTGATTTCTAGTTTAGCCACAAGACCAGCAAGTTCATGCCAAAGGTAAAATTGATTATATCAACTCCAGTACATGAATGATACTTAAGTTTATTGACGTCACAAGTATGAAAGTCAAAGTTAACCGCAGCAGTATTTGACCACGGCACGTAATGAATCGGAAATAAAATCCGAAATCTTTTTGCCATAAACTTTAACACTCAAATTTCCGTATTCAAAACTGTTCGAATATAATATATAATGCTCTCTTACATATATTGATTTCTGATTTAGGCACAAGGACAGTAATTTTTTCATTGCATTGCTGGTAATTTATTTTATCGACCACGTAAGGATGAAAAGCATGGATAACATCGGCGGGATTTGAACTCAAAACGTAAAGGGACGTAACTATGCTGTAAAGCATGTTGTCCGATGCTCTATCGATACTTCCATTCTACCACCCTTGTCTAAGATATAATTGTTTTTACTTTTTGCACAAGGCCAGCAATTACCCAGTACATTACTGGTACTTTATTTTATCGACCCCGTAAAGATGAAAGGCAAAGTTAACCTCGGCGGGATTAATGATATCTAATTTAGGTACAAGACCAGTAGATCTGTGGGAAGGGCAAAGTTAATATAAAAACACCTTAGTACTTGGCTGGTAGTTTTACCGATAACGGTAGGATGAAAGTCAATATTGACCTTGGCGTTATTTGAATGCAAGGAGCCAGAACAAAGCAGGTGTGAGCTTCACCAGCTCCTTCAAAATCCTTTGGGGAAACATCTTCGGGGAGGCCAGCGCGAGGGCTCCCATAATAGTGAGAAATGGGGAGAGCGAGGGAGACGGAGGCAGTGATTATACCAGCATTGTTGAAGTATTTTGTAGAGTCAAGGGTTAAGCGATTTCATGATAAATAGGTAGATAGAAATATATAATTAATCGTGTTCTATCAAATATTCTACCAATTCTGTTAATCTGCCTCTCTAGTGTGACTGGATATTGTAAAACATTTAGTTCGGTGCTGTAACATTACTGGAAACAGTTTAAAGTAGGGTACAGTGAAAGATAAACATTTAAAGAGAAGCAGAGAAAAAAAAAGACATTAAGGACAGATAAAAGGGAGAGAGGGAGAAATAGAGAGAAGAGTAGAGTGAAGCGTAGATGAAGACCGTGGATAATACATACATACACACACACACATACACACACACACACACACACACACGCACACACACGCACACACACACACATATTTTCCTCATATAATTGTTTCTCTTTCTGCAACACGGTTTTTAGTCTTTATCAATAGTTCCGCCATTATATATATACGCACACACACACACACACACACACACACACACACACACACACACACACACACACACACACACACACACACACACACACACACACACACACACACACACACACACACACACACATATATATATATATATATATATATAAACATAAATTATCGAGATTCGCATTTCGGCCCACGAAATAACGAAAAACAACCTCCGAGATGTGTGGCAAGTGCTCAATGATTCAGATGAACCAGAGCTATAACAAACGTTAAAGGCCAAACACACTGAGACGATAGTTAAACAATCATTCGCATAGCCAAAAAAACGATCAAGTAATTCGGGTATTGAAAATTTACCCGGACCCCTGGAAGGTTGGTAAAATCCAGTATAAGTGTTTCTGCGGCTCCTAAATCAAGTACCATCCGCTTACATAAATAATGTCAGGCTTCTGGTAAGATGATTGAACAAGGAAGCCACTTTCTCAACAGGTTTTAGTTCAATGTTAATACAAGGACTGACTATTGCTGTCCCCACGTGGGGATCGGCAAGGGAGGCAACCCCTATATCAGGCGAATGAATTCAGTTGTGTATATTTTTGCAGGAATGCAAAAAGATCACAAATCGAATAGAATTCTCAACAGAAGGGTTAAAATAAACATAAGCTATTCATCAGTCAATAGAATACACTAAAAAATCAAGAAAATTAACTGGTCAATAGCTAGTGTCAGGAGAATAATACAAACATAAATTATCGAGATTCGCATTTAGGCCCACGAATAACGAAAAACAACCTCCGAGATGTACGGCAAGTGCTCAATGTTTCAGATGAACCAGAGCTATAACAAACGTTAAAGGCCAAACACACTGATACGAAGGTTAAACAATTATTCGCATAGCCAAAAAAAAACGATCAAGTAATTCGGGTATTGAAAATTTACCCGGACCCCTGGAAGGTTGGTAAAATCCAGTATAAGGGTTTCTGCGGCTCCTAAATCAAGTACCGTCCGCTTACATAAATAATGTCAGGTTTCTGGTAAGATGATTGAACAAGGAAGCCAATTTCTCAACAGGTTTTAGTTCAATGTTAATACAAGGACTGACTATTGCTGACCCCACGTGGGGATCGGCAAGGGAGGCAACCCCTATATCAGGCGAATGAATTCAGTTGTGTATGTTTTTGCAAGAATGCAAAAACATCACAAATCGAATAGAGTTCTCAACAGAAGGGTTAATATATATATATATATATATATATATATATATATATATATATATATATATATATATATAATATATATATATATATATATATATATATATATATATATATATATATATATATATATATATAATATATATATATATATATATATATATATATATATATATATATATATATATACGATATTAATAAATGGAAACTATATTTATAAAACCATATTTATTTCATTATACATATTTCAGGGATACCACATTAAATTATGGTATGCCTTCATCAGACAAAATACAATATATAACAGTTTTATAAATAGGTTTGACGTATCCTTTAAAATACAACCATTACTTTTGGAGGCTGTCAGGACTATCCTGACAGCCTCCAAAAGTAATGATTGTATTTTAAAGGGTACGTCAAACCTATTTGTAAAACTGTTATATATTGTATTTTGTCTGATGAAGGCATACCATAATTTAATGTGGTATCCCTGAAATATGTATAATGAAATAAATATGGTTTTATAAATATAGTTTCCATTTATTAATATCGTATATCTACTCCAAAAATTTGTCGAGTGCTTTATATCAGTTATAAAAATATTTACTTGTTGTATCCCAACAACTTTAAATAGAACTTTTGCATATATATATATATATATATATATATATATATATATATATATATATATATATATATATATTGGTAAACGGAAAAGAAAATGCTGACAAATTGTTCACAGTGAAAAATAGTTTAATTAGGAATAAGTGAAAATTAGTAATAGTATTGGTTAGTATTCAGTTTTGGTTTTAAGTTTTACCGGTTGCGCATTTCTAATGCTTTTCAAAAATAATTTTGAGATAGAGCGTCCGTGATGTTTGCTCTAATCTGGTTAGTTTTGGAAATTCTACCTGTTTTTATGTGAACAAAGTGGCTCCAGAGGTATTAAAATAAGTTTCGCGCCAATTCGTGTTGCAAAAATTCTTGTGGTCAAAACAATTTTGATTGGTCGGTAGAGGTCATGTGAATGTTAAAAATTGATTTTGCGCCAAATGTAGGTTTGTGTCGGCTGATTGAGAAGTCACTGAAAAATAAGTCTTTCAAAACAAATATGTGTGTGTGTGTGTGTAGTAGTAGTAGTAGTAAAGAGGTTCATTGTTGCGATAATGGTCAGCAGTGATGTGTGTACGAACCGCAGCCTGTTGACAGTTCAAATGCCTATTAAGACAAGTGTGTGTGTGTGTGTGTGGAGCAGAATAATTCGTAGTAGAGGGATGTCAGTAGGAATATATATATATATATATATATATATATATATAATATATAAGAACAAAAGATGGTTAAAAGAGTTCCATGTATTTTATTATGCGCATTTCAAAAACAAATATCATCATGCAATAATATTTGTGTTTTCATCAGATAAAACAGGAAGACATGATATGAAGGTTAAAAAACACAGTTTTAAATCAACATATGAAAAGTAGTTTTAGATTGATGTGTGATATTGGGAAAAATATTTTATTTAGAGGGGGGGGGGTGAAAAAGAGGAGGAGATGAGAGTAAAAAGTGGAGAGGGAGGAGTATAATGAGGAAGGATGAGATAGGAGGAGAGATGGGTGATAGAGAGAGAGAGATAGCTTTTGTAACTGAGAAAGATATATTGTTTTACATAGAGAGGTTGAAAACCGTTGGAAGATAATGTATAAATTAAAAGAATTTGAAAATTAACGAAGAGAAAAATAATGTAAAGTTAAGGTTTGTATATTGAGGGGTTTGATAATATGTGCGATGAAAAAGAAAATGTTAATATGTATTGAGAATAATAATATTTAAGGTTTAATAATATGTGCGATGTTAAGAAAATGTTGATATGTATTATTAAAAGGAATAACAGGTTATTTAAGTAAGGAAATATTGAGATGAGCATGAATGAGTTAGATGAAAGGGAGAAAAGAATAATGAATTGAGGATGAATAATCTAACGTAAAAAAAATGTGTATATGTTTACGAAGGATTTTTACAAGGTGATATAGAGTAAGAGTGTATTGTATTATGTAATAATTGATTCTGTTAGGCAAGAGTGACAAAAGGTACAGATTAGGGGTTAGACATTAAAAGAAGAAGAGAAGAAAGGGAAGTGATAAATAGGGGCGATGTAGAATGAGTAACAAGTATTATAGAATGTATAATACCCTTTGAAATAAGGTAGAAAGATGGGTATATTTTTAAAAGAAGTGTATATATATATGTGCCTTTGAGAAAAAGATTCTAAATTGATAAAGAATTGAATCTTAGCTGTATACTTTGTGAAATGTTTTATGGAATTTATGCAAGCAGATAGAAAACAAGTCAGTGCGTCTATTTATTATAGAATCTAAATTAGAAATAATGGTAAATTTTTCATTTAGACAGAGATTGCAAATTTTGGATAGAGAACTGTTCAAGTATAAAGACGCAGAAGAAACCTTCTTCCAAAAGATGCTATATTTAATATTTTTGTCTTTCAAGGACCATATGAGTTCTGAAAGAGCCGTGTTGGTTCTTTTAAGTTTGTATTTAAAAGACGAATGATGGTTATAAAGACGAGCTTTAAAAGAGGTGGAAGTGGAGCCAAAGTAGGTGAAGGAATTGGTGTCAGTTATAAATTTACATTCGTAAATTAAGTTTTTATCAAGACAATGGTTGTTGAGAGGACATTTATTGTTAATAGGGCAATTGCAATTGCGATTAGAGAGATTATTAATGAGTGACCTAATATTATCTATAGAAGGAATTGGATTGGAGAAGTTATTTGCGATAGGAATAATAGTTTCTTGATTTAGAATGGGATTAAGAACATTTAGCGAAGTTGTGTTTGACGTTGTATTTGGGTTTGTAGAAATTAGCCTAGGGTTTACAATGACGCCGGGAGTACTATTATTATGATATTCAGTGTTGGAAGGAAGAGATTTAGTATTTAGTATTTTATTGTTGTGTTTAGAGATAATGTTGGAAATGTTGAAGGATGTAGAATAGGAAAATTTTATAGTGTGTTTCTTAAATATTTTACTATAGATATGTGAGGGAGGGAAGCATTTATTTAAGGCACTAAAGAATAATTTAGGAATATTGTTATTAATAGAGATGGAGAAAGGAGCATTATACCAGATTATGTTTTTGTATCTAGGTCTTTTATTAAAGTTATTGGAATGATCATGATTAATTATTCTACTGTAATTTCTTCTAGAATTTGTTTCTTTACTATATTTGATTTTATCAGGATAGCCGGCTTTAGAAAGCGCGTTATTATAGTAATTGGCGTTAGCATCAAAGATGTTTTTATTAGAAGATAGGTTAGATATTCTTTTTCCAATATTACTAACTATAGCATTCTTGATATTAGTAGGATGGTTAGATTTAAAGTTAACATAATTTAGGTTCTCATTGTTTTTATGGTAAGGGTAATATAGGCCAGTGTCAAGATTAAGAGATACATCCAAGAAATTAGCTAGTTTGATACTGTTATCAAATTAAATTTTTAGGTTATGTTTGTTAAAGAGATTACGTATATTGTTCTTAATAATATTAAGGTTAACTATGTTGCAATTTAAGATAGTAAAGAGTCCATCGTCACGATAAATTCCACCGCGAAGTTGAGGAATTTTCCGACTCAAAGAGTTCAAAATAAAGATACCAATTAAATCTGTCAATTGGGATGAATCGGATGCTCCCATTGTGATGTCGAAGTTGTTAGAGGTATCGGCTCTGGTCCAATATTCGTTGTTGAACTCTCTGATGGTTTTACGTGCGGTGAGAATGATGTGAAGTTCATCTGTGGTGATGTCAGAATATTTAAGTGCGAAAGATAGAGCATTATTGAGAAGTGAAGGCGAAATAGAAGAATAGTAGCTGGCAATATCAAATTGAACAAATTTTAGTTTGTTTTTATTATTCAATTTGTTGAACCAGCTAATCACTTCAGAAGTACCAAACCATAAATTTAGGTTCAAAGAAGAGCAATTAGAACGAACCTGTGGGATAATTCTATCCAAGATGGCTTTACTAACAACCCCCAGATCTGATTTAGAGGGGGCGATTAATCTAACAGGTAGTTCAGTGCGAAAATTGTTTTTGTGATCCTTGAGATTTATCCTCGGAGTTCTTGGGAGGAATGGTTCTGTCTTTTTTCAATGCCAAGTTTTGACATAATCTCAGAGGCTTCAAAGTTTATGTATTCTAAATTTTCATGGTTGGTTTTACGATATTTTTTCCTAAGTTCCTTTAGGATAAGGTTGTTATAATTATCCTTGGAAATACCATATAAGTTATTGGTTTTGTCAGAGCGGACTAAAACATTTTTTGAGGAATTTAGGTTTGAAATTGTGTTCTTGAGATTTACAAGGTGCTCTTGTCCTTTGTAAGGGTATCTCTTGAATTTAAGATTTTTTATAATTTTAGTTAACTCTTCCTCGAATTGCACTAGATTTTTGTTGGAAGGAGGATTTCTTCTAGAATTAAATAGATGATCGAGGAAGTTATGTTCTTTGGTATAGAAGTTCCCTTTTAGGCGCTGGTCATAGAAATAGGCTATCCATCTAAGTCTTCTTACGAAGGAGACAGTTTTTTCAATTAGAAGTTTGTTCTTATATATTATGTATACTCCAGTCCTACAAACTGTAGAGTGCTTCTTATCCGATATCTGCATTGCTTTATTGTACTACAATAAAACTCATCTCCTACATATATATATATATATATATATATATATATATATATATATATAATGGTTGGTTTCTTATATAGGCACAAGTCCAGCAATTCTGGGGGCTGGAAAAGTCGATTAAATCGAGCCTAGTGCGTGACTGGGACTTTATTTTATCGACCCCGTAAGGATGAAAAGCAAAGTTAACCTCGGCGGAATTTGATCTCAGATCATATATATATATACATATATAATTGTTTCTACTTTTTGGCACAAGGCCAGCAATTAACCAGTGCATTACTGGTACTTTATTTTATCGACTCCGTAAGGATGACTGGCAAAGTTAACCTCGGCGGGATTTGAACTCAGAATGGCAAGGGCCGTAACTCTATGCGTCAAAGCATGGCGTCCGACCCTCTACCGATACTGCCAATCCACCACCGAAGGAAAGATTGACAAAGTGTAAAAGCATGTGGCAGGGAAAGAGAACAATTATAAGAGGAAGCAGAGAATAGATATATAGAGAAAAACAGAATGAATGACAGAAAAGAAAATTAAGATTAGAGTGAAAGGAGAGCGAAATGATTATGAAAGACAGGGATAGAGATATTGAAAAAAAAAGAATGAAAGAAGGAGAGAGGGGCAGAGGGAGAGAGAAGGGGGGGGGGGGCAAGAAGCATAGAGTGATAGAGAGGGAATAACAAAAGAGACAGAGAGTGATAGAGAGGCAGTGAGAAAGTGATATGTAAATTATCAGGGAAGAAATAGAAAAGGAAATTGTGTTATCTCATATCAACTATTTTCTTAATTTTATTTTCTGTAGAGATGTGTGTTAGTGAGTGGGTTAGAGTGAGAGAGTTAGATTATAACCAGACAATCTCAGAGTATATTTTACAGCACATAGATGAATATGAACCTACGTAGTAGAATTTTAGGTCATCATAGCGAAATTTTTTATCATTGGAAGTCCACAATTACTGAATAAGTAGTCGGGGATATGATTTTATGTCAATTAAATACACGGGACGATTGGATCTCAGATATATCACATAAAAAATGTAGAATATTTGCCGCAAGTTGCTATTTAGAAGTTTCGAAGACTATTCAACTAGTCAGTCGCTGTTGAACAAAAGACAGTTGTCTTAGTCACATGAAGGTCGATCCTTCCCCAATTACGTCATCTTTCATTCATTCACATGCAACCTCAGCGCATCATATCAGTTCTGCACAATCGGATGTAACTCTATTCCGTAAAGCATGTTGTTCGACGCTCTACAGGTACTACTGGTCTATTGCCCCGTAATAATTGTTTCTGATTCAGGCACAAGGCCAACAATTTTGGTGGGAGGGGAAAAGTCGATTAAATCGACTCCAGTGCGTTACTGGTACTTTATTTTATCAACCCTGTAAGGATGAAAGGCAAAGTTAACCTCGGCAGGATTTGAACTCAGATCATAAAGGGCCGTAACTCTTTGCTGAAAAGCATGGTGTTCGACCCTCTACCGATACTGCCAATCTACCGCCCTGTAATAATAATAATAATAATAATAATAATAATAACAATCAAATCAAGACCACAGCACACAACTATGTTAGAACCTCTCGGTTCCCACTAACAGTATTCTAGTTGATGAAACAAATAACAGCCAGTGAAATTGACCAGCAAGTGGCTGAGCATTACACAGACACATGTTCCCTTAATATACTTCTGAAGGAGATTCAGTGTGACACGAACTAACGACAGGTTTCGCCCTTTGATTTACAGATACAACTGATTTTTGTCAACTGAATGGACTGAATCAACGTGAAATAAAATATCTCACTCAAATACATAATAACTGTTTCTATTTTTGGTACAAGGCCAGCAATTATTCCAGTCCATTACTGGTACTTTATTTTATCGATCCCTTAAGGATGAAAAGCAAAGTTAACCTCGGCGGGATTTGAACTCAGACCCTAAAGGATCGCAACTCTTTGCTGCAAAGCATGCCGTCTGACTCTCTATTGATACTGAATAACAGTTTGTAACTACAACTGTTGTAATAGTTTGATATACTAGGCCTGGCTATCACTGAGTGACTTTCCTAGAAATGTATATTTTCCATGAGTTGTATCTCAAAGACTTAGCCTGCTCTTCAGAGTGATAATAATAATAATAATGAAATTATTGTGTACAGTGCTCAGGTGCACTACAACTCATCAAAGGGGCATGTATAGTACATAGAATAATATACAAATGTCAGGGAAGTGAATAGTGTATGAGTCATGATATACATGTGTGCGTGTGTATGGAGGGGGAATATCAGGTGTAGTGTTGGCGAATCTCAGGAAGCATGGAGGTTTTAAAGGATGCAGTGTCTCGACAGCTAACAACTGATGCAGGTAGTTTGTTCCATGCTTCAGCAACTCTGAGAGTGAAAATATGTTTCCGAAAGACATTGGAGCTGTGCTGTTTTCTGACTTTGTTGGCATGCCCACGTGCATTAGACACATGGAAATCAAAAAGGTACTCAGGGTTGTTGTTGGCAAGATTGTTTGTGTATATTGGTGTGTGTATGCTTGTGTGTGGTCGCAGGCACACACGCACACACACATTCACACACACACACATACGCACATTCACATATATATGTATATCTGTGCGCATACATACACACAGACACACATGCATAAGACTTCTACTTCGTTCACGAATGACCATGTGATTTGCATCTAGCAAGTTTCTCCTCAGACGCACAAGTCTGCGCAAGGTTTATTATGGAAGACCAGCAGTCACCCAGACATACCAGCCTCCCCTCAACACACCACTGATGTTGTTCAAGGGAAAAGCATTGGCTGATACAGCTTGGTACCAGTAATATCACAACTGATTTCTAGAGCTGAATAAACTGAAGAACGTAACATAAAATGTCTTGCTCAAGGACACAATGCATCATCCGGTCTGAGAATCGAACTCATAACCTCCCAGTTGCAAGTCCAACGCTCTATCTACTAAGCCATGCGCCTCCTCTCTCCCAGTCTCTTTCTCAGTCTCCCTC
>OZ024743.1:66338444-66340944 GCA_964016885.1 Eledone cirrhosa
ATATAAGAACCCATTATATATATGATGAGAGATTCGTAACCAGAAAACTCATCATCATCATATCTTGGCGCGCCAGTGCCGTATCCATTGAAGTGCAGCGACGTTTCCTTCCATCAGGTCTTGGTCGGAGCGTGTGGGTCCCAGTGAGCACCCATGGAGGATGTGGGCTATGGTCTGGCTTACAGGTTGGAAAAGTGGAGGGTGAGTGACCGCCGCCCACCCAACGCGGCCTTACCAAGCCCAAATGAAAGCCTCCCCAATGGATCATCTCTTAGCAGAAAGGACTGGGTAACCCTAAACAGGGCCAGAGCAAAAACGGGCAAAACTGGAGACCAGAGAACTGTGTCTATATATGTCTTCTGAATACATATTATATATATGATGAGAGATTCGTAACCAGAGAACTGTGTGTATATATGTCTTCTGAATACATATTATATATATAATGAGAGATTCGTAACCAGAGAACTGTGTCTATATATGTCTTCTGAATACATATTATATATATGATGAGAGATTCGTAACCAGAGAACTGTGTGTATATATGTCTTCTGAATACATATTATATATATAATGAGAGATTCGTAACCAGAGAACTGTGTGTATATATGTCTTCTGAATACATATTATATATATGATGAGAGATTCGTAACCAGAGAACTGTGTGTATATATGTCTTCTGAATACATATTATATATATAATGAGAGATTCGTAACCAGAGAACTGTGTCTATATATGTCTTCTGAATACATATTATATATATAATGAGAGATTCGTAACCAGAGAACTGTGTGTATATATGTCTTCTGAATACATATTATATATATGATGAGAGATTCTTCTACCAGAGAACTGTGTGTATATATGTCTGGACTAGGGGCGGTGGATTGGCAGTATCGGTAGAGGGTCGGACGCCATGCTTTGACGCATAGAGTTACGGCCCTTACCATTCTGAGTTCAAATCCTGCCGAGGTTAACTTTGCCTTTCATCCTTACGGGGTTGATAAAATAAAGTACCAGTAACACACTGGGTATTTGCTGTCCTTGTGCCAAAAGTAGAAACAATTATATATATAATGAGAGATTCGTAACCAGAGAACTGTGTCTATATATGTCTTCTGAATACATATTATATATATAATGAGAGATTCGTAACCAGAGAACTGTGTCTATATATGTCTTCTAAATACATATTATATATATAATGAAAGATTCGTAGCCAGAGAACTTTGTATATATGTCTTCTAAATACATATTATATATATAATGAGAGATTCGTAACTAGAGAACTGTGTGTATATATGTCTTCTGAATACATATTATATATATAATGAGAGATTCGTAACTAGAGAACTGTGTGTATATATGTCTTCTGAATACATATTATATATATTATGAGAGATTCGTAACCAGAGAACTGTGTCTATATATGTCTTCTGAATACATATTATATATATAATGAGAGATTCGTAACCAGAGAACTGTGTCTATATATGTCTTCTAAATACATATTATATATATAATGAAAGATTCGTAGCCAGAGAACTTTGTATATATGTCTTCTAAATACATATTATATATATAATGAGAGATTCGTAACCAGAGAACTGTGTGTATATATGTCTTCTGAATACATATTATATATATAATGAGAGATTCGTAACTAGAGAACTGTGTGTATATATGTCTTCTGAATACATATTATATATATAATGAGAGATTCGTAACTAGAGAACTGTGTGTATATATGTCTTCTGAATACATATTATATATATTATGAGAGATTCGTAACCAGAGAACTGTGTCTATATATGTCTTCTGAATACATATTATATATATAATGAGAGATTCGTAACCAGAGAACTGTGTCTATATATGTCTTCTAAATACATATTATATATATAATGAAAGATTCGTAGCCAGAGAACTTTGTATATATGTCTTCTAAATACATATTATATATATAATGAGAGATTCGTAACCAGAGAACTGTGTGTATATATGTCTTCTGAATACATATATATATAATGAGAGATTCGTAACCAGAGAACTGTATGTATATATGTCTTCTGAATACATATATATATAATGAGAGATTCGTAACCAGAGAACTGTGTCTATATATGTCTTCTGAATACATATTATACATATAATGAGAGATTCGTAACCAGAGAACTGTGTCTATATATGTCTTCTGAATACATATTATATATATTATGAGAGATTCGTAACCAGAGAACTGTGTCTATATATGTCTTCTGAATACATATTATATATATAATGAGAGATTCGTAACCAGAGAACTGTGTCTATATATGTCTTCTGAATACATATTATATATATTATGAGAGATTCGTAACCAGAGAACTGTGTCTATATATGTCTTCTGAATACATATTATATATATTATGAGAGATTCGTAACCAGAGAACTGTGTCTATATATGTCTTCTGAATACATATTATATATATAATGAGAGATTCGTAACCAGAGAACTGT
>OZ024743.1:66345944-66350944 GCA_964016885.1 Eledone cirrhosa
CACCTCAGGGCTTTCTGTCCGCAGAAGACAGCCAAGAAGAGGCCCCCCCCCTCTTTCCGACGCCTGATCCGCTACTACCAAGAGCAGGGCAGGCAACAGAAAAGACCCTTCCATGGTGAGTAGGACAACGTTCGTGGCACCCATACCAAGGCCATGGACAACTAAAGCAGCCGCAGCAGTGGCGGCAACACCAACAGTCGCAGTAGCTATGTCGGCGGTAAAATCGCCGGAGCGGGCTCCACTACCACCACCAACAGCAGTGGAGCTCATGCCCCTCCCGGACGCCGCGGGGTCCGACATGGAGTTAGAGGCGAGAGGGAAGTGACAAACGGCCTGCCACAAAAAAGAAAAAAGAAAAAAACCCTTAGCTTCACTCTCCAAAAGCGAAGGGTGACAAAGAGGGTAACAACAACCACACCACCACCAGCATCACCAAAAACACCAACATCGCAAACAAAACAAAACGCACACACCCAACATAACCAACAAGAAAACAGCAACAAAATCGCCCCTCCCCCCAAAAAAAGTACACAGCCATAAACATGGCAAATAAAGAACTCCTACAACACATAAAGCAGCACACAGACATCACAAACAAAAACTACTACACTCCACTAACACCAAGAACTCTCCCGACAAACATAAGTATCATTGAAATCTCAATAGAACATACATTTTTAAAGCAAAAATTCCCCAACGCAGTTGGAGACTTCAGAGGGTCGGTTACCAAGAGGATATAAACCGACATCCTCTTGGAAACACCCATGACCAGCCGAAGGGACGGTTCTACTCTCCCTTCACCACACGATCAAGGTAAGTGATCCTTTCTCACTTACCGCGTTTCTCATCCAACACGGCCGTACTTAGAATAGGCAGTATAAATGTACGTGGCCTGGGGTCATCTTGGAAGCAGGGTCACCTGCTCAACGACATCAGGTCACTAAACATAGATGTGGTGGCCATCAGCGAGATCAGAATCTCCGAATCACGAGCCTTCGCACCGATCTTCGTCGGTAAACGATGTATACGCATCTCCCAGCCGTCCATGTTCGGGGGAGGTGGTGCCGTGCTTTTTCAGCGAAGGCAATGCTTTCAGGCTCGTAGCCGTCTACGCCCCAACAGGGACAGGACGGCCCGATTTCTTCAGACGTCTAGAGACCTTTCTTGGAACGTCCCGCTCTTTAGTGTTAGTGGGCGACTGGAACGGTATCTTAGATGCACGCTGGGATATGTGGGGCTAGTAGACAGGGCAGGAGGGTGTAAATAAAAGCCTCAACAACCTGCTCAGACGTTTTGAACTGTCTGACAGGTATAGACTGGATTATCCGAATTGCCAATGTGGGCATGGGCAAACCGCATCGGGTCATCCAGATCGTATTTAGATAGGGTATTCTGTAGGGAAACAGATAATGCTAGGGTAGGTTGTCCACAATTTAAAGTAGTCGACTACACGGATCACAAATTTGTGATCTGTGAAGTTGACTTAGATAGACTCCATAGGCAAGGGCCCGGCTACTGGAAGCTGAACGCGCCGTTCCCAGCGCGCAAAGCTTAAAGAGACCGGATTAGCGAATTAGTTAAGCGTGCGTTGACGGGTGCGATCGTCAACAACAGGTGGTGGTTTACCCTGAAAAGGGCTATTAGAGTAGAATCGATAAGGTTTAGGAAAGGAGTAGTGATAGAGGAAAATAGAGTAGAGGGAGAGTTAGTTAGAAAGCTAGAAGAGGCGTTTAGGACAGGCATCGCAACCGACGTGCTTGCGGCGAGATTGGCACTCAACTAATTCTACAACGCAAAGCATAAAGGCTGCGTTGTCAGAGCTAGAACGCGTGCTCTAAGACACGAGGGGACGAAAGCCGTTCAATGGGCCCGGGTGATGGAGGCGCGACCTGGCAACAAGTCCACAATTCGGTCTTTGCCTGATCAAAACGGGCGCATGTTGCTTGAACCCGAGCAGATGTGTGCGGCTTTTCAACAGCACTTTGCTCAATTGTTCGAAAGCGGCGGCGGACCGGATCGGAGTATGGACTTCGGTGCATACCTCGACGGACTGCCGCGGCTCTCGACGACCGCAGCGCAGTGCTGCGAAAAGCCGATAACAGCAGGTGAAATACGGGGCGCGATGTCTGACTGCACGAGGGTTAAATCGCCAGGTTTGGATAGTCTGCCTTACGAGCTTTACGTTTTCATGCCAGACTTGTTCGGCGACCTCTTGGCAGATGTCTACTGCAACTGGCAGCAGAACGGGAGCATTCCCAGTTTTGTGAGACGTGGAGAGGTGGCGCTGCTGAGAAAAGACCCGAACAAGGAGGACGTTATAGACAACTTCAGGCCCAAAGAGATTGGCGCTTGTCGTCTGTGATCTGGTGAGAGAGGCGCAGATATGCGCGATCCCGGACAGATCCATCCACGACAACCTCCATCTCATGCGATACATCATAGAGACAGTGGTTAAGGAACTTGGCACGGGTGAGGCCCTGATCAACTTGGATCAATCTAAAGCATTTGATAGAGTCGAACATCGGTATCTGGCTGCGGTCCTCGAAGCGGCCGGCTTTGGGCCCGTTTCTAGGAGCTGAATCCTTGCGATGCACAGCGACATCTTCTCGATTGTGAGGGTGAATAGTCACCCGTCGCAGCCTTTCAACCCGTCCGCCCGGATTGCCTCATCTCGTCCCTCTTGTACGTACTGGCCCTAGAGCCTTTACTACACACATTGGAGACGATGAGGGGGGTCCCACGTGAACTGGGATGCGGGAGATCCGTGTCAGCTTACGCCGACGACGTCACCAAACACGTCCAGATGCTCGGCACCGCTCTCAAGGAATACGAAGCGGTGACAGGAGCAAAGATAAACCAGGAAAAGTCGGTGGTCTTGCAGCTCGGCACCTGGAGAGGCAAGCCTATGCCGTCCAACAGCGTCGTGGGGCGCTGGAGGGAAGGACCGGTTAAATTGCTCGGGGTCTGGTTCGGTCAGGACCTCCAGATGGAGAAAAACTTGAGCGAGGTGTCGAGCTGGGTGGCCTCTCTCACACAGAAATGGGCCGAGTGGAGGCTGTCTCTGAAAGGTCGAGTGGAGGTGGCGAATGCGTACATAGCGTCCGTCATCTGCTACCGCCTGGCCGTCGTACTTTGCCCCCGCCCAACTCTGACCAAAATGGAGCGCTTTCTCTTCCGCTTTTTGTTTAAGGGACGTGCTCCCATGGTCAGACGATCCATTTTCTGTCAAAACACGTTGCGTGGAGGACTAGGCATGCCGTGGCTGATGATGCGCAACATGCGCTGAAGCTGCGACATCTCTGGTGCTTTCTTGACGGTGAGCAGGTGTGGTCACCGTTTGCCAGACGCGCTTTTCCCCAGCTCGTCTCCTTGACGGAGCTGCAATTCTGGATCAGGAAAAGACCTAGGGATAGCGTTTGGAAGCTGGAATGTCTGCAAGCCCTCACCGCCCTCTACCGGCTGGGCACTAGTATCGGTGGAACATCCACCTCGGCGTTCTATAGGACGCTAGTAGAGGGGAAGAGCGACGACGTTCTCGGGGAGACCATGGGCGTCGAAGACGATCAGCTGTTCGCTCTCTCCAAGAGAACTTTCAGACCGGGGCCTATGAACAACTTCCAGAAATCCCTGGCCTGGCAGTGCTACCGGGGAGCGTTGCCGGTTCGGGATAAGCTCTACAGGCACGGAGGTGCTCTCAGCCGAGCCTGTCCGAGATGCGCGCAAAGCGACGAAACCGTCCTGCGCGCACTCGTTCAGTGCCCGAGGATTGCTGACTTGTGGAGCTATGTCGAACAGCTGCTGTCGCGTGTAGGACGGATCCGGTTATCGACTGATAATGCAGATAGCCCCGTCATCCTCCTTTAAAGAGGTGGAAGGGCAGGCAGTTTTCATCTGCCTGGTGACCATGGCGAAAGAGATTGTGTGGTGGACAAGATTGAAAGGGTTGAAGACGGACACTTTCCTCTCCGGCCAACCCCTGATTAACCTTTTCAAGTTTCACTTGAAGAGGAAAATCAGGGTGGAGAGGCAAGTGCTGTCTTCTAGTAAGTTTGTTGAAAGGTGGGTGAAAGTGGTGAGTCTGGTCCGAGTGAACGGGTCCGCTCTGAGTATACGCCTGTAGACTGAGGAGTGGGAAAAGTGAGAGAGGGCACTTGCCCTGGTGGTCAGGGTGGCCGTGGTCTTTTGTGTGGTTTGAAATCCCAGTTGAAATCCCTCTCATGTCACCTTTGATTTTTACACTTGCGGAGCCATTAAAATAAAAGACCAGAAAAGTACTGAGGTTGATATAATCGAATATCCTCTCCCCCGAATTGCTGGCCATATGCCGCCTCCTCCTCGCCCTCCTCCTCCCCTTCTTCTTCTTCTTCTTCTTCTTCTTCTTCTTCTTCTTCTTCTTCTTCTTCTTCTTCTTCTTCTTCTTCTTCTTCTTCTTCTTCTTCTTCGAGCGTCGTGGGAGGGGAGGGGCGTCCTCAAACACTCCTTCCAGCGGGTCCTGTCAGAAGCAACCCTCTCCAACTGATCCGGCTGGATCCCCAAGCGAGATCAGCCAAACTCATGGATGTTAACCTTATTACTCGGAGTCTCCCCGTAGGTTTTCTGTCCGCTGGTTTTGCCGGTAAGAACTCTCCTTGTGCCTAAATGACAAATTATTATGAAGACGGTGCAGTATGACAAACGGTAAGATTTGAGTGTTCTTTCTAGCAATCTGACAGTCCATGTCGAGGTTTTCTCTGTTTGTTAATCCGGAGATGTAAACACAATCAATAGACTGTCATCTGAAAATGAAATAGAGTAAGTGAAATGATGGAAAGATATGAGCTACACGAGGTTATTTCTCAAGTGGTACAGTAGGAATTAAGTCGAGCTTAACAGTTTTCTGTTTCTATGGGAACGTTGTGAAGAGACTGTCAATGTCAATTGCTATAAAGCCACCCTTCACCCCCAGTTCTTCAACAGGCCTTAAATACACTTAGGTAGATTAGAGGGGCTTGTCAACGGAT
>OZ024743.1:66363444-66370944 GCA_964016885.1 Eledone cirrhosa
GTTATATTATATGATAAAATAAAATGACAGATATGAAATAAATTTAGGGAGAGAAATATAAAGATAGAGAGTGAAAAATATATAAAATAAGAATGTAAGTATAAGAGGTTTTGATGCTGTTCTTTGATAGATGATGACAATTATAATTATAATTATAATTATAATGATGATGATGTTGATAATGTGATATCATAATAGATCCAAGTGGTACAATCTGGGTTATGGAATAGATAAGATGGAATTTAGCTGGTCTAAAGTTCACAAATTTAGTCGCTGATTTATGTCGACAAAAAATTTTTTTTTTCAATTTTACTGTTAAGAAGACTGTTGTTGTAATTTAAAATTTAGAAAAGTTCCATATTACAGAGACGACAGTGGGACATACCAATTTGATAGGTTTGTCCAGCTGATTTTATATTCCATGTTTGCATCTTTGAGTTGCCAGATTGTATTGGCGAGAGTCGTTGTCTTTGAGAGATTCCTGTTAGTCATAGAGTGTCTATGTAGGGACCACCTTTTCTTAAACTCCCCAGCTGTGGAACCAATGTAATGCCATGCTAAGCTACCTGAATTTATAGTACATAGGCATAATATATTTGTCTTTAGGCATCTATTTTGCAAAGGGCATTTGTCAGGTAGATGGCAGTTACATTTAGATGATTTTCTATGCGCCGGTTCTTCTATATGGTTTTATAGGTTGCTATGTATGGGCTGAGAATTGGGTTTGTTGATGTATTGTGGTGATGTGCTCTGACGTGTGTTTGGTTGTGATGATGTTATATGCTTATGTTTTGTATTAGGTGTTATGGTACTTATTTGCGGGCCACTTGTATTATAAATTCTTTTATAGTTAATTTTATGTATGTGCGATTCTATGTTGTTGGCAGTGGAGTATGATAGTTTGATAGTTTTTCTATTAAAGATTTTATGATATTTTTGAATTTTAGGGAAATGTTTGTCAATTAATTTGAAGAAAGTGTAAGGTAGCTTAGATTTATAGAGGAGTTAAACATTGGATTGAACCATAAGTAGTTTCTATTTCTGCATCTTCTATAGTTATTAATGGTCTTTGTATTAGTATTCTGTTCCTTAATTTACGTGCTTGTTGCCAATTTTTATGTTTAGTCCTAGGTTTGTTGTTTCTATAGGTGTGGATGGTGCTATTAATATTAAATGTGTTGTTATTTTTTTATCTGGTATGTATTTGAGTCTCTCTTTATGGCCTGCCTTAAGTAAAGCTATGTTGTAGTAGTTAGTGTGTTCATTAAACATTTCTATGTTAGAAGATAGGCGCGAGATTCTAAGTGATATACTATGTGCTATGAAGTTAATTATGGATCGAGGGTGATTAGAGATATAATCAATGTAAGCTAAATTTTCATTATTTTTATGGAAGGGTTCTATTAGTCCTGAGTTAAGGTTGAGCGATACATCTAATAAGTTAACTTTTTTAGAGTTGGGTTCAAAAGTGATGTTAAGGCCTAAATTATTAAAGAATTTTCTAATCTTTTTCCTTAATCTATCTAAGTTTTGATTATTTAAGTTTTTAGCTAAAAGTAGTGTATCGTCTCTATAGATTCCTCCTTGTAGGATATCAAATTCCCTATGTAAGAAATGTGCTATATAAATTCCAACAATGTCTGTAATTTGGGCTGAATCATTTGATCCCATAGTTATATCGAAGTTATTCTGTCAATTTTTCGCTCCCAGTAACTATTGTCGAATTTAATTATTGTTCTTCTAGCAGCTAGTATTATTTTAATTTCATCTGGTGAAAGGTCAGAGTTTTTGTGTGCAAAGGATAGTGCCTTATTTAGGGTAACTGGGGAAATAGAAGAGTAGTAGTCATTTATGTCAAATTGTATAAAGTCGGAAGATTCTCTATTGTCTAATTTATTAAACCAATCTATTGCTTCATTTGTGTTACCCCAGAGCTTGATTATTAGTTGTTCTTTAATTTGTGGTATTATTCTATCTAGTATAAACTTGCTAATTCTGCCTATATCTGTTTTTGATGGACATATTAATCTAATAGTAGGGTTAGTTTCGAAGTTACTTTTATGATCCTTCAGATTAAAAGTAGGTTCACAAGGGGTTAGAGGTTCTGTTCTATCGGATATTCTAAGTGTTGTTACTATGTTAAGACCTTCCTTGTTAATGCTATTGAGTGTAGATTCTGTAGTTTTCTTGTATTTTTTATGTAAGTCCCGGCGTATAAAATTGTTGTATGTATTAAGGCTCATGGTATATACATTTGATGTTTTGTCTGCCTTTACTATAATACCATTGGTGCTACGTAATTTTTTTAGTAGTGCATTGATGTTATTTTGCAGTTTGTTATGATGTGTTCGTTTTTTTAATCTAATTTCTTTTATCATGTTCATGAGGTCAAGTTCAAAGGCATCAAGTTGTGTGTTGCTTGGTGGATTTTTGCAGGATCTAAACCCATATTTTTCACTGGTAGACCCATTATTTCTATCACTATTATTATGTCCTTTATCGTAATGATATGCTTTCCATCTGATTCTACGGATAAAGTCATTAGTTCTTTGTATCATACCGAGCATATATTCCTTATTTGTAGGTATAGGTATGTTTTTTAAGGACATTCCTATATAGTGTTTTTCCATGTATATTGCCGTGCGTTAAATTGATTGCTCAACCTAATGGCAGCTTGGTATAAAGGATAACAAAATATGGTTATAGGTAATCCAATTAGAGGTTGTGAATACTTCTTATTATGGATAGTTTTAGCGTACGGCGTACGGCGTTACAGATTCTACCACTTGGATCTATTATGATATCACATTATCAACATCATAATCATTATAATTATAATTATAATTATAATTGTTATCATCTATCAAAGAAAAACATCAAAACCTCTTATACTTACATTCTTATTTTATATATTTTTCACTCTCTATCTTTATATTTCTCTCCCTAAATTTATTTCATCTCTGTCATTTTATTTTATCGTATAATATAACTTCAAACTGATTAATTAATTTATTTATTAAAATAACCAATACAAACATAAATATATTTAACATTATCATATTTTCACTTTATTATCTCTCCATATATTTCAACAATTCTCAAAAACCATTCTCAATAATTTTAATGTTTAAATATTCTTCGGACATTTTTACTCCTTTTACGTATTTATTTTTATTCTTCATTTTTCACATTTTATACCATTTTATATCACATTAGATATAATTTATTTATTTATTTATCAATTTTTATATATTTTTTTATATATTTTTTTATATATTTTTTCATATATTTTTTATATATCTATTTTTATTTTTATTTAGATTTATTCATATTTTAACGTTTATTCATTTATTTGTACCACTATTCTTCTTTCAATTTTTCTCTCCTCTATCTACCATCATCTTCTATATATCTTCTCTTTATATTTCTATCTATAATAATTTCTCCTTTTTCTTCATTCTCTTTTTCATTTTCTTTCTCCTTCTTCTTCTTTCTTCTTCCTTTTCTTTCTTTCTCCTTCTTCTTCTTTCTCCTTCCTTTCCTTTCTTTCTTTACTGTATCTATCTCCCTTTCTTCCTCATTTTCTCTCTCTCTCTCTCTCTCTCTCTCTCTCTCTCTATATATATATATATATATATATATATATATATATATAGAGAGAGAGAGAGAGAGAGAGAGAGAGGGAGAGAGAGAGAGAGAGAAAATGTGAAATTGGAAATAGCACGGAAAATATATTTAAGGGTCTGTTTTTCTTTTTTATCCTTTTATATATATATATATATATATATATATATATATATATATATATATATATATATATTAAAATAATAGATTAAAATAATAGATTAAAGTTTAAGCAAAGAATCGGTGCTTTCACCTTTAACGGGATCTTCTGAAACTAAAAAAAGTCAATCTGTGAACGCAGAAGTAAATATTTCAAAAAACGTTGCATCCGGAGGAAGACAGGAAGACGAAACTTTGGTTCATGGAAAAATATAACAAAGGCATATAATAGACAAAATCCATGGGGCTGAAAAGCAGAGACATGAGGGCGACCGAACATTTAGCAGCTTCTACCCCGGTCGGCCGCCCTAAAGTCGGATATATATATATATATATATATATATATATATATATATATATATATATATATAACGTCTAGATTGCCGTTTATTCGAAGACATGTCCACAAAAAGAGTTGTAATCAAATATATCAGACAAAAAAATAGGACTCAATAGAAATGACCAATCTAATTAACAAATGCAGATTCATCAGCCGTGTATCTAATTGATTAAACAATATTTATCTACGTACAATACAATGTATAATTGTAAATCTCAGATTAATCTAATGGAAGTACATGTCTTTGTTATAATTGCTGTAAAAATTTAAACAAATGTGAAAATATTTTGTTTTTTTATTTGTAGACAATTGCATTTTCGCAACTTAATGTCTTAAATTGTTGAGGTTAGCTAATTGGCTGTGAAACATACAAGAACAATGTCCTATGTAATTTATTTTTCACATTTGTTGAAATGTACACATCTAGGCGTATAAACTACAGTTTTGCCTACATTAAACTTATCTATTAAATTTCTAAACACGCTCTATAAATAGTTCTCGGAGACACACAGACAGAAACGCACGCACATGCACACACATGCACGCAATCATGCGCAGGCGCGCGCACACACACACACACACACACACACACACACACACACACACACACACACACACACATATATATATTTTTTTTATGCTCATACACGGAACAAAACCGCAACCCAAGGTTACTTAGGCCCAATAATATACAAGCACCTTAAAATAAGTTACAAATTTGATGCCTCTTGTATTCTATTGGAAAAATTGGAAAAATATCGGAATAAATCGATTAAAATTCAATGAAATACAGAGATTGAAAACGAAAGACACGGTGAAATAGATCGAGAGTGAGAGAGAGAAAGAGAAAGAGAGAGAGGGAGAGAGTGAGAGAAAGAGAGAGTATATATATATATATAAGTAAGTATGTTTTGAAACAGTGCGCGAGTTTGAAATTAGAAATATAACCTTTCACCGTATTTTTGACTAAAGAAATTTTTAGCCTCATAGTGGGGTTTTAGAACCCTCAGAGAAATGGGAAAAAATGTCTTTAGTCAAAGCTACGGTGAAAGCTTATATATATATATATATATATATATATATATATATATATATATATATATATATATATATTGGTAAACGGAATAAAAAAGCTGATAAATTGTTCACAGTGAAAAATAGTTTAATTAGGAATAAGTGAGAATTAGTAATGGTATTGGTTAGTATTAAGTTTTGGTTTTAAGTTTTACCGGTTGCACATTTCTAATGCTTTTCAAAAATAATTTTGAGATAGAGCGTCCGTGATGTTTGCTCTGATCTGGTTAGTTTTGGGAATTCTACCTGTTTTTATGTTAAAAAAGTGGCTACAGCGGTATTAAAATAAGGTTTGCGCCAATTCGTGTTGCAAAAATTCTTGTGGTCAAAACAATTTTGATTGGTCGGTAGAGGTGATGTGAATGTAAAAAATTGATTTTGCGCCAAATGTAGGTTTGTGTCGGCTGACTGAGAGATAAGTCTTTCACAACAAATATGTGTGTGTGTGTGTGTGTAGTAGTAGTAAAGAGGTTCGTTGTTGTGATAATGGTCAGCAGGGATGTGTGTGCGACCCGCAGACTGTTGACAGTTCAAATGCCTATTAAGACAAGTGTGTGTGTGTGTGTGTGTGTGTGTGTGTGTGTGTGTGTGTGTGTGTGTGTGTGTGTAGCAGAGTAATTCGTGGTAGAGGGATGGTCAGTAGGAATGTGTCTGTAAGTGTGTGGGGGATATTTTAACATGTTAAAAGATATTTTTTCAGCTCTTGTCTTATACGGAGAAGTGTGTGTGTGTATGTGTGTATGTCTCTTTGTATGTTAATGTACGCGTGTGTATGTGTGTGTGTATATAGATGTGTGTGTGTGCGTGTGTGAGAAAATATGTGTGTGTGTGTGTGTGTGGGTGGATCAGTGTTCATTTCTGGTAAAATGGTGTACACTTCAACATCCCCCACAACCTAGAAATAGAAGCTATCCAATTCTGGCTGAATAATCACCACAATGAACTCCCACAACGCATCAAAAAAGAATTCGTGATAGAGGGACTCAAATTCATCTTGGAGAACAATTACTTCGTTTTCAATAACAAACCCTACAGGCAGAAATCTGGGACCGCTATGGGAACGAAAACAGCCCCCACTTATGCCAACCTAGTCATGGGATACCTGGAAATCACCCTCTACACTAAAGTCCTAAACTAAAAGCTCTTCCATACATCTCCAAACACAACCCCCTCAACAATGAGGCCTTAGACACAATCCTCCAGAACATCCCTGTGTTGAAAAAGGAATGAACCAAATCTACGAACACACGATATCATAAAGAGCAAAAGACAATTTAAGTCAATGAAAAACAGCCTAACACATGCCAAAGTACTGCCAACCACAACAACGAAACCCACAGTAAAAAAATGCGATAGACCCAACTGTGGAATTTGCATCAACCTAATAGAGGGTTAGGAATTCTATTTCAAAGAAGGACAACGTTTTATAGTAAAACACAATTTAACATACGCATCAGAAAATCTAATATATGTATTAACTTGCTCAGGTTGTCGAGAACAATACATAGGCCAGACCCAAAACAGCCTCCGCCAACGCATGACTGTCCATAGATCCCAAATTAAAATACGGGAATACAGGAAAATACCACTGAGTGAACACATTGATACCTGTGCCGCCCAAAATCATCCCAACTTCAGAATCTTTCCCCTCTACAAATTTAAAGATAACGTCACCCACACCCAGCGCATCAGCAAGGAATCTTACTTTATTAACAAATACGGACCCCGTCTAAACACTTCTCCCTAAGACGAACCAACAACATACACACGTCTACATACATACCTACATCAGCATACATCTCTACCCACATATAAATACAATGACATACGTAAACACACATGATGTCTATAGATATAAACGTGCTGACGCACACACATACATAAACGCACACATGCATTGCACACTAATATCTATGATCTTCGGCAAATCACTGATGAGGGACTTATTTTATTACATGTTACCCATGTGCTACCTGCAGTATTTTTCTCTATATTTTAATACATATATTTACCACTGCGATTCTGTGTTTTTTCTCTCTCTCTTACTGTTCCCCCATTCTCTCTGTTTCTCCCCCTCTGTCTTGTCCGTTAACTCTTCCTCACACTTTCACTCACTCACTGTTTTTCTCCCTCTTTTCTTCATTTCATCCTGCACTCACGAACGCTATTTTTTCTCTCTCTGCTCATAGCCCTCGTTCGTGTAGGTTCTATTCTCTAAGCGCTCATATATTCACCTAGCTTACGCTAAACAGAATAATTTTTGAAGCTTGTTTCTCCCCTACGGTATGCTATATTTTCTGTTG
>OZ024743.1:66375944-66403444 GCA_964016885.1 Eledone cirrhosa
TAGTATGGTAATTTAAGGTTATTAATATATGTTGAGAAGAGATTGTTTTTATATTTTTCTAACTAGATTAAGGTTTATATAGTTGGGGGATGTCCCTCTTTTATGTAATATTCGGCTTGTAGTGGGAAAAAAAGGGTTTTAGTTCTGTGACGGCAGAATAATGTTCGTTCAATTCTGTTATTCAGCAGTTTCTTCTTGTGTGTGATTATGTAATAAATCTCAAGATTACACAATTTGCAGAAATTTTGGCTCCTGGAAAAGCTTTGGGTTTTAGCTAATTTTTCCCATTTTAGGGTAAACTTTTGATCGCTATCCCTGAGCGTCCAAGCTTTTTCTGCTAGAGTTGTTACATTTCTTTGGCTCTGGTGTTTTATTGAGTAAGAATGCCTATACAATCGAGATTTAAACGTTGTTGCCGTTGATCCCACGTAATACCACTCGTTGCCTCCGGATTTAATGGTACACTTATAAATAATATTTTTTTCCAGGCAGTTATTGCCGAGGGGGCAGTTGTCAGGATAGGTGCAGTTACAGTTGTGTACGTTGGGTTTTCTCTGGAGTAGTATTGCGGACGAACTTAGGTGTGGTTTATTTATGTTCTGTAGTGTATTGTCTACTGTTTTTTTTGTGTTCTTTGTACTTAAGTTCTTAGTGTTTTCGTTTAACCTTCTAGTATTGATCTTTTTTATGTGTTGTTCAAGGTTTAACGCTGTAGAGTATGACAGTCTTATAGTGGTAGGGTTTAGGATTTTGTGGTATTTGTGTGATGTGGGAAAATGTCTTTTAATTATTTTAAAGAAGAGTACTGGTAAATTTGTACTAATGGAGCTATTGTATTCGGGGTTATACCATAAGTACTCTTTGCATCGCTTTCTATTAGTTTTGTTTGTTGGTTTACTGGTGTGCATACTATGGTAGTAAGTGTGGTTTGGTGTTGTGTTATTATATCTACCTATGTGGGATTTATTTTGGGTGTTTTGATTGTTCCCATCTATGTACTCTATTTTGTTGAGGTAGCCTGCTTTACTAAGGGCGTTATCGTAGTACTCGGCGTGTTCCTTAAATACTTGTATGTTAGAAGATAGACCCGAGATTCTAAGGGAAATATTTTTAGGGATAGATTTAATTATAGAGAAGGGGTGGTTAGACCCAACGTTTACGTATTTGAGATTTTCATTCAATTTATGAAACGGTTTAATCAAACCAGAGTTTAAATTGAGTGTGACATCCAGGAAGTTAACTACTTTAAGGTTGTATTCATATGTTATAGTTAGTCCTATTTCGAGTAGTAGTTTTCTTATATCTTTGCGTAGTTTTTCTAGTTTTTGGTTATTAAGGTTTTTAGCTAGGAGGAGAACATCGTCGCGGTATATTCCGCCGTGGAGATTGCTGAATTTTTCCTGGAGTCTAAAGGCGATAAATAACCCCACAATATCAGTTATTTCCGCCGAATCGTTAGAGCCCATTGTTATGTCAAAGTTAGAGGGTCTATCTTTACGTACCCAATAACTGTTCTCAAATTTGACTATAGTTTTCCTAGCTTCTAATATAATCTTAATTTCATCGTTTGTAAGGTCAGAGTTATCCTTAGCAAACTTAATGGCTCTATTCAAAGTTTCAGGTGATATCGATGAGTAATATTCATCGATATCAAACTGGATAAACTTAGATTTATTCTTATTGCTAATGCTATTAAACCATCTTATTGCTTCCTGGGTCTTCCCCCAGAGTTTAATGTTAACCTTAGCCTTAATTTGGGGGATGATTCTATCTAAGATATATTTGCTTATTTTACCTATATCTGATTTAGAGGGGCAGATTAATCTAATTTTAGGGTCATTATCAAAGTTTACCTTGTGGTCCTTAAGATTGAAGGTGGGTACCGCCGGTAAGAGTGGTCCTGTCCTATCTTCGATTCCGAGATTTTTCACTATTTCGCATGCCTCATCATTGATGTGCTTAAGGGTTACTTCACTCGTTTTTCTATATTTTTTATGTAATTCTTTTCGAATGAAGTTGTTGTATGTAGTGCAATCCATAGTGTACAGGTTTGATGTTTTGTCCGCTTTTACTACAATTCCTTTGGTGTTTTTAAGGTCGTCCAGTAGTTTTACCAACGAGTGGTATTACGTGGGATCAACGGCAACAACGTTTAAATCTCGATTGTATAGGCATTCTTACTCAATAAAACACCAGAGCCAAAGAAATGTAACAACTCTAGCAGAAAAAGCTTGGACGCTCAGGGATAGCGATCAAAAGTTTACCCTAAAATGGGAAAAATTAGCTAAAACCCAAAGCTTTTCCAGGAGCCAAAATTTCTGCAAATTGTGTAATCTTGAGATTTATTACATAATCACACACAAGAAGAAACTGCTGAATAACAGAATTGAACGAACATTATTCTGCCGTCACAGAACTAAAACCCTTTTTTTCCCACTACAAGCCGAATATTACATAAAAGAGGGACATCCCCCAACTATATAAACCTTAATCTAGTTAGAAAAATATAAAAACAATCTCTTCTCAACATATATTAATAACCTTAAATTACCATACTAATAATGAAAAGATATGCTGATGAGAATAGGTACAAATATGCGATAATGAATGTGTCTAAAAACGTCCATAAGTATGTATATATATGTGAAAATGTATATAAATAAGTAAATATATATATATGTTTGATGTGTATAGTTAGATGTAAGTGTATTCATGTATTAAAGTGCTTATATATATATATATATGTATATGTGTGTATGTGTGTGTATGTGTATATATGTATATATATATATATATATATATATATATGCATATATATATATATGTGTATGTATATATATGTATGTATATATGTGTATATGGATGTGTATGTATGTGTATGTGTGTACACATGGACTAGAGTATGTATGTATATATGTGTGTGTCTATACGTGTGTATATAAAGATAAGTTGAGTATGAAAATGTATACACATGAGCGCGTATGTATGTACATAAATACATGTGTGTATATATGTGTATGCATGTGTATATATATGTAAGTATGAATATGTGAATTGTGTGTATATGTATTTTGTAGAGGTGTGCAAATATATTTGTGTGTGAATGCGTGGGTGAAAGGATACGTACACTTGAAAGAAAAATTTAAGTCTGAATGTTAATTAAGTGCAAACACAAAACCAACCACGCATATCTTCACTATCTCTAATCCTTCTATAGATTTAGAAAAATAACCAATAATATATTCTATAAAAAATGTCAAAACAACAGATGGGAATCTAATTACTCACTGCCACCAAGAATTCTCACTGCTATCGAAAAACCACTCCTTCAACTATTCTTCTAACAACTTCACCCCTCCCTCCTAATATTCTCTATAAAAACTAAATAGGTCCTCAGTAATATTATTCTGATGAAATGACAGTAAATAATAACATTGAAATATTGAATGTCTGCATAACTAAAAGTTTGTAGATAGCTGTTTTAGGTTATGTAACTGTTATAGAAACACGTGTCAATAAATTCCTTTCAACTAAACTGTATCCATTCAAATCTTTCTATTTTTCTCCGGATTACTTTTGGAACTACAACTGGAACCGTCGAGCAAACTCTACGTGAGCTGATAATCTACTGTGTGTAATATTTATATTACAACACAACGGAAAATACTGTATATATATATATATATATATATAATTATATATATATATATATATATATAATTATATATATATATATATATATATATATATATATATATATATATATATATATATATATATATATATATATATATATATATATATATATATAACGAAGGAGGTGTGGTAAGGAACCAGATGGACCGTAACGCACCAGAGTACTCAATACTTAGGGTAGTAGAGTGGGTAATAGGAAAATGTTTAACGGCTATTTCTGGACTCTGCGTCCAGAAATTGCCATCGAAACGGCTTGAGCTCTGCCGTCTGTGTTAAACATGTTCATATATATATATATATATATATAATATAAGATCAAAAGATGGTTAAAGGAGTTCCATATATTTTATTATGCGCATTTCAAAAACAAACATCATATATATATATATATATATATATATAGTAGCATTAGCCTTTTTCCGACCTCTGTCTGTTCCACTGTAAAGCTGTTGCTATCTGATCATGTTGTTGGTATTATCATAGACACTGCAACGAGATATACTCCTCTGACGGTTTTATTGATTCAAGTAGTGTGATAGATTGATTTACAACCAATACTTAACATCCCAAACCAGCTGATTGCTATATTCCCCGGTAACCTTCAACAGGAAACTACACAACTTGTTTCGTCAGGTGTGCCATATTCTATGTAGAGGCTGTTAGCTGTTGCAATATATCGAGGAGCAAACATTTGCAATATAGTGTCATGGGAAGCTATAACTTATTAGCTTAAGTTGGCAATGCCTCTATATGAAACAAACTTTGTTTGTATGGAATGCTCGATTAAGTTCAACCCTAATATCGAAACAAACATTTAGAAAGTGTGTCATATATTAAATTAAGACTTTATTTTTTATCGAGTCGGCAAGATAAAACTCAAAATTGTTCCCTGCCAGATCTGAACTCACGTTAGGCTCAAGGCCTGCAATTTGAGGGGAAGGGAGGAAAGTCGATTAAATCGACCCCAGTGCATTACTGGTACTCATTTTATCGACCTCCGTAAGGATGAAAGTCAAAGTTAACCTCGGCGGGATTTGAACTCAGACCGTAAAGGGCCGTAACTATGCTGGAAAGCATGGCGTCCGACTCTTTACCGATACTGCCAATCCACCCTAAATAATGCAACGAAGTTTGTTTGCAACGTTTGTTACATCTATAAGGGTCTTACCATCCTCCTTCCTTTCGTTATGTAACTGCTGGGAGAAGCGTAGGGGCGCCGTTTTGACATATAGCCTTTTTAGAGCACTTTTAAACATGGCAGAGTCCATACCTCGCAAGGTCTGAATACAACAGATTTCTTCCAGAGAAAACTAGAGAGTGAGGAAATGGAAGTGTGAAAGAGGTATAGAGACAGAATCGACCCCAGTACTAGCCTGGTACTTTTTATTTACCTCGAATCGATGAAAGGCAAAGTTGACCTCGACCAGACTTGAACTCAGAGAGCTGAGAGCAGAAAGAATACCGACAACCATTCTCTCCGACGTTCTAATGACTGCTAATTTGCAGTCTTCTAAGGATCTTTACCAGATTTTATAAGCTATTTTACCAGATACTTATAAGCAACTGACTGTAATTGTAATTATTTTCTGCGCCTAAGCTTCTACATCTTTTAAATATATTTACTCGGAGTTTACTAAGTTAAAAAATTCGAGTTTTACACACGACTTCAGTAAATGGCTTGGCAGATCTATAGTATCGAGACGAACGTAGAGCAATGAACTATATAAGCACTAAGGATATCACCTCTTGTTTTCCTTGTTATATATATATATAATAATTGGTGCATGAACGGAGCAAAGTATTCATTAAAACAACACATTTTGGTGGCCCAGTTGTAACATCCGGAGGTATTTCTATCACCACTTGACAACTCCTACCTCTTCCACCACGTCTACCAACCCAGAAAGCTAGCCTCAAGTGTCATTTGGGGACCGTTCCCTATCGATATATCACCAAATTAGTAAGCTGTCTCCGAATCGAATGTTTTATTTCTAGCTTCTACATTTTGTTTTATCTCCTGTTTTATCTCCTATTCTGTTTGGCTTCAACGTAATCCTTTTACGTGATTCTGCAAATAATACCTGATAAATTCGCCTTGTCTTGCATCATATTCTGATAATATGATTGAACTAGGCCATTGAAACATGTAAAGTGTTATCTGATGTTGTTTTAATGTAAATTCCAAAGAGTGCTCGATAAGGGTGAAAGCAGCGATTTTTTGCTTAAACTTTATTCTGTTATTTTAATATATATATATATATATATATACGATATTAACAAATGGAAACTATATTTATAAAACCATATTTATTTCATTATACATATTTCAATGGTGTGCTTTCATCAGATAAAATATAATATAGAGCAGTTTTATAAATAAATATTGACATACCCTTAAAGAGTGCAACCATTACTGTTGGAAGCTCCCGGATACTATCCGAGAGCTTCCAACAGTAATGGTTGCACTCATGGTGGTAATGTTGGTGATGATACTGATGTCTGTGGTGATGGTCGTGATAAAGATAGTGGTTGTGATGGATGTGATGGTGGTGCTAGTGATGGCGGCGGTGGTGTTGTTGTTAGTGGTAGTGATGTGTCATGGTGGTATAATAGTTTCTTCCCTTTTCTGACACTCTCCATCCGATTTATCAGGTCCATCACTAAACATAGCTTGTTGTATAGTTTACATCGTTCTTCTCTAATGCCTTTATTTTCTGTACTCAGTTTAACAGCATTTGTTGCTCTCTATTGGCAAACATTGAATGTAGGGAGACAGATGTATTGATTTCTATGTATTTACATATTCATTTTATATTTCATTTGCTTTATTTCCATGTCTTCGCTTAGGTAAAGTGATTTGTCTTAAAAGATTTACGTGGATGTATAGAATCATAAAAAGTAGAGCGATCAGCCATAGATATCCAAATGGGATAAAATGTGTTAAGATAAGTAGAAAGACACAGGATTTGATTGGGGAGTAGAAGATGAATATTGAAAGAAAACAAAATCTAAGACACTAAAATATCGAGGAAATTACAATGGAAGGGCCAGCCGTTTAAAATTATATTTCAACTTTATGTATGTATGTATGTATGTATGTATGTATGTATGTATGTATGTATGTATGTATGTATGTATGTATGTATGTATGTGTATGTATCCATTTATGTATGTATGTATGTATGTATGTTTCTAGGGGAAAGCAACTCAGGAAACTGGGATAACTCCGATAGTCACTGATGATGTTGATCTTTTTTTCTTTTCGGGTTTTAGCTACTGTCGCTCAGAGAGTGGGATTGGCTCAGTGCACAGTCTTTCCTTACTTTAAAAAAATCTTCGCGCACAGGCATTGCAGGATAGAATTAATTAATAATTACTCAATGGCCATACTCGATAATGAGGGGGCAGCCATCATAATGTATGTATATATGTATGTATGTTCTTCTGGTTTTATAATTTCACAAAGTTTTACCAATAGAGAGAGAGAGTCGGTTTCTAACATAGACACAAGACTCTCTCATTGGAATTTACACAACATCAACTAGGTAGATATGTATGCATGCAAGTGTAGATATGGATGTTATTGTATTTGTGGATGTGTATGTTTTGAGTTGTATGTGTGCATGTGTGTATGCTTTGCATCTGTACATGTGTATATGCAGTTATTAGATGCACAATTTTTGGAATGTTTTACATATTTTTACTGTTCCATTAATGGATTGTACTTGTAGTTTCATAACTAGTTGTGTTCTTTCTGTTCCTGTGAAGCCCAGCTTCTCAAGATTTGTATTGAGGCAGTTACTAACATACCCCAGTGCCCAATAATCACAGGCATAAATCTGAAGGTGTAATCAGGGTAGAGTATCTGCAGATTTCTCATCAGTTTTGCATAAATATTCTCATTTTCACTAATCTTTGATATTATATTGGCATCTGCTGGGCAGCTAATTTCCACTACTGTGCATGCTTTCTTCTCCCTGTCCCATATCATAATATCTGGTCTGTTATGCCTGCATTTTATTGGGGGTTTTACTGGAACATTCCACCAGTACCCTTTCATATTATGTACATGGATGTCTTCCATATTGCTGTAGCTTTTAATGTGTTTATTATCGGGGCTATCCTTTTTACGAACTGCATTGTACAGTGTTTTGGCCACTACATCATGCCTCATAGGTAGAAAGTACCGCCGCGATGACATCTTTGGACAGCTGCTGATGAGATGGGTGATATCCTCGATGTTAATTCTGCAGAGTCTGCACTTGTTATCACATCCAGGTGTTTTGCCTGCATCCCTATTTCTTTTGTGAATCAGGTATTTCGTGTTAATCTTCTGTTCATGGATTGCAAAAGCGTATCCTTCAAAGTGGGAGCCAATATAGCGGTTGTTGGTCCAAGATAGACTACTTTCCTTATCTATATTACTCTCACTCTGGAGCTTCCTGGCAACATATCCATGCATGACTTTTTGCTGATAAGCATGCAGTTTTTCATCCATGGATTCACTGTGATACTGCTGAGCGACATCCCTGGGTGTGAGATTTTGATTATTACTCAGGGAATACCTCTTCAGGAGTTCCTTCCCAACTCCCATGATCTTATCTGTTTCATGCAGATAGACTTGCTCGAGAGACAGGCTCCTACGCTTTGATGTTCGTAGATGTTGTCGGAGGGATATGATGCGACATTCAAATGTTGCCTGGACTGATGTTAGGCCTCTGCCTCCCCGATTACGTTTCAAGTAAAGGCGGTCTATGTCACTATTGATGTGGAGGTTTCCGGTGTTGTTTAGTATTTTTCGAGTTCCAACATCAACTACTCGGATTCCGTCTATCGTCCAATTGAGTATTCCAAACGTTGATGTCAGGACAGGCACAGCAAACACATTGTGAACCACTGTTTTGTTTTGCGCAGAGGGTTCCGATGACCAGATCTTTCTTAATCGGGTGTAGTATTCCCTGGTTACGCGTTCTTTATTACAGATACCATTATAGGATATGTTCTTATCTATCCCCAGGTATCTATAGCAGTCCTCATCAGATATCGGTGAAACAGTGAGGCCATTGATGACAATGTTGCTAGATTGGGTTGTTGCTTTTCCCCGCTTTACAGTCATGTATGAGCATTTATCTTGGCCGAACTCCATTCCTATATCCTTTGAGAACGTTGTAACCAGGTCAAGATTTTTCTTCATCCCATCCATGTTCTTGAGTTTCAGATCGTCCACAAACAAATTATGTGTTAAGTTCGTATTTCTGTCCTCCTGTGAGCCAATGATGTATCCCTCACATTTATTGAGCAGAAAGGACAAGGGGTTTAATGACAAGATGAATAATATCACAGAGAGACTGTCCCCCTGAAATATACCCCTGCAATATTTTATTTTATCGGGGAAATAGAGTCCTCCCTCTCTGTCTTTAACCTTAGGATAGTAGCCCAAGAAGAAGACAGCCTCTCTATGGCTCTGACTATAATGTCTGGGACTTTAGCAAGCTGGAGAGCCTCTATCATCCAAGAGAGGGAACAGAATCGAAATCTTTCCTGTAGTCCAGCCAGACTGTAGCCATATTCCTCCTAAGTTGACGTACCTACGACATCGCAGTTTTGTTGATTAGTTGTTCAACACATCCCCAAACCCCTTTCTTTCCAGCTGCTTGGTCATCTGTGTTGATGTTATTATTTTCACACTGATCTTGGAGGAATAGGTTCAGGCAGGCTGTATACATCTTATACATCAGGTTCTGGCATGCAATGGGTCGGTAGTATTTTGCTAAGTGGGTGTATTTGTTCTTGGGGACCAGTAATGCTTTTGCTAATGTCAACCATTCTGGTATAAGTGTATCGCCCTTAAAAGCCTGTTGGTAGAGGTCAGTAAAATACCTCCGATAGAATATCAGTTTTTTGTACCAGTAACCGACAATGATGTCTCTTCCTGGTGTTTTCTTATCTTGGAGTTTTCCTATCACAGTCTCAAGGGTACCCTCACTTATTTCGTATGTTTTTGTTGTAGTGTAGGAGCAATAGTTCTTTCGGATTTCTCTTAGCCACACTGCATCTTGGATGAAATTTTTCTTTTCACCCAATATTTTGTTCCAAAGGGAATCTATGTCTTTGCCCTTCATATCTCTATAGACTGATGTTTGGTTTCGTCTGAATCTTTTATTAAGCACTTTTCTCTCATCTACCTTCATCTTGTTTGAGGGTGATCAGCTTATCTTGGAGGGTTCTGGTTCTGCTGTTACCAAATATCGTCTCTATTTTATTTTTCACTCTTTGTTGGTGAGGAGTGAGGTTTTTTTTGTGTTTGTTTGCATGTATGGAGCATTGTCACATATCCTATGTTTTTCCATAGGTCAGCAATCTTTTTTTCTATTTTAGTTATATATGATGGTATGTTTGGTGGTGTTTTGTTCTTGTTAATATCTCTGTTATCACCAAGATAATGCTTCACTCTCGTTGCAAGGGCATATAAACAGGCGTTGATTTGCCAAAATGTTGGGGTTTTTATCCGTCGTAAATATTCATCCCCTATTTCGATAATAACATGTAATATTTCATTATTTGATTTTTTATGTATGTATGTATGTATGTATGTATGTATGTATGTATGTATGTATGTATGTATGTATGTATGTATGTACGTATATTATTCGCTTTCTCTTAATTTTGAGTACATTTTTTACCGGCCACCTTTCTGGTAGCAATGTTGTAAAAGAAAAGAAATTGTCATCCCTTGAATCGCAAGCAGGTTTTGCAAATTTTGAAAGTGCCAGCTATTTGTAGTCTATGAATAACGGAACTGCGCTTTTTGTCTACAAATCCAATTTTCAGTCATACTTTGGTCAAAGCGGGTTGGTATATAACCTGTAGCTTCAATAATAATGGGCATGAAGCTGAAGGGGTATCTTAGATACTGGATCTGCAAATTCCTCATAATGGTCCGTAGATGTCCTCCTTCTCATGTATTTTTCTTACAGCCTTGACATCAAGTGGGCAACCGATCTCCTCTACAACAGAGCACGTTTCCAATGTGTGATTCCAAACAAAAATATCAGTCTGGTTGTGTTTTAATTTGGTGGCAGTTTTTATTTTCAGGTTCCTCCAGTATTCCTTAGTGCCATCTATCTCAACATATTCCTTCACATTTATTTTAATTTTGTTTTCTTTAATGCGCTCCAGATGGAACAATTTCCCTTTTTATATTTTTGTTCACGGGCCTGAATGAAGAGCCAGCTTAAAAGTACCTCCTCCATTATACGGTGCTGGCCATGACTGGACCCCGAAACCATTGGTAGAACATACATGTTAAGTGTATGAAAGTTTGTTTACACTACACACACACACACAAATGTATATGTGTCTATATATAAATAAATAAATATATATATATTATCTAATAATTCTAAGGACATGATTTATGATATATTGCTCTGATTATTTAATTTATTAATTCTTCATAGAACCAAAAAGCGACCAGTTGCAGCATATATATCTATAACTTTATGTATATGTAAACCTTTATATTTAATAATCTCCCGTTAGGTTGAGATACAATTTCGCGATATTTGGCTGCGCTTTCTAGCAACAAGCCTACCTGCCGTAAGCAACCAATCACATTCTTTCTAGCTTGACCACAGCCACATTGCGACTCTTAGCCATTTTTGAATCGAATTTTGGCGCGATCACGTTGGAAAACTAAATGTCTGATTTTGAGTTTGTCTCCTGATGAATCCTAACTCAAGACATTCCTATTAATTGGATGTCTAAAAATACGGATGAAACCATGGTAGAGATATAATTATGGTATGTACACATTTCTTCTAAGTTTAATTTTACACCTAATGTGTATGGTTGATGGTATATTTAGTCAGTTTCTACATGCTGTCGAATTGTTGGATAAATAATCTATTGGGGCCACCGCGAAGAGGCCACTTTCGGTTATTTGTCGAAGATTTCTTCATAAGAGCCTTTCTTCTTATAGCTTGGTCTAATTGATTTTTTATATGGTTAATTATGCTAATTGGGAGAGGAAATGGTATATATTTTATCTAATAATTCTAAGGACATGATTTATGATATATTGCTCTGATTATTTAATTTATTAATTCTTCATATAGCCAAAAAGTGACCGGTTGCAGCATATACATCTATAACTTTATGTATATGTAAACCTTCATATTTAATAATCTCCCGTTAGGTTGAGATACAATTTGGCGATATTTGGCTACGCTTTCTAGCAACAAGCCTACCTGCCGTAAGCAACCAATCACATTCTTTCTAGCTTGACAACATCCACATTGCGATTCTTAGCCATTTTTGAATCTAATTTTGGCGCGATCACGTTGGAAAACTAAATGTCTGATTTTGAGTTTGTCTCCTGATGAATCCTAACTCAAGACATTCCTATTAATTGGATGTCTAAAAATACGGATGAAACCATGGTAGAGATATAATTACGGTATGTACACATTTCTTCTAAGTTTAATTTTACACCTAATTGTGTATGGTTGATGGTATATTTAGTCAGTTTCTACATACTGTCGAAATGTTGGATAAATACTCTATTGGGGCCACCGCGAAGAGGCCACTTTCGGTTATTTGTCGGAGATTTCTTCATAAGAGCCTTTCTTCTTATAGCTTGGTCTAATTGATTTTTTATATGGTTAATTATGCTAATTGGGAGAGGAAATGGTATATATTTTATCTAATAATTCTAAGGACATGATTTATGATATATATATATATATACAAATATATATATAGTATTCAAAATATTAACAAATGAAGGATATTCACAGAATTAAAATATATGCTTTATTATATATATTTCAAAGGTACTGTGTTGTTTTTTCAGTATGTCTTCATCAGATAAAATACATCATTTGATATATGACATACCGCTACGGTCTTGATTATACAACGCCAATACTGGAATTGTATAATCAAGACCGTAGCGGTATGTCATATATCAAATCATATATTTTTATCTGATGAAGACGTCGTGAAAAACAACACAGCACCTTTGAAATATATATAATAAAGCATATATTTTGATTATGTGAATATCCTTCATTTTTTTTTTATATTTTGAATAATATTAAAAACTCTAGGAACACCTTTTTGTTGAGTGCTTTTAATCTATTGTAAAATTCTATTCATTGAGTAATCAACGAACCATATTAATCTTTGGTTATATATATAGTTAGGAAAGCAGGAAAATGCTTATTGGAATCCAGTTCGTGGTTAAGATAGCCAGTTTCTTGGAAGGTTTACAACGTACAGTTAGGGGTAACTCCACAAGTTTGCAAGAATCTCGTTAATAAATCTCGTTCAATCTTGGAGTATAAACAATAAAAGAGAAAACACAGGTAAGCATTAAAAACAGGATTTTATCCAGGTATTTACGACCGTTTCATTGGAAAGCGCAACCTTATATCGCTATACTGCAAATAGCAGCCACTCGATAGTAACTGTTATTCACCTCCAAATTTTCAAAATAATGAATAAGTTACTTGTAAAAGGTTCTTAATATATTAAAAAAAAATTTTTTTTGAATCGTATTTACTAGTATAGAAAGAGAGGAAGGGGGAGAAGAATTAGGAAGTAGAGGGACAAACGGAGATGAAACATTCCCAGCATCGTTATGTAACTACCCTTGTGAACAAGACCTGGCAACTGAGGGAAAGTAACCAGCAATACACCCTGAAGTGGAAGAAATTATCGAACGCGCCTGCATATCGGAGTGGTATGAGAAGCTGTCGGTTATGTGACCTTGAGCTGTTCCACATTTTGAGTTCGAAGAATAAGTTACTCAACAATAAAATCGAAAGATCAATTTATTGCAAACATAGACTTAAAGAAAAATTTTCGCACTACAAGTGCAAATTGAACCCTTAACCTTCTACTACCACCTGACAAACTGCATATACTTAGACTTTAATTACCCACAGTAACCAATACTTATGTCCCTCTCTCCTCCTTTATTCCTTCTTTCTTTTTTCGTTTTCTTCTTTTCTTCTCTCCCTTTTTTGTTCTCTTTTCTTTTCTTCTTTTTCCTCTTCCTCCTTTTTGATATATATATTTATCTCCCTATCTGCCCCCCTCTCTCTATCTCTCTCTCCCTCTCACTATAAACAACTTAATTCTCGTTAACTCCCTACACTGTAAATTGACGACATCAAGTCTACGAATCAAAACTGATTGAGGAATCCTTCCATCTTTACCCTCCCTGCATCTCCGTTTGTCCCTCTACTTCCTAATTCTTCTCCCCCTTCCTCTCTCTATATACTAGTAAATACGATTCCAAAAACATGTTTTTTTTTATATATTACGAACCTTTTACAAGTAACTTATTCATTATTTTGAAAATTTGGAGGTGAATAACAGTTATTATCGAATGGCTGCTATTTGCAGTATAGCGATATAAGGTTGCGCTTACCAATGAAACGGTCGTAAATACCTGGATAAAATCCTTTTTTTAATGCTTATCTGTGTTTTCTGTTTTATTGTATATATATATATATATATATATATATATATATATATATATATATATATATATATATATATATATATAGAAAGGATAACAAGCACGATTGGTTACTCCTTCATTACATTTATTGGTGGGTGACGCGCGTTTCGCCACTTATCAGCTCAAGGTTCGATCTGTATCGATCTTACCCGACTCAATAAGCGGCAGCTCGACGGACCTTTTAAAATGGTATAAGAAAATGAATACATGCTATGTGATATGTGTATATATATATACAACGTATTTGTCACTCTAAGAGTGTCTAGATATGAACCTCCCCATGGATTTGACACCACCAACACATCCACCACACCACCACAAACGCCACTACCATAAACAACAACACCACAACCACACCCCACACAATAACCAGCCAAAAATATACGCCAACCTGTCCACCGATAACCCACTGCCCACATACCACATCCCATCCCAGTCAGCGACCGTCACCACCATCTTATCATCACATCCACCACCACATACACTACAGGCGAAAGTCAATCCGCCACCCCCACACCACAGCCCATCGCAGCCAGCGATCGTCACCAACATCTTATCATCACATCCACACCCACATACACTACAGGTCAATACATCCCTATGATCTTTTCCACCAATCAAAACAACTCATATTGTACAACTTATGAACTTCTGACTTTATCACATACCATGTATTCATTTTCTTATACCATTTTAAAGGGTCTGTCGAGCTGCCGATTATTGAGTCGGGTAAGATCGATACAGATCGAACCTTGAGCTGATCAGTGGCGAAACGCGCGTCACCTACCAATAAATGTAATGAAGGAGTAACCAATCGTCCTTGTTATCCTTTCAATATATTACATTCTGTATAGCTCTACACCTCAACACAGAAGTGAACCTAAACATCGAGTGCTCACCCGGGTGGACCTGCAGTAACTCCAAGTTACACTCCCTATATATATATATATATATATATATATATATATATAATATACGTGTGTGTGCCTGAATGCGTGTGGTGTGTGTCAATATTGATTACTATTGAAGACGATCAACAAAAGACAACGGGTTATTGATTCGCGCCAATGTAAACAGAAAAGCACAACTAAATACTCATAATGATTTTATGGTTTGGAAGATAACTTTTCTCATATTTGTTCTTTCTCTTTTTTTTACTAAAATCTGTTGCATCTGTTTATTTTCACTGCATCATTTAAACTATAACAAACCTATCACCTGGATATTAACAGTACAGCGAGATCAATCAAGGCTAAGTAGTATTTGCTGAACCTTTTGTTAAAAGGTCGATCTCGTTACTTCCAGAGGAAGAACTTGAGCTGTCATTTTTTTGTATATTTTGTTATATGCTTAGTTTTGTTATTACTGTTGTTGTTATTGCTATTGTCGCCGCTGTTGCTGTTAATGATGATGTCGATGAGGATGATGATATATGCCTAGCCCCATGTTATCAAAAGCATTTCAGCCGTCACTGGCTTGTCCGTTAGAAAATCGATAACATGGGTCTTCTTCTTCTTCTTCTTCTTCTTCTTCTTCTTCTTCTTCTTCTTCTTCTTCTTCTTCTTCTTCTTCTTCGCCCAGTTATTCCTGAGAGGATCGTGGGAGCAGAATCCTCAAACACTCCTACCAGCAGGTCCTGTCAGAAGCAACCGTCTCCAATTGATCTGATTGGATCCCCAAGCGGGACCACACAAGCTCATGGATGCTATCCAGCCATCTTGCTCGGGGTCTACCCCTGGGTCTCTATCCAGTTGATTTTGCTCGAAAATCTGTCCAGCGATTCTTTCCTGAGACATTCAACAACATGCCCATAGTATCGAAGCTGTAATCTCTCAATTCGGAGAAGAAGCGGCTCTACCTGGGGTGATTCTCTTATATCCGAGCTACGCACTCTACCGAGTCACGTTACTCCAAAGTTTTTCGGAGGAACCACGCTTGTGTTCACGAGCGTATTCGTTCGGTCATTACCTAAGATTCATAGCCATTGGTACGTATATCGAATTGAAAATAGCGAGTTTGGCTTTTATGCCTACCTCCCTTCTGAAGCTGGGACATTAATGAAACAATCTACTACAATTCTTGCACTTAATTCAGCCTGCTACTTTCCATCCCTAGTGAACACAGCCCCGAAATAGTTGAACTTCTCCACTTGCTTCAGTGGAACTCCACCCAAATGTAAAGTGCACTGTACAGGCTTTCTTGAGAGGACGAGTGTCTCAGATTTCGCAGCACTGATTTCTATTCCAACCATGCAGCACTCGGCATCAAACCTATCGAGTACAAGTCGGAGATCACTTTCTCTCGAGAATAACATAGGTCATCGATTGATTTTTTTATATTATCGATTATATACATGTTTTGTTATACACTTAATCTTGTTATTGTTGCTATTGTTGGAGTAACATCATCAACTACATTGTTTTTATTAGCCCCAGATTTATCTTTGCCTGAGAAAACACTGTAATCCCAAACACCTCAGCCATGACTGGCTTGTCCATTTTGACTCAATAGCATGGGCCGTCTTGTTATATATTTTTCTATATTGATTCTATTTACGTTTTATCCTATATTTGGTGTTGGTATTGCTGTTTCTGTAGTTGACCACGATGATAATGATTATTTAGTCCCAAGTTATCATTGGGTCACATATACTATCATGAGAAGAAATTCAGCCGTGGCTAGCTTGTCTGTTTAAGTGTAGCCGGGATTATATTATCAAATATCTACTTTCCCCTTTCAAACATGGAAGGTGTGATTGCAGGAAATTTTAACAGCTATTCCAAGCTCTTCAAGTTACCACGTAGAGATTTCATTGTTGTCTTGAGTGTTGTTATTGTTTTGAAAATAATGAATTTCATAGGGGAGGAGGATTTACTCGATGTTAACATTTTAAGTATAGAGATTCTGCTTTTAGCGTGGTGTGTTTCTTTAGACCTTAACTGGGTAAAAATTCACACTAACTCTTTAGTTACCAACCCGGTAAAAACCAGCTCTGGTTCTATGAAATAAAACCACCTATTTTAAAGGTTTCCAATTTAAATTACAATCTTCCAGTATAACTTTATATAAGAACCTTACATTAAGATACTATCTTAGTAATGAAAAAATTAATGACTTTAGTAAATCCCTCGAAGTTCTTCATTAATTAAAATGAGTGTATTTCATTAGAAATGCGGTTCTGAAGGGGATAAAGTTGTACGTCGTATATCCACTGAAAGCCGTATTTTTAATAGATAGTATGAGTGCAGAAGAAAGAGGGGGAAATAGGGACAGAGTGAGCAGACAATTACAAATTTGAACATAATTTCCGTCTTCATGGGGGGTTTTTTCGTCACATGATAACGATATAATCTCTGTTTGTTGTATAGTGCCTTTCTCTTTTCTCTTATATTTCATCAGATCATTGAAAGAACTTCATGAGTTTTATATCGAATAATCATTGTTTCTACTTTTGGAACAAGGCCAGCAATTACCTAGTACATTACTGGTACTTTATTTTCATCGACCTCGTAAGTATGAAAAGCAAAGTTAACTTCGGCGGGATTTGAACTCAGACCGTAAGGGACCGTAACTCTTTGTTGCAAAGCATGGCGTCCGACCCTCTACCAATCCATTCGATTCGTTTGCAAGCAAACAGCTTCATTGCGCTATGTTTTTTAGACGATCATCGCCATCCTTTTGTTCTAGCGGTGACAGAGAAATGTCGATGGTGATAGTCATCTAAAACATATCGTAATGAGGCTGTTTGCTTGCAAACGAATCGAATATCATTAAATCCCGCCGAGGTTAACTTTGCCTTTCATCCTTACGGGGTCGATAAAATAAAGTACCAGTAATGCACTGGGTAATTGCTGGCCTTGTGCCAAAAGTAGAAACAATTATTATTCGATATATTGGCAGTATCGGTAGAGGGTCGGACGCCATGCTTTCCAGCATAGTTACGTCCCTTTACAATCTAAGTTCAAATCCCGCCGAGGTTAACTTTGCCTTTCATCCTTACGGAGCCGATAAGTAATACACTGGGGCGATTTAATCGACTTTCCCCTCCCTCCCTCCCTCCCAAATTCTTGGCCTTGTGCCTAAATCAGAAACCATTATTATTCGATATAAAACCCACGAATATAATCATGTATCCGCTGTTAGAACGAAACTAATTTTCTCTTTAATAGTTATTTCTTATGTAACATAAGATAGGATCGTTAAGATGTCTGTAGGGTTCCACTTCTAACGACTTAATAGATTGCTGTCGAGCTGAAATTGAAACATTAATCCATGAACAAAAAAATGAATGAATGTACGGACCTATAACTGTTGGTGGAATCATAGGAAAGCCGTCGTAACATAAGGCGTGTTTCCCCAATACGGCACTGGTACTTTTTTATCCACCTCGGCAGGATTTGATCTCAGTACACAAAGGACTGTAACTCTATGCTGAAAAGCATGATGTCCGAATCTCTATCAATACTGCCAATCCGCCGCCCTAAACATTTTTTCAATGTGACGGGAGTGGAAAAGTTGATTAAATCGACTCCAGTACATAACTGGTACTTAAGCAAACTTAACATTCGGAGGATTTGAACTCAAAGTGCAGAAAGCCAGAACGAATAACGCAATTCAGTGTCTGACGTTCTAACGGCTCTACTAATTCACTGTCTTGTGTGGGATTTGACAGAACTATAAATTACATTAAAGTCTACCAAAATGTATTTCGTCACCCATCTGTCTCCAAACATCTCCAAATTATTATCCCTTGGGAAAAATATTGAAGATGTGTCATAAAGAAAAATCGTGACTGCATTAATATCATAACAATAAATATGGCTATATGTCACTCAATGTGAATAGTTCTTTGTTGTATGTTGAAATGCTCTTCTTATATTTGCTCTCATTGTTGTTTTTATTTCTACCCAAGTAAATAACAGCCTTCATCATGCACACCTACGTTCATAGGCCTTCCAACACTGACTATACTGTTATTTATTTTATATCAAGGATTATATGGTCTAATGGATACTGCTTTATTTAAAGACAGTAAAGTGTGATTTGAGACGGTGAATTGGCAGAGGAGTTAAGTTGCTTTGTAGTATTCGTCCCAGCTCTCTGCACGCTCTGGTTTCAAAACCCTCCAAGATCAGCTTTGCTTTCATCTGTTCGAGGTCGACCAAAGCTTACCAGTCGAGTGCTCGTGTCGATTCTTTCTCTCTTCCCCTCTCTCTTACACTCTCTCTGTCCGTTCTCTTTCTCTCTCTCTCACTCTCTCTCTCTCTCTCTCTCTCTCTCTCTCTCTCTCTCTCTCTGTCAGTTCTTCCCCCCTCTCTCTCTTACGCTCTCTCTGTCCGTTCCGTTTCTCTCTTTCTGGAAAAGAACGGTTATGTTCAGGACTGGAGAGATGTGGTCGACCAGGTATTAAAGTACCCAAGAGACGCTGTATGTCAAGACAGCGCCTCTACCACTACATCAAGTGTTACAGGTCCAAGAAAAGACCATTTTCCATCATGGCTGGCCATAGGATTTGCCCCTAGAAAGTTACCCTCCAAAACACAAACCCGGGTAAGGGGATTTTGTGGAGACCCAGCAGTCGCCCATACATACTAGTTTCCCCTCTCCAAGTCACCGATGTTATCCAAGGGAAAGTCTAAGACTAATAAAGCTTCGCACCAGGTGACATCACAACTAATTCAATTAATTTTTTTCCCATAAAGTCAACTGGAGCCACATGAAATAAAATGTTTTGTTCAAGGACACATCGCATCGTCCGGTTGTGAGTCAAACCTGCAACCTCATAATTGTTATTGCAACTCTGAAACTACTAAACCAAGTGTTTTCACATAAATACGTGTCCATACAATGTATGATACGAACCGTGATTTCGCTACTTCATTTTCAGGTCAATAACCTGTGTAGATGCAGCATTTTTGTTTCGTTTCTTGTGTTTTATTTTCAATGTCTTTTTATATTTATTGCATATGCAAATTTTTGTATAAGATGTATATGTTGTAACATTTATTTGTGTGTATATATGAGTATGTATGTGTTAACGCACTCTCATTTATACACAAATACACGCATAAAGATTGTACATTTTACACATAAATACGCAAACTGAATAAATTTATATTTCGTTTAATACTCACAAGATTAGTCATAGCATAAATATTTATGCACTAATTTCTATGAGAACTAATCTAGGAACAATGTAACAATTTTAAATCTGTATTGATAGTGAAGATTATGTAATTTTGTTCGTGGATTATGTCAAATTAAACGAATGTAAAATATTCATCTGAAGTAAAGACCCCGCTTCAAGAATGTGCCAAAGGTGGTTTTTCAAAAGTTATAATTTTTAAAGAATTGCAAATATGTGCTGGTTTAATGCAAATAATAATAATAATAATAATAATATTATTATTATTATTATGATTATTATTATTATTATTAATAAAAATAATAATCGTTTCTACTTTTGGCACAAGGCCAGCAATTATCCCGGTGTATTACTGGTACTTTATTCTATCGACCCGGCAAGGATGAAAGGCAAAGTTAACCTCGGTGGGATTTGAACTCTGAACGTAAAGGGTCGTAACTCTATGCTGCAAAGCATGGCGCCAGTCCCTCTACCGATACTGCCAATCCAACGCGCTTCATCGACCCCCATAATAATGAAACGTAAAGCTAACTTCAGCGAGAATTAAACTCATCCTCGGCCTAATAATGATTCTGATTTAGGCAAAAGGTCAGCAATGTGGGGGAAGGGAAATTCAGTTAAATCGGCTTCAGTGCATTACTGATACTTTATTTTGTCGACCCCGTAAGGATGAAAGGCAAAGCTAAACCATGGCGGGATTTAAACTCACAACGCAAATGGTTGTACCTATATGCTGCAGAGCCTGTTGTCCGACGCTCTACCGATTCTGCCAATCCACCATCCTCATTGCCTTACAATGGTTTCTGTTTTAGGCACAAGGCCAGCAATATTGGTGGAGGGAAGTCGATTAAATCGACCCCAGTGCGTTTCTGATACATTATTTCAATGTTATAATCAACAAATGATTAAATTTAATATTTTTTTACTACAAACCGCGTCATTTTTTACGTGTACTATACTAGTAACAATAATGATAACCAGAGGTGGCAACTGAAATGAAAGTTTAGGCTTTTAGTAAAGTGGAGTAGCGATTTATGTTTTAATCATTTGTTTAAAGAGATTATTTTAACAGTTACTAAAATATAAATTTATCTTTTAGATAATATATTGGAAAAATAAACATGATTCATGCAGTTTATTTCATCTTAGCTTAAAATAATTTTAATTGCTTCCTATATTTCTAATGGATGAATCAATTAATAATATGCAATGAAACATTATGCAGCATATCATATCATACTATCGCTAATCATATTAGCATTAACAAATCTGTCTCAAAGAGAGGATATTACAGCAATATCAGAATGTTGTTTTGTTTGTTTTCGTTTTAGTTTTTCAAAGAAACTTGTTATATGAAACAATGGTTGGGAAGCCACTGTAATATTTTATCCAACTACGGAAAACCTAAAGGGACTGAATATATTGTCTTTTTTTATTAGATACAGGAGTTCAATTCGGTATTCGTGCCAACCCTTTCTTATTGTCATGAATGGTAATGGCCGAAAGAATACGATCGCGAATACAAGCGAGCAAAATGGGGTTCCTCCGAAAGGTGTTTGGAGTAAGAGTACTCGATAGAGTGCGTAGCTCAGAGATCAGGGAGTCACTCCAGGTAGAACCGCTACTGCTCCGAAATGGGAAATCACAGCTCCGATACTACGGGCATGTGGTTAGAATGTCTCAGGAAAGAATCGCTGGAGAGATTTTACGAGCAAAATTAAATGGCAGGAGACCCAGGGGTAGACCCCGAGTAAGATGGTTGGATAACATCCATGAACTTGGCTGGTCACGCTTTGGGATCTAGCTGCATCTGTTGGAGACGGTTGCTTCTGACAGGACCTGCTGGAGGGAGTGTTTGAGGACTCTGCCCACACGACGCTCTAAAGAAGAAGAAGAAGAAGAAGAAGAAGAAGAAGAAGAAGAAGAAGAAGAAGAGGAAAGGAAATAATTCGACATGGAGATTAAGCTCCGCCTCAGTCTTGATTAAGTGAAAACTCATTGCTTATTCTATTATAAATCTTACCCTACTGTAAATGTGAAACCTTTCAAATGACATTAACATCTTGCATCAAATTTTAACAGTTTTAACAGACCGTGGAGACCGCATCTCAAACTTCATTCAAATAGGGTATTATTTGTGACACAGTAGGCGGCGAATTGATAGAGTCGTTAGAACATCAGATAGAATCTTCAGAAGATCCCGTTAAGGGTGAAAGCAGCGATTCTTTGCTTAAACTTTAATTTATTTTAATGAATATTTGCTCTATAGTTTTATATATTATATATATATATATATTATCATTGTCCCCTCTTCGGATTTTAGTCTTTACATTTATCATTATTATTATAAAACAGAGGCAGTACAAACAAAGGTTTATTAGTTTCCCATATATATATATATATATATATATATATATATATATATATATATATATATATATATATATATATATATATATATATGAAAACAGGGAGAAAGAGACAATTATTAGGAACAAAAATATATTTTTCTCCTTTTTTATTTCTCTCTCTCTTTTTTCTGGGTTAGAAAATGATTAAAACGAAATGTTTTAACTTGTGTGAAGTGTTAAGGTATTAGTTGATTTATTTATTATTTAACAATGGCATTTATTTATCTATTTATTATTACTATATATATATATATATATATATATATATATATATATATATATATATATATATATATATTAAAATACAAATATTAATAAAATAGATGTTCTTTTGATCAATTAGATTTTATTATACATATTTCGGATGTACAACAGTACGTCCTCATCAGACAAAATATAATGATACATGACATACCCTGAGATGTTAAATGGTTAAGATTTAATCAAGGTAGTGATTAACCTAAGAGAAGGTTTAAATACCCTAATAATGAGAAAATACGAAAACGTAATAAATTCAATAGAGAATGTGGGAGTAAGAAAAACGTTGCTTAATGTAACAGTTATAGAGATTTTAAAATGTATGATACTACAATTTATGTTTATCTGGGAAAACAGTCAATGAGAGCCACTGGAATATGATATATAGAGAGGTAAAGATAAGGGGTAATATATGTAGAGGGAGATTTTCCGAAAGTTAAACGGTTAAGTTTGAAAATATTTAATTCATGCTATTTTAGGGTGAAGAATCAAGATTTTAGTTGTTTTTTTTAAATTGCTGGTTATTTATATTTATTAGTTTTGTAAATTCTATAAGTGTGTTAACATTTCTAAACTTCTGAATTTTATGGCCAGCGAAAAGGAAAGTTTACACTGTTGAATATTTTCCTAAATGTAAACTTTACCGAAGATAATCATTGTCAACAAATTAGGTATGTAAATCTTATGAAGTACTTATTGTTAGAAATATTTAAATAACGATTATGTATATAGATATATATTAATGAGCCAGTATATTTTAGGTAAATGATAACGAAAATAAAAATAAAATAATAGATTGAGGCATGCTAAAGTTAAATATAATCCTATATATAACAAGGTGTAAATGCATTAATTATTCATAGTTCGTAATAAATAATAATCAAGAAATTTAGAAGTTAACTAAAAATTAAGTATAGAAAGATACAGGGAGGTATATATGGATATAAATTAGGTATTATTGATACAGTATACTTTAGGTAAATGATAACGGTTATAATTTTATATAATAAAGTTCGAACGTGTTATAGTTAAATATATATATATATATATATATATATATATATATATATATATATATATATATATATATATATATATATATATAAGAAAAGCAATAATAAATGCACGGATAATTCAGAGTTCAAAATAAGGTCTATAATAATTTATAGTTTGTATATTTACTCTATATTTGATTCATGGATATAAAAATGCAGTAGGTATATTTAAAAGAAAAAAAAAACGTAGAAAATATAATTACATACATATCATAAATAAGAGATCAAAAACACATGAAAGATTTACAGTTACAAATAAGTTCCGTAAAAATGTATGGGTTGGATATTGAACTAAAATTTAAAACTTAGATAGGAAGATAAAGATAGAGAAATAAAGAAATAATGGTATGGATCAAAGTTAATAATATCATTTTATCAATATCAATGTTCCGGCTTGTTATTGAACAAGTGTCTTTCATTCGAGCGTTATTTCTTCTATAGATAGTTATAAGATAATGTAATATTAAAGGCCATTAATGTTTTTCCCTGTTGATTAAATACGTCTGACAACCAAGTTTTTAATGGTTAAGTGTTTCTCTCTCTTTTTTTCTCGTTTTGTGGGAGGCTAAGAATGTGGACGTAGCTTCATGGAGGCAAGTAGAGAATAATTCACTTTTTTTGTTAATTAGGGTCTCATAGTTATTAATAATCAACAGGGTCTCCATTGTACAGAGCGCGCAGTTATTTGATATACTAGAGTTGTGGTAAACTCCACAGTTCCGAAGTTTAGTCCAAAGAATGGAGTATTTTAAATTCCTCTCTTTTAATGACCATATGAGCTGTGATTAAAGACGTGGATGATTTCCTCTTGGAGTTCGAGAAAGAGCAGTTATGGTTCGCAAATCTGGCTTTAAATGTAGAAGAAGTCGATCCTATGTAGTTGTATGTTGTACATCCGAAATATGTATAATAAAATGTAATTGATCAAAAGAACATCTATTTTATTAATACTTGTATTTTAATATTAATAACTCTGGAAAATTATTTTCGTAGAGTGCTTCCGATCTACTGTAAAACTCATTCTTTGATATACTAATTGAATCTTGTTTAACTCTTTAATATATATATATATATATTTAATATAGAAAAAGCTTCTTCAGGACTAGAACTGTTTCATTCGTCAGAAATCATCAGGAAGCTCTTGGGTGGAGCTTTCAAATGATTTCTCACGAATGAAACAGTTCTAGTCCTGTAGAAGCTTTACAATGTTAAATATGTATACTCTGCTTTGTATTGAGTACCTTACTTACTGTGGTTACCCCCGATTGAATCCGGGATAAACTTATATATATATATATGAAAATATTTGACCCCGACGGCAGAGCTCAAGCCGTTTCGACGGCTATTTCTGGACTCATATTACCCACTCTACTACCCTAAGTATTGAGTACTTGGGTGCGTTATGGTCTATCTGGTTCCTTACCACTCTTCCTTCGTTATATATATATATATATATATATATATATATATATATATATATATATATATATATATATATATATATATATAGTAATAATAATAAAACAGTTGAAGACTAAATCCAAAGAGGACTCGATAAGGAGGGCTCTAAATATATATCAGATATATAAGAACCGTAGAGAAAATATTTATTAAAATAGCATTAACGTTTAAGCAAAGAATCGCTGCTTTCACCCTTAACGGGATCTTCTGAAACTAAAAAAGTCAATCTGTGAACTCAGAAGTAAATATTTTAACAAACGTTGCAACTGAAGGAAAACAGGAAGACGATACTTTGGTTCGTGGAAACGTTCCCTGGCAAAGAACGGAAAAAAACGAAGATAATACGTCATTATTAGGTGCGGTGAAAACAATTACGCGCAAAGACAAAACCACGTCTATGGTATAACTGAAGTCGTAGACTAATATTCTATTAGGTGGTTCATGGAGACGTTCTCAGGCAATGAACGAAAAAAAAACGAAGATAATACGTCATTATGTGGAGCGTGGAGTACAATTACACGCAAAGACAAAACCACGTAAATGGTATAACTGAAGTCGTAGACTAAAATTTTATTTTGGAAACCGAATGATTCTCGGCTTCAGAGTTAAGAATAAAGTAAATAAAATACAGAGGTTATTGAAATTAAATATATACATACACGTATCCAAATACGTACGACCTTTTTTGAAATATTTACTTCTGCGTTCACAGATTGACTTTTTTAGTTTAAGAAGATCCCGTTAAGGGTGAAAGCAGCGATTCTTTGCTTAAACTTTAATCTGTTATTTTAATATATATATATATATATATATATATATATATATATATATGTGTGTGTGTGTGTGTGTGTTGGAGTTTACCAATATATGTTCTGGTATAGAAGCTCATTGTTAATCAGTATCCTTGGTCAATCAGTAATCCAAAAGGCTGGATTATTTTTCAACCTCCGCGGGCTACATTATGGACTGTTATTGCACGAACTGCACAGCTCAACATTTTAATAAAATAACAATGAATAACCAGTTAAGATTTACAACATTATTTTACTCTACGAAAGTTTCAATGCAGGAGGGCGGGCCGTGTCTCATTTAAACACTATATAATTATATTTTATAATGCAGAAATGCCTTTGTTCTTTTGACCAAAATATTCAAGAGAGACTTTGTGAGGCTCGGTTGAGGCACCGCTCTGGCCTGGGTGTGGGGTCTGTCACCCATGCCTCATTCCCCTTCCCCATTCTTTCTTCCTTTGCCTGGTGATCCTTGCTCTTCCTTTCCTTGTCCTCTCATTTGAATCATGTGTGGTTCTTTTCAGTGGAGCTTTCTTTTCCTGTATCGTTAATCAAAAACAATTTCAATAGTTAAAAATAAAAATAAAAATAAAAACATTTAATACGTAAGAAGAGTTGGGACATTGCCCGTGAAAATGGACGCAGGGGCAAATCTATAATCTTAATGAAGAGACTAGCGGCATTTAGTGGGTTCGAGTCGGGTTGTCATTGATAGTGTAAAGGAGTTGAAGTAGAAAATTTAACAGATGTACTATACCAGCAATTTATCATATACATAATAGAAACAAACTTAACAATTGATTAAAGATAATAACTAAAGGATAACTTCTCGACAATTTTCATAAATAAACGTCGTCGTCTTCTTCTGCTTCTTCTTCTTCTTCTTCTTCTTCTTCTTCTTCTTCTTCTTCTTCTTCTTCTTCTTCTTCTTCTTCTTCTTCTTCTTCTTCTTCTTCTTCTTCGCCCACCTATTCCTGAGAGGGTCTTAGGGGACAGAGGCCTCAAATACACCTTCCAGCGTGTCCTGTCAGAAGCAACCATTGAACTAAATCTTATAAACATGTTTCTTTACATATCTGGAAGATTAAAGATTATGCCACTCTCATGAGATCAAATATAATAGAAAACTATTGTTTTGTTCTTTGAATATAA
>OZ024743.1:66408444-66410944 GCA_964016885.1 Eledone cirrhosa
ACTTCTGCGTTCACAGATTGACGTTTTTAGATTCAGAAGATCCCGTTAAGGGTGAAAGTAGCGATTCTTTGCTTAAACTTTAATCTGTTATTTTAATAAATATTTGCTCTACGGTTCTTATATGTCTGATATATATTTGTCCTGATCGAGCCCTCTTTGGATTTTAGTCTTCAAATTTATTATTTTTATTATATATATATATATATATATATATATATATATATATATATATATATATATATATATATATATATATATATAAATATATATATATATATATATATATAAATATATATATATATATATATATATATATATATATATATATAAATATATATATATATATAAATATATATATATATATATATATATATATATATATATAAATATATATATATATAAATATATATATATATATAAATATATATATATAAATATATATATATATATATATATATATATATATATATATATATATATATATATATATATATATATATATATATACATAAATATATATATAGTATTAAGGATACTATTTATAGTTATGTATATACTAAAACTTTTTATAGTTATATATAGAGATTTTAATTTTCTTTTAATATGATTTTAATTTTTGAATGTAAATTGCCATGCTAAAATATTATAAAGCATGTCACCCCACTGTACATCGATATATACATATGTTTCTGGATGTCTCTTGTGTCGAAAGGAGGTCATGTATGTAAACGATCATTGAAAAAATTTCTCCGAAGACACAAACCTCGGTTTGGACGAAACAATTGTAAGTTAATAAATGGTTTGAACAGAACTTTGATTCATGTGATTTCTATAAATATATATATATATATATATATATATATATATATATATATATATATATATATATATATATATATATATATATATAAATATATGTATATATATATAAGGTAGCACAGGCAATCAAAAACCCGGCTGACGCTGACCTTTTACAACAAGATCTGGATGCCATATATAAATGGGCGGAAGACAACGACATGCAGTTTAATGCTGGCAATTTCCAAGCTCCACAATACAAACTTGCAAACGCAAATACAGTACAACACACTTACGCCGGACTAGGACCGACCGATATCCCCGTGTCGAAATCGATACGAGACCTGGGTATAGATATGAGCGATGATGCATCTTTTTCCTCACACATCATGAAAGTGGCAACAATGTGCAGACGACTCGCTGGCTGGACCTTGAGGACTTTCCGAACAAGAGACCGAGATACCATGTTGACACTATGGAGGACATTTGGCTTAAGCCGCCTGGACTATTGCTCCCACTTGTGGTCACCCCATAGTGTCAAATTAACAATGGAGCTTGAAGCAATCCAGCGAAGCTACACCAACAGGATGGACATTATTAAAAGATTGTCAACATATTTAGTTTGATGTAAGGAATGTAGAGAATAATAATAATAATAATAATAATAATAATAATGCTCGTTTACAATTGTTTCGCTACTCCGTATAATATTTCTAGATCAGATGACTATGTATCATAATTGATCTGGTTCAGTTGAAAATAATTAACATATTTAAAAAAACAGAGTGGCTCATCGGAACTCAAAGGAATATAAATTAAAATAATGTTACATAATATAATGTTCCATATATTAGTTTTTACTATGCTGCCTTTGTTTCATCAGCTGTCAGCCATAATCAAGCAGTACTCATCTGTTGATATTTGTGTTTGCAGGTTTGTTTGGAGGTTTGTATTGTAGGGCTTGGAATTTGCCAGCATTAAACTGCATGTTGTTTTCTTCCGCCCATTTGTATATGGCATCCAGATCCTGCTGTAAAAGGGCAGCGTCAGCCGGGTTTTTGATTGCCTGTGCTACCTTAGTGTCATCAGCATAGCTAGAGAGGGATGTTGTTGTATGTACTACAGAGGGCATGTCTGAGAGAGCCACCAAAAACAGTAGTGGTGCCAGGACTGTCCCCTGGGGCACCCCACTTGTTATTGGTGTTTCCTTTGAGAGGGCCCCATTTGCTGCGACTGCCTGGCTTCTGTCCCTTAGGAAGCCATGCAGCCACTCACCTACTTTTCCAGTTATGCCGAGTCCGTGTAGTTTGTGACATATCATTCCGTGGTCGACCTTGTCAAAGGCCTTCGCAAAGTCAAGATATATCACGTCCACATGTGAGCTGTCTAGTAGCTGTCTCAGTACCCAGTCGTAGTGATGTAGCAGCTGTGTAAGGCAGCTTCTTCCTGGGCGGAAGCCATGTTGCGTGCTATTCAGGCGGTCATTTTCCTCAAGGAAAGTGATCAGTTTCTTTCTGATGACTCGCTCCATGACCTTACTGATATGTGACGTCAGGGAGACTGGCCTATAATTTTGGGCCTCCGCTCTGCTACCTCCTTTATGGATAGGGCATATTGTGCCTTCTTTCAGCTCCCTGGGTAGTACACCGCTAGCCAAGGAGCTTCTGAAGAGCATCTTCAGTGGATTTGCTAAGGCCCGCTT
>OZ024743.1:66415944-66420944 GCA_964016885.1 Eledone cirrhosa
GATTTTGATACCAGTAGATTACTGGCCCAAATCAAGTCATCTTAGATTCTTTAAAAAATACTCGTACGAATTAAATACAAAAAAGTTTCAGTCCAAAACAAAAGCAAGCTATTTCAAATTATATATTTTTGAAATAAAAAAAAACATTTGATCTCAGTCGAAAAAGCTTCTTTTTTTTTTAAATTCTATATTTCACTGTTAGCTGTTGTAATATTTTGAGTGTATAGACAATTGAAACTGCAAAGTCAAAATACAAAAGATGCAAAATATAAAGAATTTCTTACCTTTCTCTGAAATCACAAACTCAGGGGAAAAATAGTACCTTGCAAAATAATATACCTCGTAGCAAAATAAGTAGTAAGTAATGAATTGAGAAGCTTGGTGACTGAGAAAGCAATATTTTTATCCCTTATATATAAACATAGATATACACACACAAACACACACACACACACATATATATATACATATACATACACACACACAAACTTGTGTGTGTGTGCCTTGGTACAGAAAGAATTTTGTCTACAGTTTTTATTACCAGGTCAAAGGCCACAGCTCTTTTCAACAACGCCAAATAACAACGCTCCACGCACACACACACACACACACATATATATATATATATATATATATAAATGAAGAGAGAAAGAGGGAGGAACAGATAGAGTAAGATATGTGAGTGTGTTTGGTACATGTCTATCTATCTATCTATCTATCTATCTATCTATTTATCTCCAACAGGGGGCTCACACATGCGGCCCGCGAACTACTTATCTGTGGCCCGTGGTAGAACCAATATTTCATATAGCATTATAACTGGTGAAAATAAGGCTGGGGGAATCGTTAGCACATCTGGCGAAATGCTTAACGGTACTTCTACCGACCAATCAAAATTTTTTGATTACAAGAATTTTTGCAACACGAATTGGCGCGAAATTTATAGTACTTATTCACGTAACATTCAACAACCAACCAAATCTTAATACCCCTGGAGCCACTTTTTTCACATAAAACAGGAAGAGTTTCCAAAACTGATCAGATTAGAGCAAACATCAAGATTATTTTTGAAAAGCATTAGAAATGCCCAACCGGTAAAAACTTAAAACTAAAACTGAATACTAACCAATACTTATTACTAATTTATACTTATTCCTAATTAAACTATTTTTCACTGGGAAAAATTTGTCAGCATTTTCTTTCCTTTTTACTAATACACACACACACACACACACACACACACACACACACACATATATATATATATATATATATATATATATATATATATATATATATATATATACGTATATATATATATATATATACGTATATATATATACGTATATATATATATATATATACGTATATATATATACGTATATATATATATATATATATACGTATATATATATATACATATATGTATATATATATGTATATATGTATATATATATGTATATATGTATATGTATATATATAAGCATACAGCATATTGCCAAATATACTCTATATACATTCATGTATACATCGCTATTTCAGAGCACCAATTCTAATTTTCAATTTTTGCTGGACCGGCAACCGCTCTGTATAATCAGTTCCTGATTATTACTGGAATTCTATAAGAATCCAACATTTATAATTTTCAACAGAGAAAGGTGAGTACTAAGCTCTGATGATTACATATATATGTATATTTATATATGTGTATATAAATATAATGTACATATGCATAGATATGTATATATGTGTGTGCATGTGTGTGTGTTTGTGTCCGTGTTTGAGAGTGCGTATATCTTTGTATGTTTGTGTTTCTAGTGTGTGTGTGTTTTTTCCTGCTTGACTGTGCGTATGTATGCGTGTGGCATACGTTGTTATTGTTGGTGTTATGTAGCTATATGTCAATCCTAAGTGAAGAAAACTTTTTACTCCTGTGAGGCATAGGCCCTCCATAAGCCTGATGCAAAGGTTATTGGAAACTTTCAAAAGCATATGTTCCTTGTGGTGTATGGTGTATTGTTGTTTCCTTTCTTTTTCTGAATGTCAGTCCTGGTCGTAGAAATATTTTTCACTCACACGAAGCATGTATCCTCTACAAGCATCATGTAAAGGTTCTTGATCCCTTTCATCAGATATGTTTAAGCCTTATTCTGAATGTCAACAGACACTACATATATATATCTACTGGCTTTTACGGAGGGCTGACGTCTTCAGGTTTGAGACAATGGTATACAAACATATTTGACTTAAGAATGAGTGATCAGAGAATCCCAAAGTATTCACGGATCCCAAATAACGGTGTTGGCTGGATATCCATAATTCTTCTAGGTTGTCTCTATTGATATTTTTAGAAACCAGAATTAGTCGTTTAGTTTACATATTGAAACCCTAATCTATCCAATTTATTTAATAACATATGTGATTTCTAGTAATAAATTGGAGTCATGGAAATTCCTCTCTAAAAGCATTTGAAATACCTAAGATAATATTGAGTTCAGATACTGATTTCTAATTCAAGCCCAAAGACAGCCATTTGTGGACAGGGAAAGTCGATTACATCAGTCACAGTTCTTTACTAGTACTTTACTTTTTCGACCTCGAAAGGATGAAAGGCAAATTTGACATCGGCGAGATTTGAACGCAGAATGTAAAGAGCAGGAACAAATGACACAAAGCATTTCCTCCAACGTTCTACCGAATCTACCCATCCATCGCCCCTGTTGTTTTGATGACAACATCATGTTAAAATTGAAGATAGCACTTTGATAACAATTTTGTAAGGTTTATTATATCATTCGTAATATCTATCAGAGATATGTGACAATATCACAATATCAATTGTTGTTTTATTACATCGTGGTGGGGTTTCAATGTTTTTTTATTAGGCCAGTGTGTCGCTATCTCGTAGATTGAACCTGATAATATCACTAGTTCTGTAAAAATACTTTCCCTATATGAGCGTATATAAGTAAAAACAGTTGTGGTATATACGTGTATATTTGTAATGGTAAAATGACAGTTGAAACGAAGTTGAGAGAGAGAGAGAGAGAGAGACGGAGAGAGAGAGAGGTGACAGAAAGTGAGAGAGAGAGAGAACGAGAGAGAGAAAAAAAGAAAGAGGCTGAGAGAGATATAGGAGGGAGAATGTGTGTGTGTGTGAGAGAGAGAGAAAGAGAGAGAGAGAGAGAGAGAGAGAGAGAGAGAGAGAGAGAGAGAGAGAGAGAGAGAGAGAGAGAGGGGAGACAGGAGTGAGAGAGAGACTGATAGAAAAAAGAGGGAGAGGCAGAGAGAAAAAAGAGAGGGGGGGGGGGGGGGGGGGCAGAGAGAAAAAAGATAGGATGAGAGGATGAGAATGAAATGTAAATTGATATACTTCACAGGCAAAAGGTTATACATTTCTTTGAAAGAGGAAAGGAATGATACGGTTGTCCATAGCTATAAGATTACCTGATTGGTAGTAGTAATGTTAGTACGAATGGAATTGGTTCCGAACGATGGCGGAAAATAACTGGTAAGTTCAGGTGGCCACTGGCCTTTCATCCTCACAACCTCGACACAAAGGTAGAAAAATATATGATGTAATATCTTTTTTAAAAAATGTATTTGTTATTTTAATTCTATTTTTTTTATTAGTTCGTAGAATGGGTGATGGATTGGCAGTATCAGTTGAGCATCGGACAACAGGCTTTGCGGCATATAGTTACGGCCCTTTGCGTTCTGATTTCAAATCCAGCTGAGGTTAGTTTTGCCTTTCATCCTTAAGGGGTCGATAAAATAAAGCACCAGTAACGTACTGGGATCGATTTAATCGACTTCCCCCCCCCCCCAATTTACTGGCCTTGTGCTTAAATCAGACAGCTGTAAGGTTTGGATATGTGACCCATTGTGAAGATGATACCACGTGACTGATTTGTCTTCATATAATAAAACTAGGAATAATCAACCCGATGAAACCAATTTTCGTTTGGGATGGAATCATGAAGGAAGGATTATAATTCAGCAACTGTAAGCTATCTAAATCACTCCATAGTCATAGATTCTGGTTATTGATGATGACAATCATGATGATGATGAGAATGATGATGATGCTTCTGATAGTGATGCTGTAGTTCTTGATCAAATTTACTTTCATCTTTCCGGAGTTGCTACAATAAAATAACAGCCAAGTACTGGAATCCATATAATGGACATCCCACAAAAACAGATTGCTGACCTTGTGCCTCCATTTTGATCCATCATTACGAAGTTCGACTCACTATTAGAAATACTTCGTATTTTCAAATAAACAACATATCTATAAAAGCTATCCATTACAATTCTCAGACCTGATAAAAGAAGTACAAAGGTGTACATCCATGCAATGTATATGTGTCTGTATGGAGAGTGTGCGTGCTTGCACGCGCGTATGTGTGTGTGTGTGTGAGAGAGTGTGTGTGTGTGTATGGAAAGGTATCCACTGTAATAATCAGTGCATGGTACAAGAAGTACCGATGTATTCATGCGAGTATGTGTATGTGCATGTATGTATATGTTGATGTGTATGTCTATGTGTGTGATCGTGAGTACATCGTGTGTGTGGAAAGGTATTGAGTTCTCATTCTGGACAACTGAAGATCATCGAAGGAAAATAAGATCCTGATCTCGTGACGGTGGGATCATATTTCAATAAGAGAAATGAAATAGTAAACTTAAACACACATACACATATATATTACATACATAATACATACATACACACACATATATATATATATATATATATATATATATATATATATATATATATATATATATAAATTAATATGTATGTGATGAAACACAGATACCAACACATCTGTATATATATTGCGAAAGAAAAATTTAGCCAGATTGAAGTATACTAATTATTATACTACAGTTTGTCCATATCGATTTAAAATAATAAATCAACGGAGACGAACTGTATTGGCAAAAGGCCGTGATGTTTAGACACATTTAAATTTCAAAATCAAACCTGTTCC
>OZ024743.1:66433444-66438444 GCA_964016885.1 Eledone cirrhosa
TTAGAACAAGCTATAAGAATAAAGGCTCCTATGAAGAAATCTCCGACAAATAACCGAAGGCAGCTCTTCCCGGCGGTTGCTACGGATCATTTATCGAATATTTCGACAGCATGTATAAATCGACCAGATATTCAGTCAACTAAACAGAATTAGGTGTAAAATAAACTAGAAGAAAAGTGTACATATTTAAATACCTCTACCATGGTTTCATCCGCATTTAAGACGTCCGATAACATTGGATATCTAGAGGTTCGGATTCTTCAGGAAGTTAGCTCAAATTTAGACAATTAATTTTCCAAAGTGATCGCGCCAAGAATACATTCAAAAATGGCTAAGAATCCTGACGTGGCAGCGGTCAAGTTATACATATATATATATATATATATATACATATACATATACATATATATATATATATAGTGACGAAACAAGTCAATTGCATGAACTCATAATCTTTTATTTACTGCTACATATATTTCGATGATAGCCATTGAATGGCTATGACCACATCAGGCAGTTAATCAGTTCTTAGATATGCCAGCTCTGTGTTTATAGTGTTGATGGTATCAGAGCCTTGGGACATATGAGCTTGTTAGGAATAATTTAATGTTTTCAGCAGGAATAGTCTTATTTCTCATTGGTCAATTTGTAGATGCTAGTAAGGTTGGTATTTGACCTCAAAGAGGCAGGTGGTGTTGTAAAGTTCAAACCGTCAGGCAAGATGACAATAGTTCCATATGACTGATTTTCACAAAAAGCATTCCTGATCAGATATATATTCAATTAAGGTTAATAGTATGAAATAGATACTACAGGTCATTCTTAAATTGAGGAATTTATGTGGAGTGGTGCTACTGAAATTTATGGTTAGAGTAGAAAATTTACAAATAAAAAGACTTATGTAGGTTGGCTTGCACGTATGTATATACATATGCATATATATATGTATATATATATACGTATGTATATATATATATATATATATATGTATATATATATATATATATACGTATGTATATATATATATATGTATATATATATATATATTTATGTATATATATATGTATGTATAAGAATGTATATATATATACATATATATACGCGTACATATATGCATATATATGTGCATACACACACATTTATATATATACATATATATGCATATATATGTGCATATATATATATATATATATATATATATATATATATATATATATATATATATATATATGTATATAAATATATGTATATATGTATATGTATATGCATATATATGCATATATATGTACATATATTTATATAAATATATATACAGAATCATATATATATACATATATATATATATACAGATACATGTATATATATATATATATATATATATATATATATATATATATATATATAACGCACGCTTATGCATACATATATGTGTATATAAATGTGAGTATATATACATACACACATATAAATATAACGACGCATATACATACACATACGTATGTAGAAGTGTATATATATATATATATATATATATATATATATACAATGTATATATATATATATATATACAATGTATATATATATATATATATATATATATATATATATATATATATATATATATATACATACACATACATAGAGATAGGGTTTCAATTCCACGAAAAGACATTTGTCAATTTATTTCCGCCCCTTTACATTCTGAATTCCAATCCCGCCGAGGCTAGCTTTACCTTTCACTCTTAGGTGTTCGATAAAATAAAGTACCAGTCATTAACTGAGGACAAATTAATCCACTTTCATCTCTCTTCAAATTGCCGGCCTTGAGCCTATTGTAGAAAAGATTAATGTCACATACATATAATCTTATACCATATCTGTTCTCCCCAGGGTAATCAATGGAGTTTTCCCATACTGTTAGCTATAACTAGCAAAATATTTATGCAGTCTGTAACTAACAAAATAAGCGAAGACAGACATTAAAATATAGCAAATATCTCTGTCTTTGGTCATTATAAATACTAATACTATACTTCTCTTCCCGTATGTGTGAAGCTGTAAAACCCGGCGGAGCACATTCTCTCTCTAGATCTGAACATAGACAGTTTCTCCCAGTGGAGAGAGAGAGAGAGAGAGAGAGAGAACGGGGGTGGGAGAGAGCAAGGGGTGAAGAGATAGAGGGGGGTGAGAAAACGTGAAAGAGACGAGGAGAGAGAGGGCGAAGGTGGAGAAAGAGGGAGAAAAGAGGGGAGAAAGAGAGAGTAAACGAGAGGAAGCAAGTAAGAGATATAGATGAAGAATCGATCCCAGTATTGAATTGGTTCATTTTCTATCGACCTCAGAATGACGAATGACAAAGTTGACCCCGGAATGTAAAAAATCCGGAACAAATGCTGCAATAATATTTTATCTAAACGAATACCGCATAACATTCTATCCGACGTACTAATGACTGTCCATTCGCCACCTCACACCTCTACACGATGAAACAAAAATAAACCTACATTAGATTGATTACCAAAGAGCCAAGTTCCTTATCCAATTGCCATATTTTTATATCTGGTTATTCTATCACTGATCCTATGACATCTGTTCCTCATAGCTCTCTGTTACCACTAATGTTCCGCTTAAAATATTACTGTGCGAAGCATTACGATTTGTCTGGCTCTCACATTGTTGTTATTATTCTCATTAAGAACGCATATTAAACAACATTTCTGAATCTTTCACTAAACTAATATTGTGGAAGTGTCCCTAACGGGTTTCCTCTGTCCTCGAAAACCTCAAATATATATATAGAAAGAGATACACTAACAGACATACAAAATCAAAATGCACGCAAATCACATGCAAACAGACATCCAACCACACTCACGCATATGTATGTATATATGTATATATGTATGGATGTATGTCTGCATGTAAGTATATGCTTGTGGGTGTGGGTATGTGTATACATGCATGTATGTACGTGTTTATGTACGTATATATAATGTACATATATATATGTATGTATGTAGTTATGCATGTATGTATCTAGTTATATATGTGTGCATGTATGTAAGTATATATGTATGTATGTTATATATGTTATGTATGTGTGCATGTATGTATATTCTTCTGGCTTTATAATTTCACAAAGTTTTACCAGTAGAGAGAGAGTCGGTTTCTAACATAGACACAAGACTCTCTCATTGGAATTTACACATCAACTATGTAGATATGTATGTATGCATGCATGTGTAGATATGGATGTTATTGTATGTGTGGATGTGTATGTTTTGAGTTGTATGTAGATGTACGTGCATGTGGATGTAGATGTTTTGTGGATGTAGATGGTTTGCATGTGTATATGCTTTGTATCTGTACATGTGTATATGCAGTTATTAGATGCAACATTTTTGGAATGTTTTACATATTTTTACTGTTCCATTAATGAATTGTACTTGTAATTTCCTAACTAGCTGTGTTCTTTCTGCTCCTGTGAAGACTAGCTTCTCAAGATTTGTATTAAGGCAGTTACTAACATATCCCAGTGCTCCAATAATCACAGGCATAAATCTGAAGGTGTAATCAGGGTGGAGTTTCTGCAGATTTCTCATCAGTTCTGCATAAATATTCTCCTTTTCACTAATCTTTGATATTATATTGGCATCTGCTGGGCAGCTAATTTCCACTACTGTGCATGCTTTCTTCTCCCTGTCCCATATCATAATATCTGGTCTGTTATGCCTGCATTTTATTGGGGGTTTTACTGGAACATTCCACCAGTACTCTTTCATATTATGTACATGGATGTCTTCCATATTGCTGTAGCTTTTAATGTGTTTATTATCGGGGCAATCTTTTTACGAACTGCATTGTACAGTGTTTTGGCCACTACATCATGCCTCATAGGTAGATAGTACCGCGATGACATCTTTGGACAGCTGCTGATGAGATGGGTGATATCGTCGATGTTAGTTCTGCAGAGTCTGCACTTGTTATCACATCTAGGTGTTTTGCCTGCATCCCTGTCTCTTTTGTGAATCAGGTATTTCGTGTTAATCTCCTACTCCGGGATTGCAAATGCGTATCCTTCAAAGTGGGAGCCAATATAGCGGTTGTTGGTCCAAGATAGACTACTTTCCTTATCTATATTAGTCTCATTCTGGAGCTTCCTGGCAACATATCCATGCATGGTTTTTTTGCTGATAAGCATACAGTTTTTCATCAATGGATTCACTACGATACTGCTGAGCGACATCCCTGGGTGTTAGTTTTTGATTATCCCACAGAGGGAATATCTCTCGAGGAGTTCCTTCCCAACTCTCATGATCTTATCTGTTTCATGCAGATAGACTTGCTAGAGAAACGGGCTCCTACGCTTCGAGGTTCGTAGATGTTGTCGGAGAGATATGATGCGACATTCAAATGTTGTCTGGACTGATGTTAGGCCTCTGCCTCCCTGATTACGTTTCAAGTAAAGGCGGTCTATGTCACTGTTGATGTGGAAGTTTCCGGTGTTGTTTAGTATTTTTCGAGTTCCAACATCAACTGCTCGGATTTCGTCTATCGTCCAATTGAGTATTCCAAACGTTGGTGTTAGGACAGGCACAGCAAACACATTGTGAGCCACTGTTTTGTTTTGTGTAGAGGGTTCCGATGACCAGATCTTTCTTAATCGGGTGTAGTATTCCCTGGTTACGCGTTCTTTATTACAGACACCATTATAGGATATGTTCTCATCTATCCCCAGGTATCTGTAGCAGTTCTCATCAGATATCGGGGAAATAGTTAGGCCATTGAATACAATGTTGCTAGATTGGACTGTTGTTTTTCCCTGCTTTACAGTCATGTGTGAGCATTTATCTTGGCCAAACCCCATTCCTATATCATTTAAGAACGTTGTAACCATTTTATATAAAGATTTTTCTTCATCCCATCCATGTTCTTGGCATAGAGTTTCAGATCGTCCACAAAGAAATTATGTGTTAAGTTCATATTTCTGTCCTCCTGTG
>OZ024743.1:66453444-66457739 GCA_964016885.1 Eledone cirrhosa
TTAAACATTATCATAATTTTACCATTTTTTCATATATTTTTTATATATCTATTTTTATTTTTATTTACATTTATTCATGCATTAACGTTTATTCATCTATTTGTCCCTCTATTCTTCTCTCTATCCTACGTTATTATTACTTATGTTTGTCTCTCCTTTATCTGCCATCATCTTCTATATATCTTCCTCTCATATTTCTATCTATAATAATTTCTCCTTTTCTTATTCTTTCTCTTTTTCCTTCTTCTTTCTCCTTCCTTTCCTTTCTTTCTTTACTGTATCTATCTCCCTTTCTTCCTCCTTTTCTTTCTATATCTCTATTATTAATATTATTATTGATGATGTAATTTGAATTTGTAATTTTGCCGGTTACATATATATTTTTTTAACAGTTTCTGAAGATCTAATTGAGTTAACATCGTATTTAAAATTGAGTGACACTGCTTTTAGTGTTCAGCAATTTTTAGACATCTCTATCAGTGAAACAATTGTTAGACGGCAAATAAATCCCATTTTTTTGTACTGTTGACCATGTTATTCTCCACTTTTTCAATTTTATTACTCCAAGTTTAACTTACATATGAATACAAATGAAATCATAAACTCGTCATCTACGTAAACCTTTTGTTGAGTCAAGCAACGCCGTACGCTAAAACTATCCATAATACGAAGTATTAACAACCTTTAATTGGAATACCTATAACGATATTTTGTTATCCTTTATATATATATTCAATGTATAGTAAACAATACAATACAATTACCTCATTACCAGAGGTTTCGGGAAACCTCTGGTAATGAGGTAATTATATTGTATTCTTTACTATACATTGAATATTTAGCTCTGTAACTTACATAGAGGACTCTTCATTCCTCTGACTTTTTCAACGGAAACTTCAACACACACACTATATATATATATATATATATATATAAACATTTGTATATTTATATATATATATATATATATATATATATATATATAAACATTTGTATATATATATATATATAGTATGCTTTTTATATGATGCATTGAATTGTTGTATTTTACTAAGCACAAACACAGGTCTGATATATAAATAGAAACACAAGTTTAGAATCCATCCTTTTATTTTATTATCATTTATCCCTGCTTTATGTCTTACTCATTAAGGGACATTTCTTAATAAAGGCCAGGAAAGCTCATTATTTTATCTGGGATTATTTTGGTCATAGAGAAAACACCAACCCCTGCGGCTAGGTTAAGAGTCTTAAGAGTGCGGTTTGTTGTAGTTCCCACGGCCAAGCTTGAGAAACTGTCGCTATTTTTAGAACTAGCTTTCCTTTTGTTTATATAGTTCAAAGGAAAATCGCAATTTCAGTGGTTGTTGATATTGTATATCTTTTGTTGTGTTGTCTGTTTCTTGTCAAGGACTTTTACTGAGAGAAAGATAGTGTGTGAGAGAGAGAGAGATAGGGGGAAGGGCGTAAGAGAAAGAGAGGGGGGGGGGCGAGTGAGACTATGCTGAATGCGTTAAAACGAAAGCGAGAGAGAATTATAGTAAACGAATTTGAAGGAAAGGAAAAAAGATTAAAAAAACTGAAGGTATATGCTGAGTGAAATCGTGAGTTTGTATTAAAAATAACATTAATTTAGACCTTAAAAAAAAAGATGATTTATAAGCTTAACAAAAAAAAAATAATAATAATAATAGAACGTTTGAATTTAATCATTTCTATGTTTAGAGAGGCGGTGAATTAGCAGAATTGTTAGAACGTCGGATATAATACTTTACAGTGTTCCTTCCAGCTCTCTGAGTTCAAATCCCGCCTAGGTCAACTTTGCTTTACTCTATTTGAGATCGGTAAAAAAAGTACCCGTCTAGTACTGGGGTTCATTCTTCCTCTTTCTCTCTTTCTATCATTCTCTGGAAGATATCTGCTATATTTAGACCTGAAGAGTGGTGGGCTCCGCCAGGCTTTAAAAAAAATGTCCAAGAAACGCAGTATGTCAGCCTTGCGTCACTACGTCTCACCCGGGAGTTACGAGATAAAAAAAAAAAGAAGAAAGAAATTTTAAGCGATCAACTTGTTTCTGAGCTTTTTGTTCAGATACGAAATAATCCATACTCGATGGACGGCATTAAACATATTTCTGAATGCTACATTTGTTACAAGTTAAAAGACCGATGGATGCAAGGTCCCGTAACACCTGAGCTATTGACTAACTATTGACAAACTGTATTTCTTGTGTAGGTTTAAACTTAGAGGACCCCAATCCTCTCTAGATCTGATTACAGAGGATTTCTTCCAGAGAAAGATAGAGAGAGTGAGAAAGAGATACAGGGGAAAAATAGACTCCAGTACTAAACTGGAACATGTTTGACTGGATGAAAGGCAAAGTTGACCTCGAAAAGACCGATATGATTGTCCAAAATAACATCAGCTGATCAGATCTGTGTTACTCTCATGTTAAAGGTCGTTAACCGTGTTAGTGGCATGTAAATAGTAAGTTCAGAAGAGCAATGCCACAGATATTTGTGTGGTAGATAGGCAGAATTGGGAGAGCGTCGGATAAAATGCCATTGTGGTATCTGTTCTAGTTCTTTACATTCTGAGTTCCAGGGGTTGATAAAATAAAATATCAGGGAAGTACTAGGGTTGGTTTGATCAAATTTGCACCACCTCACCCAGTTTCTAGTACCAGTTAAATATTGTAGTTGATTTAAGGAACTTTGCCCTTCCCTCCGGTTGTTAGTAGCAGTCAAGTACTGGGGTTGATAGAATCAACTTTGCCCTCCCTCCAGTTGCTAGTACCGGTCAAATACTGGGGTTGATTTAATGATTATGTGATTACTTCTACATATCTCAGTGTACCAAAACTGTCAGAACGTGTTTATGTGTCTGACACCGTATTCATGTTTACGTTTACATGTGTTAGCTGGTGTGCCGAGTTGTGTTTATCTAAAGAACAAAAACAAAAACAAAAATACATAAATATGCTTATCGATGATAGAGAATATTAAAATAGGAAACGGGGTCAATGTAATCTACTAAAATCCTTGGAGGTAGCCCATATCATTTTAATGGAATCAGGATAGTGAATTGGCAGTATTGTTAGAATGTCGGACAAAATGCTTTATAAAACTTCGTTACAAACTTATCATAGAGTCAATAAAATGACGGTCTTCTAAGTTAAAATCCCGCCGAGGTTAGCTTTGTATTTCATCCTTCCGGAGTCAATAAACTAAAGTACCAGTTACGTACTGGAGTCGATATAATTCACTTTCACCTTTACCAAATTTGTTGGTCTTGTGCCTAAATTAGAAATCATTATTTTATAATGGGCGGTGGATTGGCAGTATCGGTAGAGGGTCGGACGCCATGCTTTCCAGCATAGTTACGTCCCTTTACAATCTGAGTTCAAATCCCGCCGAGGTTGACTTTGCCTTTCATCCTTACGGGGTCGATAAAATAAAGTACCAGTAATGCACTGGGTAATTGCTGGCCTTGTGCCTAAAGTAGAAACAATTATTTTATAATGAATCCTTACGGGGTCGATAAAATAAAGTACCAGTAATGTACTGGTTAATTGCTGGCCTTGTTCCAAAAAGTAGAAACAATTATTTTATAACGAATCAGAGTGGTGGATTGGTTGTATCGGTAGATTATCGGAGAAACGTTCCGACCTTTCTTTTATGTTTTGAGGTCAAATCCCACCTAGGTCAACTTTGCCTTTCATCCTTTTTGGGGGTCAATAAAATAAAGCATCAGTCTGTTCAATGCGCAAAGGCAATGGTGACTGCGGCTGCATTTGAACTCAGAGAGTAGAGAGCCGAAACGAATACAGCAACGCATTCTATCTAACGTTCCAATGGTTCTGCCAAGTCTCCGCTTATGGTTTTACCATTAGTAATGTATAATGGTTTCTACTTCTGGAACAAGGCCAGCAATTATCCCAGTACGTTACTGGTACTTTATTTTGTCGACGCCGTAAGGATCAAAGGCAAAGTTAACCTCGGTGGGATTTGAAATTAGGCCGTAAAGGGACGTAACTCTATGCTACAAAGCATGCCATCCGATCCTCCACTGCCAATCCATACTGCCAATCCACCGCCCTAGTATTGTATAATAAAAAGAAAACTGTCTCTATCAAGACCGTCATTTTATTGACTCTATGATAACAAAAGTTAATATTGATAGTGAAATAACTCCGATTTAAAAAAATATATTTTGAAGATTCATTACAACCTCTCTAGAAAGATCATGGCTCACAACTCAAAAAAAAAGAGTCGATTTTTCGAACTCCAGCTATC
>OZ024743.1:66465439-66485439 GCA_964016885.1 Eledone cirrhosa
ATATGTGTATGTGTGTGTGTGTGTGTGTGTGTGTGTGTGTGTGTGTGTGTGTAATTTTGAGTATGTGTTGGTTGTTTACCGATATTTCAGTATGCAGGGTAGAGCACTTAACGAAGTGCGCAGGTGGGTCTGTTTACTCCGGAGTATTGTAAAAACAAGAAGTGTAAGTCAACAGGTTAGAAATTAACTTCGTTTATTCATAATCGCTGCTATATATATTTCAGTGATAGCCATTATTCAACAGCTATGACCTCAACAGGCAATAACAACTTGAACAGAAAAATCAGGAAAATATAATGTTAATCAATTGATATGCTCAGATCCAGAGTGTGGTGTTAGTCCTCTAAGGAACTGAAAGCGCTTTCAGTTCCTTAAAGGTGTAACACCACACTCTGGATCTGAGCATATCAACGAACTAACCAGGTAAAATCTATTACAACATATTATGTTTTCCTGTTTTTTCTGTTCAAGTTCTTACTATCTGAAATATGTACATATATATAAAGAAAAAAAGATGAAATCGAAAATGCAACTGGAGTCTTATTTAAAAAAATATATATATTTATTTGGTTCCTTTACCGGTTTCGCAGTTCTTCTGCCTTTCAAAAGTAGAGTTGAGATGGAGGGTCTGTGGTTTTTCCCACATCAGATGAGAGAAAAACCACAGACCCTCCATCTCAACTCTACTTTTGAAAGGCAGAAGAACTGCGAAACCGGTAAAGGAACCAAATAAATATATATATTTTTTTAAATAAGACTCCAGTTGCATTTTCGATTTCATCTTTTTTTCTTTATATATATGTACATATTTCAGATAGTAAGAACTTGAACAGAAAAAACAGGAAAACATAATATGTTGTAATAGATTGTAATAATATGTTGTAATAGATATGTTGTAATAGATTGTAAACATTGCAATTGTATGTTTTCAAGAACATCGATTTATCCACGAAGTAAACGATCCAGACAATCGCCCATAACATCGGCAAGTGTACTCTGTTTACTGCATCGGCACCAACAAATGACATCAGTGCTGCATTTGGAGAAGTTGGTTTGACTGTATAAACACACATCCTTCCCTTACTTACAAAGGTAACCAAAGTCAATGATCGGATTTATTCTCAGAAGTATTCAACTGAAATCCCAAAACTTTTGTTTTTATAAGTTGCTTTTCACTCCACAATAATTTGCCCGAAAAGGAAATAGAACATTTTTACCTTCAACTGAGTGCCACTGACTCTGAAGAACTCCTTTATGTCATGTTAATTATTGGAAAAGACTTCAATGCGCAAGTTAGAGGTATATTTCATACCTCCAGAGTAGTAACAGAAACGGAATATTTCTAGAAGAGTTTCTAAATCAACATAATCTCTTAGTGGGAAATACCACTTTCCAGAAACCGAACCGGAGACTATGGACTTGAAGACGCACAGCTGGGCATTTTTCCCAACTTGATTTTATCATTTAGAGGAAACAATGGGGAAACAGCATTCATGATTGCCAGGCATATACTTTTTCTGTCGTCGTAGGGGATATCACAACATTATCACAGCCAAAGATCAACTTAGCCTTCGCTCAAACTGGGTGGCGCTGAGGGAAGATGTCAACCTTTCAAGAACAATTGATGACTCAATTTTGAATCTTTGCCTTCTGAAAAGAGAAATTATACTTCATTATTGTCCATCTGTAATGAGGTGAGTGAGGGAATCCTACTAAGACGCTTTTGTAGAGCTACATCCAATATGGAAAATGTAACAATAGCTAGTCAGAAGCGACGCCCTTAAATCTGCAGTTTCAGATGTACAGCATTACCAGATAATTCAGTGCTATTCTTTCGACAATCTGGAGGATGACCCAGTGAATCTTGGGGACTGATAACAGAACTTTCTGCTAAGAAGAAGAGGCAGATTGTGATATATGCCCAATGGGAAGACTTGGAGGGAACACTTCCATAAACTCATATCAGATGACAATTATTCTGAGGCAGACATAGCGATTGACCCTGCATTTGAAGTCCATCCAGAGATAAGCATCGCTGAAATCTTCATAGAGGAGGTGGGTACTGAACTAAAAGCATTGAAACCAGCCAAAGCTCTTGGGCGTGATGGCCTAACTGTAGACGTATGTAAACTACCCAAAGTTCGCAAGTTTCTAAGAGACTTGAATGGTATCGGTCTGAGGAGTGTGGAATATCAGGACTCGTACCAATACCCAAGAAAAGTGGCCTTACTATCTGCACCAACTTGAGAAGCATCAGACTTACGAAAATAGCAGCAAAGGTTTACAATAGGATGATCCCGAATAGGATCAGACCATATTTCGACAATATTTTACGTTCCAGCCAACATGGATTTCGGCCATTTCGTTCTAGTGCTCCGCGCATCTTGGTTCTAAGAAGGATTGTTGAGGAGGTAGGAGATCTCAAGAAGGAGATATCAAGAAGGCTTTTGATTCGATCGATTGAAAGAAGATGCCCAACATTCTTCTTGCGCATGAGATAACCCATCAGATCATGAATACAATTAAAGTCATGTATGAGAATACTTCAGCACTTGAGATGACAATCGAGAGAAACTCAGACCTATTTTCCATTGATACCGAAGTCTTCAAGGGAGATCCTCTGGCCCATTTCCCTTTTGTGATATGCCTTGATTATGTACTGCTTAATGCCATTACACCATTAGACGGAATAATGCTGAAATGTTGACAAAATATCTGATATCCGGAGGAATTTCCACCTGAAATGGCTTAGGCAGATGACAAAGCTCTCCTGGAAAACATCTAAAAAGACGCCGAGGACATGCCACACAGAGTGGAGACTGCAGTACAGTCCATTTGAATCGTCTTGAATGCTGACAAAACAAAATTAATGCATCTCAATGCAACGTCAAATAAACAAATACACGTGCTTGACAGTTTGGAGATTGAGGAAATGGAATATTTCTTATACCTTGGCAGTTTTATGAACACAGAGCATGTTGTGGACACCAGGATAGGCAAGTAATAGGGAGCTCTCAACTCCTTGTCAAAGGTGTGATTATCTCTGATCAAGAAAACTACGAAATTGAGATTTCTTAAAGCAATGGTTGAGTCCACTCTTTTCTAGTGACACTAACAAAAACACTTACAATGAGAATTAATGGCACGTTCACGCGGATGCTAACAAAGGTTCACAACACATCCTGAATAAAACACATAGCGAATAAATCGCCCTACGGTTAATATCCTCGCCTGTCTGACATCATATGGCGTACGTGGCTCACATTAGCCGGACATGTGAAACTTTACAGTGAACCTGCTAGAAACCTGACGTATGCAGACGAGATGGTAGACCAATGACTACGCTGAAGGATTTTCTTCAAGATGACACCGGGTTAGAAGCAGGGGACATTCAGACGGTAATGCGAAAGGAAAAAACATCTTCATGGCACCGGTAACGGATATATAGAAGAATCTCTCTCTCTCTCTCTCTCTCTCTCTCTCTCTCTCTCTCTCTCTCTCTCTCTCTCTCTCTCTCTCTCTCTCACACACACACACACCCACACACACTGTGTGTGTATATATAGATATATATATATATATATGTATGTAAAAGGTAAACAGTAGTAACAACACAATCAGTACAATATATAGAAGGTATATATTAGGCTAACGCTTAATATAGCAGGAAGAGAGTCTTAACGTTTCGGATGCTATTCCTTCATTAGAAGAAAGAATGAGAAATAATATATATATATATATATATATAACGGCGATGAATTTGTTTTGCAAGTTTTTTTTTATATGAAATCGTGTGTTGAAACAAATATTGTTATATTTGGGGAGCGTCATGATTGCCAGCTAAGTTAACTGTCGGGATATAAAAGATACAGAAGCGAAAACCAATCCAAACCAAACAGTGAGTGTGTTTTACTATTATTTCTGGCAATATACCGTCACCGAATCAGCATTTTTTTTACCTGTTGTACAAACCTGGCTGGACACAGAACACTGCACAAACATTCTAATAGTTCTATAGAGTTATGAAATAATTGTTTCTACTTTTGGCACAAGGCCATCAATTACCCAGTACATTACTGGTACTTTATTTTATCGACCCCGTAAGGATGAAAGGCAAAGTTAACTTCGGCGGGATTTGAACTCAAACCGTAAAGGGACGTAACTATGCTGGAAAGCATGGCGTCCGACTCTCTACCGATACTGCCAATCCACATAGAGTTATGAAATAATACATATGAATAAGCCATAGATGACGAACATCATTAAGTAATGTCAGTTTCATGAGGAGATAAAATGCCTCCATCCTTTTGAAGGGAAAAAAAAAAAAAAAAAAATGAGTATAAATCCTGGAAAACTGTAAGTCCGATATTGGAAAAAAAAAAAAAAAAGAAAATCACAAAGGATTGACACTCCAAATTCACTATTTTCCTTTTACTTTGCTCCACTTTTCAAATTAAATGACACGACGGTTCAGTTATATTCAAATATTGTAAGCGCGTCCATTGAGAATATCGTCTTTGACAAACTGCTCAGTTGCTCGCATGTGTGTGTGCTGAATTCTGGGTCTTTCCGCTGGGAACAACCCCTTCTTCCCCCCCCATCCCTTTTTTGTGTACATCCATCCATTCACTCATTCATTTACTGCCATTCTACCTTCCTGTGTCTCCCCCTCCATGCAGCCCCTTTTCGCTCTCGTTTTCTGGCACCTCCATATATATAGGTGAGCTATGCTGCCCTCTTACCAGCACTTTCCCTTCCAACCACACACACCAGCCACCCACTCCTGATGCTGCTCGGTGCCCCGGGGCGGCCGGTCAGCAGCAGCCTTCGTCAAGGCCAATGTCTCGTCATTTGGGCGAGCGCCCATTCCAAGCGTGCCCAGGGACGTCACACACCCAACCCTTAGGTACCCCCTATCCTCCACCCCCGAGGCCAGCGCCAAGCGTTTGCGTGACCAGGTAAACGCAAAGCTTATCATGGGTGATGTCTTGGCCGCAGTTAGAGTTGTTGCCTCAGAGGACACTGTCCTCCAACCCACCGAGGAGATCCTGGCTGCTCTGCGGCTCAAACACCCTGAGCCACCCACTGATCTCAGACCCATTCCCCCATCCGACCCCCACCTGCTCCTTGTGGATACTGATGCAGATATCATGTCCGCCATCAGGTCCTTCCCAGCTAGCAGTTGCGGAGGTGTTGATGGTCTCCGACCAGGCCACCCCAAGGAGTTGACATCCCCCTCTCCGCTGAGGCCGAGCTCCGCCTTCTGAATGCAATTGTGGCGCTCACCAATAGGCTCATTCATGATGCCCCCGATCCTTACGCCCGAGGCCTCTTTTTTTCGGCCAGCCTCACCGCTCTCAGGAAGAAAGAGCACCCTCTTTCTTCCTGAGAGCCATTGCTGTGGGCAATGTCTTCCGGAGGCTGACTGCCAAGGTGATCTGCAAGTCCGTCACACACGAACTGGGTGAGGAGTTTAGTCCAGTGCAACTGGGTGTCGGCGTGTCCGGTGGCTGTGAGGGAGCCTCTCATGCAATCAGGCAGTTCTTCAGCAGCTGCCCATCGGTACCGGCATCCAGGGACTCCAGGCACCTCATTGTCAAGCTTGACATGAGGAATGCCTTTAACTCTTTACGCCGGGATCATCTGCTCGAGGCCTGCCTCAGCCGAGCCCTCTCTGCCTACCCGCTGGCCTACCTGTCATATGGAGCCCCGAGCATGCTCCTAGCTGCTGATACGGTCATACCCTCGGCTACTGGGATCCAACAGGGCGATCCTTTGGGACCCCTCCTTCACCTTTGGTATTGACCACATCGCCCGGAGTATCACGGACCCTCTCAACGTTTAGTATCTGGATGATGCTACGTTGGGCGAGCCCGTACGGACGGTCTGCCAAGACCTTCAATCGGTGATTCCTGCCCTGGCGGGAATCGGCCTCCAGGTCAACTCGGCCAAGTCGGAGGTGGTGAACGTCAGCCTCGATGCTGTGAGCTTTGCAGCCTCCGTCTTGGACGTGCGGTCCATTCTCCGCCAGGTTCAGGTGACCCCCAAAGAGGATGTCCTCATCCTCGGGTCACCGATCCACCCGCCGGCCATCCGCTCCACCATCAGGTCCAGGCTTCAACAGCTCCAGACTCTCACGAGCCGACTGGGCTTGATTGACGGCCACCCAGCTCTCTATCTGCTGAGGAACTGCTTTGCCGAAGCTCCTCTATACACTCCGCAGCGCTCCATGCTACACCCAGACATCTCTCCTCGCTGACCTCGATACTTGTATCCGAGCAGCAGCCGAGGGGATATACAACGTCAAGTTTGACGACATAGGGTGGCAACAGGCCACTTTACCGGTCAGGTATGGAGCGCTAGGCCTCCGGTCCCCGATCTCACTAGCTTTGCCGGCGTATCTTTCGTTGGTAACCTCGTGCTGCGTCCTCGTCAGCAGGGTTCTTCAAAACACAACAGAACCCTCTGTGTTCAGAGAACGTGAGGCCGCCTGTGAGACGTGGGACCGGCTGGGACTTAGCCCAGTAGACGTCCCTTCTCCTTCTCCCCCTGTTGACGTCAAGTCCACCCAACGCACTTGGGATGCCATCCAGTGCAGCCTGGTCTCAGACAGGCTCACGCGCCAGCTCGACCAGCACCGCCTTGCTTGTTTTCGTGCGGCCTCCAAACCCCAGAGTGGTGCCTGGCTCCATGCTCTGCCCTCCACTGGCACGCAGCTAGACAACCATAGCCTGCGAATAGGCGTTTCCCTGAGGCTCGGCCTCCGGATCTGCCAGCCACACCAATGTCGCTGCGGTTCCACCGTGGACTCTTTCGGCCTCCACCCGCTTTCCTGTCGCCACAGTGCCGGCAGCATTCCACGCCATACTGCCCTCAATGAGGTCATTAAGCATGGCTTGGACGCTGCAGGCTTCCCTTCCCAGCTCGAACCGGTGGGGCTGGATCGAGGGGACGGCAAAAAGCCAGATGGCATGACCATCTGCCCGTTCCGCGGTGGAAAACCCCTCGTCTGGGATGCCACTTGCACCGACACTTTCTGCAGCCGCAACCTGGTGCAGTCTGCGACTGACCCAGGTTCTGCTGCACGTCGGGCTGAGGAGACCAAACTCCTCAAATACCGGTCGCTCTCCGACAGGTTTGCGGTCGTTCCCCTGGCAGTGGAAACTTCTGGTGTCCTCGGCCCCAGGGCTACATCCTTACTCACCACCATAGGCGCTGAGCTGGTCAGCCGTAGGTGTGAGCCCCGCGAGTTGGAGTGGCTTTTCCAGCGCGTCTCCCTTGCCGTCCACCGGGGAAACGCCTTCTCCATTCTGTCCGCCGGGGCTATGGGTGGGCCCCATCGCGTACCATTACATTAGTTAACTACCATTCTTTCATCTCAAACAATAACAGTACTTTTACACTGTTGTGTTAATTATAACAATATGATCCTTCCCAAACGTTTCGGTTTGGGATCAAATTTATTCAGAGCTTTCATGTTGCATTTCGACAGAAATCTAAAATATAAGGAAGAGCATTTCACATCTTAATCCCAACAGAAACCAGTTTCTCTACGTTGCTGGTCTTACATTCATAGCAGAAACTTATTAGCTGAACTGGGTGACCTGAAGATAGACTGTCACAGAGCAAAGAGTCTCACTGAATGAAAGTCACCCATTAGGTGACATGAAGACACAATAGCACGTCTTAATCGACTGGGAGGAGGACTGATAGACTCGTTACTTCGTTGGACAAAATGTTTTATGGCATTTATTCGCGTAATTTTGGTGCGGAGGAGCAAAGGTCATTAGGTTAACCCCAATAGCTGTCTGGTATTTTAATTTATTGAACTCGGAAAGATGAAAGGCAAAGTTCACCTCGGTGGAATTTAAACTCAAAACGCAGAGACATGGAACAAATATCCAAAGATCTAGTTTAGTGAAATTGACCACCTTATATACATACATAGATATACACATATACACACATACATACATATTTATATATATATATATATATATATATATATATATATGTGTGTGTGTGTGTGTGTGTGTGTGTGTGTGTGAGAGAGAGGGAGAGAGAGAATAAGGAAAAGCGAAGTAGTTTCAGATGTTCAAGTCCTTTAATAATAATGCTGTGATATATATTTCAATGGCGGAAGTGGCCACACTGTTCTGTGCGCCTACTTCGCTTTTCCTTATTCAATATTTACTCCGTCACTCCTATGTGGAATAAGTACGTTGATTGCTTGATTTGAATTGCATCAATGTTTACCCTAAGTATATATATATATATATATATATATATATATAGAGAGAGAGAGAGAGAGAGAGAGAGATAGATAAATATACACGGGTGTGTATGATTGTGTATAGAAGATTATATTAATAAAAGGAATTCCAACTTTGTCTGATTTACTCGTTTTATTTACAATCCTTTAAAATTTATAATGGTATTATAATGAAATAGTATGATAGAATATTAAATGTTAAGTGTTAATTGAACAAGTACTTTCATGCTTTCGCAATCTTCAGGTTCATAATGTGTGGTGACAGTCAAGTTTGCAATTTTCAACTGTCAGTTGAAAACTTGTTCAATTAACACTTAACATTTAATATTCTATCATACTATTTCATTATAATACGATTATAAATTTTAAAGGATTGTAAATAAAACGAGTAAATCAGACAAAGTTGGAATTCCTTTTATTAATATATATATATATATGTATATATATATTCTTGCTCCTCAAAGTAAGGCAAATAAAGCCACTGAAAAAGACAGAAAGAATATAATTCAAATAGAGACAAAATGACAATTCAAGCTACTTTTTAAGTGTTGCAAACTGTAGTGGTCAGGAAAGTGAGAAATCGGAAGACAATCCCATAGGTGAGATGTGCGAAAGAAGAAATTATCGGAATAGTGTTTGCGTTTGCCTTAAAGGAACTTCAACTGTAAATGGCTGAGATCTAGTGCTCTGATTAATTTGAAGAAGACGAGGTAATAAAGAAGAAAGCTCATCAGAACTATTTATATAGAATTATTTATAAAAAAGTTAAAGAGAAACAATATTTTGATGGTGTGATAGTGATTGAAGATGAAATGGTATGTCAGGACCAATGACGTTGACGATAATTCTTTGAATGTTATCTAGATTCTCAAGGTCCATGGTAGAAGCACCAGTCCAGCTATATCTTTGGATGTTATCTAGATTCTCCAGGTCCATGGAAGAAGCACCAGTTCAGCTATATCTTTGGATGTTATCTAGATTCTCAAGGTCTATGGTAGAAGCACGAGTCCAGCTATATCTTTGGATGTTATCTAGATTCTCAAGGTCTATGGTAGAAGCACCAGTCCAGCTATATCTTTGGATGTTATCTAGATTCTCAAGGTCCATGGTAGAAGCACCAGTCCAGCTATATCTTTGGATGTTATCTAGATTCTCCAGGTCCATGGAAGAAGCACCAGTCCAGCTATATCTTTGGATGTTACTAGATTCTCAAGGTCCATGGAAGAAGCACCAGTCCAGCTATATCTTTGGATGTTATCTAGATTCTCAAGGTCCATGGTAGAAGCACCAGTCCAGCTATATATTTGGATGTTACTAGATTCTCAAGGTCCATGGAAGAAGCACCAGTCCAGCTATATCTTTGGATGTTATCTAGATTCTCCAGGTCCATGGAAGAAGCACCAGTCCAGCTATATCTTTGGATGTTACTAGATTCTCAAGGTCCATGGTAGAAGCACCAGTCCAGCTATATCTTTGGATGTTATCTAGATTCTCCAGGTCCATGGAAGAAGCACCAGTCCAGCTATATCTTTGGATGTTACTAGATTCTCAAGGTCCATGGAAGAAGCACCAGTCCAGCTATATCTTTGGATGTTATCTAGATTCTCAAGGTCCATGGTAGAAGCACCAGTCCAGCTATATCTTTGGATGTTACTAGATTCTCAAGGTCCATGGAAGAAGCACCAGTCCAGCTATATCTTTGGATGTTACTAGATTCTCAAGGTCCATGGAAGAAGCACCAGTCCAGCTATATCTTTGGATGTTACTAGATTCTCAAGGTCCATGGAAGAAGCACCAGTCCAGCTATATCTTTGGATGTTACTAGATTCTCAAGGTCTATGGTAGAAGCACCAGTCCAGCTATATCTTTGGATGTTATCTAGATTCTCAAGGTCCATGGTAGAAGCACCAGTCCAGCTATATCTTTGGATGTTATCTAGATTCTCAAGGTCTATGGTAGAAGCACCAGTCCAGCTATATCTTTGGATGTTATCTAGATTCTCAAGGTCTATGGTAGAAGCACCAGTCCAGCTGTATCTTTGGATGTTACTAGATTCTCAAGGTCCATGGTAGAAGCACCAGTCCAGCTATATCTTTGGATGTTATCTAGATTCTCAAGGTCTATGGTAGAAGCACCAGTCCAGCTGTATCTTTGGATGTTACTAGATTCTCAAGGTCCATGGTAGAAGCACCAGTCCAGCTATATCTTTGGATGTTATCTAGATTCTCAAGGTCTATGGTAGAAGCACCAGTCCAGCTATATCTTTGGATGTTATCTAGATTCTCAAGGTCCATGGTAGAAGCACCAGTCCAGCCATATCTTTGGATGTTATCTAGATTCTCAAGGTCCATGGTAGAAGCACCAGTCCAGCCATATCTTTGGATGTTATCTAGATTCTCAAGGTCTATGGTAGAAGCACCAGTCCAGCTATATCTTTGGATGTTATCTAGATTCTCAAGGTCCATGGTAGAAGCACCAGTCCAGCTATATCTTTGGATGTTATCTAGATTCTCAAGGTCCATGGTAGAAGCACCAGTCCAGCTATATCTTTGGATGTTATCTAGATTCTCAAGGTCTATGGTAGAAGCACCAGTCCAGCTATATCTTTGGATGTTATCTAGATTCTCAAGGTCCATGGTAGAAGCACCAGTCCAGCTATATCTTTGGATGTTACTAGATTCTCAAGGTCCATGGAAGAAGCACCAGTCCAGCTATATCTTTGGATGTTACTAGATTCTCAAGGTCCATGGAAGAAGCACCAGTCCAGCTATATCTTTGGATGTTACTAGATTCTCAAGGTCCATGGAAGAAGCACCAGTCCAGCTATATCTTTGGATGTTATCTAGATTCTCAAGGTCCATGGTAGAAGCACCAGTCCAGCCATATCTTTGGATGTTATCTAGATTCTCAAGGTCCATGGTAGAAGCACCAGTCCAGCCATATCTTTGGATGTTATCTAGATTCTCAAGGTCCATGGTAGAAGCACCAGTCCAGCTATATCTTTGGATGTTATCTAGATTCTCAAGGTCCATGGTAGAAGCACCAGTCCAGCTATATCTTTGGATGTTATCTAGATTCTCAAGGTCCATGGTAGAAGCACCAGTCCAGCTATATCTTTGGATGTTATCTAGATTCTCAAGGTCTATGGTAGAAGCACCAGTCCAGCTATATCTTTGGATGTTATCTAGATTCTCAAGGTCCATGGTAGAAGCACCAGTCCAGCTATATCTTTGGATGTTATCTACATTCTTAAGGTCCATGGTAGAAGCACCAGTCCAGCTATATCTTTGGATGTTATCTAGATTCTCAAGGTCCATGGTAGAAGCACCAGTCCAGCTATATCTTTGGATGTTATCTACATTCTCAAGGTCCATGGTAAAAGCACCAGTCCAGCTATATCTTTGGATGTTATCTAGATTCTCAAGGTCCATGGTAGAAGCACCAGTCCAGCTATATCTTAGGATGTTATCTAGATTCTCAAGGTCTATGGTAGAAGCACCAGTCCAGCTATATCTTTGGATGTTATCTAGATTCTCAAGGTCCATGGTAGAAGCACCAGTCCAGCTATATCTTAGGATGTTATCTAGATTCCCAAGGTCTATGGTAGAAGCACCAGTCCAGCTATATCTTAGGATGTTATCTAGATTCTCAAGGTCTATGGTAGAAGCACCAGTCCAGCTATATCTTTGGATGTTATCTAGATTCTCAAGGTCCATGGTAGAAGCACCAGTCCAGCTATATCTTTGGATGTTATCTAGATTCTCAAGGTCCATGGAAGAAGCACCAGTCCAGCTATATCTTTGGATGTTATCTAGATTCTCAAGGTCCATGGAAGAAGCACCATTCCAGCTATATCTTTGGATGTTATCTAGATTCTCAAGGTCTATGGTAGAAGCACCAGTCCAGCTATATCTTTGGATATTATCTAGATTCTCAAGGTCCATGGAAGAAGCACCAGTCCAGCTATATCTTTGGATGTTATCTAGATTCTCAAGGTCCATGGTAGAAGCACCAGTCCAGCTATATCTTTGGATGTTATCTAGATTCTCAAGGTCCATGGAAGAAGCACCAGTCCAGCTATATCTTTGGATGTTATCTAGATTCTCAAGGTCTATGGTAGAAGCACCAGTTCAGCTATATCTTTGGATGTTATCTAGATTCTCAAGGTCTATGGTAGAAGCACCAGTCCAGCTATATCTTTGGATGTTATCTAGATTCTCAAGGTCCATGGTAGAAGCACCAGTCCAGCTATATCTTTGGATGTTATCTAGATTCTCAAGGTCCATGGTAGAAGCACCAGTCCAGCTGTATCTTTGGATGTTATCTAGATTCTCAAGGTCCATGGTAGAAGCACCTGTCCAGCTATATCTTTGGATGTTATTTAGATTCTCAAGGTCCATGGTAGAAGCACCAGTCCAGCTATATCTTTGGATGTTATCTAGATTCTCAAGGTCCATGGTAGAAGCACCAGTCCAGCTATATCTTTGGATGTTATTTAGATTCTCAAGGTCCATGGTAGAAGCACCAGTCCAGCTGTATCTTTGGATGTTATCTAGATTCTCAAGGTCCATGGTAGAAGCACCAGTCCAGCTGTATCTTTGGATGTTATCTAGATTCTCAAGGTCCATGGTAGAAGCACCAGTCCAGCTCTATCTTAGGATGTTATCTAGATTCTCAAGGTCTATGGTAGAAGCACCAGTCCAGCTGTATCTTTGGATGTTATCTAGATTCTCAAGGTCCATGGTAGAAACACTAGTCCAGCTATATCTTTGGATGTTATCTAGATTCTCAAGGTCCATGGTAGAAGCACCAGTCCAGCTATATCTTTGGATGTTATTTAGATTCTCAAGGTCCATGGTAGAAGCACCAGTCCAGCTATATCTTTGGATGTTATTTAGATTCTCAAGGTCCATGGTAGAAGCACCAGTCCAGCTATATCTTTGGATGTTATTTAGATTCTCAAGGTCCATGGTAGAAGCACCAGTCCAGCTATATCTTTGGATGTTATTTAGATTCTCAAGGTCCATGGTAGAAGCACCAGTCCAGCTGTATCTTTGGATGTTATCTAGATTCTCAAGGTCCATGGTAGAAGCACCAGTCCAGCTGTATCTTTGGATGTTATCTAGATTCTCAAGGTCCATGGTAGAAGCACCAGTCCAGCTATATCTTAGGATGTTATCTAGATTCTCAAGATCCATGGTAGAAGCACCAGTCCAGCTGTATCTTTGGATGTTATCTAGATTCTCAAGGTCCATGGTAGAAGCACCAGTCCAGCTATATCTTTGGATGTTATTTAGATTCTCAAGGTCCATGGTAGAAGCACCAGTCCAGCTATATCTTTGGATGTTATCTAGATTCTCAAGGTCCATGGTAGAAGCACCAGTCCAGCTATATCTTTGGATGTTATTTAGATTCTCAAGGTCCATGGTAGAAGCACCAGTCCAGCTGTATCTTTGGATGTTATCTAGATTCTCAAGGTCCATGGTAGAAGCACCAGTCCAGCTGTATCTTTGGATGTTATCTAGATTCTCAAGGTCCATGGTAGAAGCACCAGTCCAGCTATATCTTAGGATGTTATCTAGATTCTCAAGGTCTATGGTAGAAGCACCAGTCCAGCTGTATCTTTGGATGTTATCTAGATTCTCAAGGTCCATGGTAGAAGCACTAGTCCAGCTATATCTTTGGATGTTATCTAGATTCTCAAGGTCCATGGTAGAAGCACCAGTCCAGCTATATCTTTGGATGTTATCTAGATTCTCAAGGTCCATGGTAGAAGCACCAGTCCAGCTATATCTTTGGATGTTATCTAGATTCTCAAGGTCCATGGTAGAAGCACCAGTCCAGCTATATCTTTGGATGTTATCTAGATTCTCAAGGTCCATGGTAGAAGCACCAGTTCAGCTATATCTTTGGATGTTATCTAGATTCTCAAGGTCCATGGTAGAAGCACCAGTCCAGCTATATCTTTGGATGTTATCTAGATTCTCAAGGTCCATGGTAGAAGCACCAGTCCAGCTATATCTTTGGATGTTATCTAGATTCTCAAGGTCCATGGTAGAAGCACCAGTTCAGCTATATCTTTGGATGTTATCTAGATTCTCAAGGTCCATGGTAGAAGCACCAGTCCAGCTATATCTTTGGATGTTATCTAGATTCTCAAGGTCCATGGTAGAAGCACAAGTCCAGCTATATCTTTGGATGTTATCTAGATTCTCAAGGTCGATGGTAGAAGCACCAGTCCAGCTATATCTTTGGATGTTATCTAGATTCTCAAGGTCCATGGTAGAAGCACCAGTCCAGCTATATCTTTGGATGTTATCTAGATTCTCAAGGTCCATGGTAGAAGCACCAGTTCAGCTATATCTTTGGATGTTATCTAGATTCTCAAGGTCCATGGTAGAAGCACCAGTCCAGCTATATCTTTGGATGTTATCTAGATTCTCAAGGTCCATGGTAGAAGCACCAGTCCAGCTATATCTTTGGATGTTATCTAGATTCTCAAGGTCCATGGTAGAAGCACCAGTTCAGCTATATCTTTGGATGTTATCTAGATTCTCAAGGTCCATGGTAGAAGCACCAGTCCAGCTATATCTTTGGATGTTATCTAGATTCTCAAGGTCTATGGTAGAAGCACCAGTCCAGCTATATCTTTGGATGTTATCTAGATTCTCAAGGTCCATGGTAGAAGCACCAGTTCAGCTATATCTTTGGATGTTATCTAGATTCTCAAGGTCCATGGTAGAAGCACCAGTCCAGCTGTATCTCTGGATGTTATCTAGATTCTCAAGGTCGATTCGTGTTGACATCTCATATTTATATATATATATATATATATACACACACACATATATATATATATATATATATATACATACATACATACATACATACATATATATATATATATAAACATACATACATACATATATATAATATATATATATATATATATATATATATATATATATATATACATACATACATACATACATACATACATATATATATATATATATATGTAAACATACATACATACATATATATAATATATATATATATATATATATATATATATATATATATATATATATATATATATATATATATATATATATATATATGGTGGCTGCCAACTCGTTTTCGAGTACGGCCACTACTTTATATCCATGTAGGAGAACCCCTACCGGTGCGCTGAACGAGTGTGACTTTTTAGTCCAGCCAGCGACTTGAAAACTCTGGTACAAACACTACACTTGTGACAATTATTGACACATAGTGCTGGGCCCATGGTACCATGTGATGACAAGTGCAGAGAGATCTCCAGATATAAAGCAATGCCTGTGCCGTGAAGCTTTTATAGTTTTTGTTTTTAGTCTGGCAAAGATTTTACATTCATAAATTAAGTTTTTATCGAGGCAATGGTTGTTGAGAATGTAAAATTATAACTAGCACCAATTCCTTCACCTATTTGAATGTAAAATTATAACTAGCACCAATTCCTTCACCTATTTTGGCTCCACTTCCACCTCTTTTAAAGCTCGTCTCTATAATCATCATTCATCTTTCAAATACAAACTTAAAAGAACTAACACTGCTCTCTCAGAACTCATATGGTCCTTAAAAGACAAAAACATTAAATATAACATCTTTTGGAAAAAGATTTCTTCTGCATCCTCATACTTGAACAGCTCTCTATCTAAAATCTGTAATCTCTGCCTAAATGAAAAATTTACCATTATCTCTAACCTAGAATCTATAATAAATAGACGCTCAGATTTGTTTTCTATCTGCCTGCATAAATTCCATAGAACTTTTCACAAAGTATACAGTTAATATTCAATTCTTTATCAATTTAGAATCTTTTCTCAAAGGCACATATACATACACCTCTTTAAAATATACCCATCTACCTTACTTTAAAGGGCATTATACACTCTATAATACTCGTTTACTCATTACCCTCATTCTATCTTCTCGTAAAATAATAACATTTGTTTTTGACATTTTGAATATTCATCCGCAATCATTATTATTTTTTCTCTCTATCATAAATCTTTTTAATCTCAATTTCATCCTTAATTTATTATTATTTTTTTCTCCCCATCAACGAACTCATTATTAATACATATCAATTCAATATACAAACTTTAACTTCACATTATTTTTCTCAAATCCTTCTACACACAAACCTTAACAACTTTTCTCTTCGCTAATTTTGAAATTGCCACAATACATACATTTCTTCTTTTGACGTTAGAATATTCACCCACAATTATTATTTTTTTCTCTCTATCTTCATACATAATTTCCCTTCGTTAATTTTCAAATTCCTTTAATTTATACATTATCTTCCAACGGTTCCCAACCTCTCTATATTAAAACAATATATCTTTTTCTCAGTTATAAAAACTATCTCTTTCTCTCTATCACCCATCTCTCCCTCTCCACCTTCACTCTCATCTCCTCTCCCCTTTTTTTTCATCCTTTCCCCCCCCCCCCCTCCCTAAATAAAATATTTTTTTCCTCGCACATATCCTCCCTTCGTTAATTTTCAAAATTTTTAATTTATACAGTATCTTCCAACGGTTTTCAACCCCTCTATGTAAAAAATATATCTCCTCTCAGTTATAAAAACTATCTCTTTCTCTCTATCACCCATCTCTCCCTCTCATCTCCTTCCCTTTTCATCCTTCCCCCCCCCCCCCTCTCTAAATAAAATATTTTTCCCAATATCACACATCAATCTAAAACCACTTTTCATATGTTGATTTAAAACTGCACTATCAACAAGTGTTTTTTTAGCCTTCATATCATGTTCTCCTGTTTTATCTGATGAAAACACAAATATTATTGCTTGATGATGTTTGTTTTTGAAATGCGCATAATAAAATATATGGAACTCCTTTAACCATCTTTTGATCTTATATTATGCATACTCCAGTCCCACAAACTGTAGAGTGCTTCTTATCCGATATCTGCATTTCTTTATTGTACTACAATAAACTCACCTCCTACATTATATATATATATATATATATATATATATATATATATATATATATATATATATATGAAAAAATAGGGAGAAGAATACTGCAGGTTGCACATGGATAACATGTAATAAAAGAAGTCCCTCATCAGTGATTTGCCGACGATCATAGATATTTCATTGCATTAAAGATCATATACCTCACGTCGGTGCAATAATAACTAAATTAAGTTATTAGGACAATTAAAACGCGTAAAGCGAGTGAGACAAGATAACAACAAAGAGGAGAGCTAACCGTAGAAGGAAGGGAACAAGCTTCATAGTTATTCTGTTAGCATAAGCTAGGTGAATATATGAGCGCTTAGAAAAAAGACCTTTCGGGAACGAATCCAAATGTGAGAAAGAGAGAAAATGTTGTCGTCACGAACGGGGTGAAGTGAGAAGAGGAGAAACAGTGAGTGAGTGAGTGGAAGTGTGAGGAAGAGTTAACTGACATGACATAGGGGGCGAAAAAAAGTAGGAGAGACAGAGAGAATGAGGGAGCAGTAAGAGAGAGAGAGAGAGAGAGAGAGAGAGAGAGAGAGAGAGAGAGAGAGAGAGAGAGAGAGAGAGAGAGAGAGAAAAAAGAATCGCAGTTTAGGTAAATATATGTGAAAAAATGGGGAGAGGAATACTGCAGGTTGCACATGGATAACATGTAATAAAATAAGTCCCTCATCAGTGATTTGCCGACGATCATAGATATTTCATTGCATTAAAAATCATATACCTCACGTCATACATACATATATATATATATATACATACATACATACATACACACACACACACACACATATATATATATATATATATATATATATATATATATATATATATATATATATATATATATATATATATATATATATATATATATATATATGAAAAAATGGGGAGAAGAATACTGCAGGTTGCACATGGATAACATGTAATAAAATAAGTCCCTCATCAGTGATTTGCCGACGATCATAGATATTTCATTGCATTAAAAATCATATACCTCACGTCGGTGCAATAATAACTAAATTAAGTTATTAGGACAATTAAAACGCGTAAAGCGAGTGAGACAAGATAACAACAAAGAGGAGAGCTAACCGTAGAAGGAAGGGAACAAGCTTCATAGTTATTCTGTTAGCATAAGCTAGGTGAATATATGAGCGCTTAGAAAAAAGACCTTTCGGGAACGAATCCAAATGTGAGAAAGAGAGAAAATGTTGTCGTCACGAACGGGGTGAAGTGAGAAGAGGAGAAACAGTGAGTGAGTGAGTGGAAGTGTGAGGAAGAGTTAACTGACATGACATAGGGGGCGAAAAAAAGTAGGAGAAACAAAGAGAACGAGGGAGCAGTAAGAGAGAGAGAGAGAGAGAGAGAGAGAGAGAGAGAGAGAGAGAGAGAGAGAGAGAGAGAGAGAGAGAGAGAAAAGAATCGCAGTTTAGGTAAATATATGTGAAAAAATGGGGAGAGGAATACTGCAGGTTGCACATGGATAACATGTAATAAAATAAGTCCCTCATCAGTGATTTGCCGACGATCATAGATATTTCATTGCATTAAAAATCATATACCTCACGTCATACATACATATATATATATATATACATACATACATACATACATACATACATATATATATTTTTATATATATATATATATATATATATATATATATATATATATAAAAATATATATATATATATATATATATATATATATATATATATATATATATATATATATATATATATATATATATATGTATGTATGTATGTATATTATAGGAAATATGTATCGTAGGAGAGGGGGAGATAGAGGGATACAGAGAAGTGCGATACAGATTACTAAATGCCGATAGCCGATTCGTTGTGTGCTCAATGCTCGGGTTAGCAGAGTTAAATATTAGAGAGGATTTAATTTTTAGTAGAGTATTCAAGTAGATCGGCCATAAAGCAAATGACTGAATGAAGGAGTTACTAGTCGTTATAACAAGTTCTTTATATAAATCTTACATAATGTGTCACCCGCATGCGAGTGAAAGATTATGTAAGATTTATATAAAGAACTTGTTATAACGACTAGTAACTCCTTCATTCAGTCATTTGCTTTTATATATATATATATATATATATATATATATATATATATAGGATAACGAGGTATCGTTTTAGGTAATGCAGTTAGAGGTTGTGTACTATGGATAGTTTTAACGTAACAAGAAGTTTCCTTAGTTAGGTGGCGAGTTAAGAGAATTTCCATGTAGGTGATTCTTGGAGGAATAATTGTTTCTACTTTTGGCACAAGGCCAGCAATTACCCAGTGCTTTACTGGTACTTTATTTTATCGACGCCGTAAGGATGAAAGGCAAAGTTAACCTCGGCGAGATTTGAACTCAGAATGGCAAGGGACGTAACTCTATGCGTCAAAGCATGGCGTCCGACCCTCTACCGATACTGCCAATCCACCGCTATAAGAGTAATAATTGTTTCTACTTTTGGCAAAAGGCCAGCAATTAACCAGTGCATTAGTGGTCCTTTATTTCATCGACCCCGTAAGGATGAAAGGCAAAGTTAACCTCGGCGGGATTTGAACTCAGAATGTCAACGGCCGTGACTCTATGCGTCAAAGCATCTACAGATACTGCCATGAAATAGTATTGCGATGATTTGATCAGAGACACACACTGTAATTAAGGTCGAGTGA
>OZ024743.1:66495439-66502939 GCA_964016885.1 Eledone cirrhosa
TCAGTTAATTCATTCGGTACTCAATGTTTACCATTGACTGACCAACGGTCAAAAATACAGATATAATATAGATATAAACACATATATATAGTCTAACAAAGTTCTTCCGTTGCACATCTGCAACATCGTCAGTGGTGCTATTATGTTCCCCCTGTTATATTGTATATCTACGCCATCTTTCATATATATATATATATATATATATATATATATATATATATATATATATATATACACACATATGTATATAATATATATAGCGAAAGAGTCAGAAGCCCAACGGCTGAGCTCCGGCCGTTTCAAAAGGTAGATCCGAACTAGATCCGAATCTAGCTGTCGGGGTTCTGTATTTTTTCATATTACCCACTCTACTACCCCAAGTATCGAGTACTCTGGTGAGTGATGGTCCACCTGGTTTTTACCGACTCCAATCTGACTTTTCTCTTTCTCTTTCTCTCTTTCTCTATATATATAGTGTATATGCCAACTCGTTTTCGAGTACGGCCACTACTTTATATCCATGTAGGAGAACCCCTACCGATGCGCTGAACGAGTGTGACTTTTTAGTCCAGCCAGCGACTTGAAAACTCTGGTACAAACACTACACTTGTGACAATTATTGACACATAGTGCTGGGCCCATGGTACCATGTGACGAGAAGTGGAGAGAGATCTCCATATATAAATCAATGCCTGTGCCGTGAAGCTTTTATAGTGAGCAAAGGCACTGCACAAAGCCAGTCCCACTCTCTTAACCAAGATGATATTTACCAAAAAGAAGAACAAGTCAACATCATTGGATACCATCAGGGTTGCAGGTGTTATATCAGAGTTTTCCTTCTCCTAGAATTCTGCCTTGACAAAGGCTAAGGGGTCATCTCTCCCGGTGATTTTGGATAGCCATTGACTCTTAAGAGCTCCTTCGCCATTTGACAGGTTTTGTTTTTAGTCCTGCAGGATGTCCAAAGTCACCCTCCTCACCAAGAAACCTTGGTGGGGTTGCCAGTTTAGTCGCCAACGACCCGACCATGAGTCAGGTTGTACTGGGATACATGTTACCAGTAGTACCAACTGGTGACCTGACCATATATATGACCTGACCATATATATATATATACATACATACATACATACATCATCAAAGTGCTCTCGCCACCTTCGTAGAATTCCTTGTGAGTCACAAAGAAGTTCTTTGCCATCCTTGCTGCGAAGCGGTGTCACCAAAGAAGAAGACGGTCCATTAACTTCACGCAAAAGACTGTACAACAGCTTTGTGTTATTGGAATCTGACGCAGTTTGTATCTCATCAGCCTTCTCACTCCACCACTGATCCTTCATCTGAGCAAGACTCCGCCTAACACGTGATTACACATCCTTGAGTTCCTTATGCAACGTATTCTTCTCCTTTGGTTTTGCCGTCAAGTAGCGTGACAGAGCTCGCCTCTTATCAGCCAACAAATCTTCTATATGTACATCATTCTCATTAAACCAGTCCTGATGTTTTCTCTGCACCAATCCCAGAACACGCCTGAAATATCAACATCATCGGTAACGACTGAGCCGCAGGTTTTATATCGGAGTTATCCCAGTTTCCTGAGTTGCCTTCTCCTAGAAGAATGCCCTGACAAAGGCTAGGGGTCCTTCACTCCCAGTGGTTTAACCGCGCGATCGGGTGTCCAGCCCGATTATTTCTATGTCCCCGCGCATGTACATACACATGCAGCCATGCATATACACATATTCATATACATACATGTATACACATATTCATATACATACATGTACATGTATGCCGGGTCACTCTTGAGTGCTATTTTTAACATGTAACCCAGTACAACCTGTCGCATGGTCGGGTCGTCGGCGACTAAACTGGCAACCCCACCAAGTTTACTTGGTGAGGAGGGTGATTTTGGACACCCTGCAGGACAAAAAACAAAACCTGACAAAGGGCGGAAGATCTCATAAGAGTCAACGGCCATCTAAAAGTGTGTAATATGTATATACACATGTACACATACATACATACAAACATACATACATACATACATACATACATACATACATACATACATACATACATACATATATATATATATAAAATAAAATAATTAAGTCAAATATTTAAAATTTGGCTTCGTTTATTAAAGATGTACTGCTATATATATTTCGGTGAGAGCCATCATTGGCTGTGACCTTTTCAGGCAGTCCGAATTAGTGTGGTAGAGACAGGTACACATGTTGTTGAAGTGTTTTACTCCGTCAATACTCCGATATGTCCAGCTCCTGGTTGGGATGTTATTTCTCTGAGGAAGTGGAATCATATATATATATATATATATATTATATACATTGAGGACCGAATAAATTAAATTAACCGATATAAAAGACACAGAAGCGAAAACCAACCAGACAGTGAGTGTGTTCTGTTATTAATTCTGGCAATATTATTACACAAATATGACCCTCCCCAAGTATATATATATATATATATATATATATATATATATATATATATACAAGCAAATTATAAACGTAAACATGTAAGTATGTTTTTGAAACGGTGCGCGAGTTTGAAATTAGAAATTAGAAATTATAAGCTTTCACCGTATTTTTAGACGAAAGAAATTTCTAGCCTGATAGTGGGGTTTATAACCCTCGGAGAAAATGGAAAAAGATGAGTGTTGCCGTACATATATATATATATATATATATATATATATATATATATATATATATACATATACTTGGGGAGGGTCATATTTGTGTAATAATATTCCCAGAATTAATAACAGAACACACTCACTGTTTGGTAGGTTTTCGCTTCTGTGTCTTTTATATCGGTTAATTTAATTTATTCGGTCCTCAATGTATATTATATATATATATATATATATATATATATATATATATATATATATATATATATGATTCCAGCTCCTCAGAGAAATAACAACCCAACCAGGAGCTGGACAATCCTAAAAACTGGGGAATCCTAAAAACTATTCAAAGCTAACAATAGAACACGTTAACCCCCCCCCCATCGCTGACTTGAGAGGGCGTGGTGTATCTATGCACTGAAGTGGAGAGTGGAGGGTTCCTGAAAGGATAAAATGCCGGTAAACCTAGCTGGGCGCCAGCCGGACGACCCAGCTAGTATATATATATATATATATATATATATATATATATATATATGTGTGTGTGTGTGTGTTTTGCAACGGGTCACTTTGTGGCTCAATGAAGAGTTAATAAATTAAATAATCAGAGCTATATATCATACAACATGTCTATAGAATCACCAGATATAATCACTTTGGAAAATTAATTGTCTAAATTAGAGCTAACTCCTGAAGAGTCCGGTGCTCCAAATGTCCAATGTTATCGGATATCTTAAAATGCGGACGAAACCATGGTAGAGGTAACTAAATATGTTCACTTTTCTCCTAGTTTATTTTACACCTAATTCTGTTTGGTTGACTGTATATCTGGTCGATTTATACACACTGTCGAAATACTCGATAAATACTCCGTCGCAACCGCCGCGAAGGGCTGCTTTCGGTTATTTGTCGGAGATTTCTTCATAGAAGCCTTTATTCTTATAGCTTGGTCTAATCGATTTTTTATATGGTTAATTATGCTAATTGGGAGAGGAAATGGTATATATTTTATCTGGTGATTCTATAGACAGGTTTTATTATATATATATATATATATATATATATATATATATATATATATATATATATATACTAGCTGGGTCGTTCGGCTGGCGCCCAGCTAGGTTCACCGGCATTTTTATCTTTGAGCTAACTCCTGAAGAGTCCGGTGCTCTGTTCAACCTTTATTGTTGTAACTATCAATTTTCTTTAACGTACTGGCTGCTGAACACTGGGGAATCCTAAAAACTATTCAAAGCCAACAATAGAGCACGTTAACCTCCCCCCCTCCACTCCAGTGCATAGATACAGCACGCCCTCTCCTCTCAAGTCAGCGATGGGGAGGGGGGGGGGGGGGTTTAACGTGCTCTATTGTTGGCTTTGAATAGTTTTTAGGATTCCCTAGTTCAGCAGCCAGTACGTTAAAGAAAATTGATAGTTACAACAATAAAGGTTGAACAGAGAACACATTTTTTAACAAACTTTACAATTATTTGTACAATTCCAAGTAACAGAAAATACATAAATTACATTGTTAGAGCCTCAGAGTATACAATATTTTTTGTTCGGCCCTCGGGAGCAAAGATGAAGAGATTGTTTGGCGAGTTCACCTTAGAGCATCCTACATACAATTGACCATGGGAGAAGCATGGTTGTCCCAGATGAAGACCAGCCACTTTTAGGGTTTGACCCTGAGCTTTGTTGGTGGTAATCGCGAAGCTTAGTCTCTCTGTTGCTCTAGTAACATTTTTTCTTCTGGAAAATCTGATCTTGCGGCCAGGCTAGGACTTTTTGGGTGGCATATCGGCAGTAACAATGACGATAAGCCGTCTGTGCTTTCGTGAAATAAATACGTTTGTGTATGCAAAAATATCTGTACACGAATATATAATTATATATGTATATAAATGAAAGGATTACAAAGGAGAATATATACTGTTAGAACATGTTTATACAAAAGCACCTACGTACGTTTAGCCCGAAAAGGGCTTCTCAAGGGCATACAAATCTAAAGAGTGTTCGGTACGGGACCCAGGATTAGTTTTAAGCATGCCTGTTTGAACTAAGAATGAACTTTGATGTGGTTATCACCTTAAAACCCCTCCTGGGTCCCGTACCGAACACTCTCTAGATTTGTATGCCCTTGAGAAGTCCTTTTCGGGCGAAACGTACAGAGGTGCTTTTGTATAAACATGTTCTAACAGTATATATTCTCCTTTGTAATCCTTTCATTTGTAACCGCTCTGCCCGCTAAATATTAACGCTTCTAATATTTAACCCTGTAGGCACAAGTATTGAGCACAAATGCACCAGCTTTTGGCAACTAACTATATGTATCGCTTATCCCTTTAAACATCTACTCTCTCACGATACTAAAATATTCTATATGTATATATATATTAAAATAACAGATTAAAGTGTAAGCAAAGAATCGCTGCTTTCACCCTTAACGGGATCTTCTGAAACTAAAATCAATCTGTGAACGCAGAAATAAATATTTCGAAAAACGTTGCAACCGAAAGAAAACAGGAAGATGATATTTTGGTTCGTGAAGACGTTAGGAATGTCGTATAACTGGAAGTGTTGACATTTGAAAATTTTAAAGAAATGAATATTTAAATGAACGATAAAATATCTTTAATCTTTTAACAAAATTTAGTAGACAAAAATACCCTTACTTTCTTATTTGGAAAAAGTTACATCTATGGTGCAAATTTGGTGCCGTTTGGTTCAGGCGTTTGGCGAATAGTTTGTTACATACATACGGCCGTCAGCTTTATAGTATAAATATATATATGTATATATAGAATAAGGAAATACACACACACACATATATATATGTGTGAATGTGTATGCGTGTGAAGGAATTATTGGATGATGTATTCTTAGATATAAGGTGCCTTAAGGTATAAAAAAAAAAGTAATCTAGAATGCCTTTGATTTTAGCTCTAATCCATCAGAAAGCTGGCGAATTTGCAAAGTTGTTTCGGTGTCGGATTCTAAATGCCTCAGTATTTGCTGCAGCTCACTGCACACTGAGTTCACATACCACCGAGACCAAATTTACCTTTCATTCTTGAGAGGTAGATTAATAAAGGGTCAATCCAATACTGGGGTCGATTATTCCCCTCTTACTCTCCGAAGTAATCAGCTGTGTTTAGTCATGGAGAGGAATTGGCTTTGCCAGCTTTAAAATACTTAAGAACGCCAGGTGTCAAGACGGCCTCCCTACGACCCCATCATGAGTTATGTGCCCTTTATATTATCTTACCCGCCATGTGACAGGACGGTCTCCCTACGATTCCATCAGGAGTTAAATGCCCTTTATCTTATCTTACCCACCATGTGAAGGTGCATGGCTTAGTAGTAAGAGCATTGGGTTTGCAATCGGCAGGTTGTGAGTTCGATTCTCGGACCCGGTGGTGCATTGTGTTCTTTAGCAAGACACTTTACTTCACACTGCTCCACTTTACTCACTTGTAACAATGTGTGGTGACATCACTGGGACCAAACTGTATCGGTCATTGCCTTTCCCTTGGAAATCATCGGTGGCGTGGGGGGGGGGGGTTTAGGTATGTATGGGCATCTGCTGGTCTTCCACAAACAACCTTGCCCGGATTGTACCTCGGAGGGGAGCTTTCTAGGTGCAAATCACATGGTCATTTGTGTCCAGAGAGGGTCTTTACCGTTTACCCTACCCGCTGTGTGTCAGGACGCCGTCCTTACGACCCCCATCAGGAGTTAAATGCCCTTTATCTCATCTTATGCACCGTGTGTCAGGACGGCGTCCTTACGACCCCCATCAAGAGTTAAGTGCCCTTTATTTTATCTTAGTTAATCCATCAGAGCTATCCTCGGGGTTAACAAGCAGCAAACGAATGCAAAGCAATTTAAATATAATTTGACATATTTTGTGTGGTAATTATCTCCCTTGTGTAATTGACATTCCACAGCTGTTATATTTCATATTCCCAGGCGATAATGTTTGCTCATTTCAAATATATTTGTAATTCAATCATTATTATTATTGAGGAAACGATTATAGTAAATGTAAAGGGGTAAAGAACCCTTCGGACACGAGTAACCATGAGATTTGCACCTAGAGATTTGTCCCCAGTGGCACAAGTCCAGGCAAGGTTGTACGTGGAAGACCAGCCCATGCATACCCGACTTTCCTCTTCACGCCACCGATGTTGTCCAAGAGAAAGGCTATGACCGATACAGCTTGGCACCAATGACCTCACAACATATACATACATTATATACATACTATATATAGACATTTTATACACATACTATATATACACCATATACACTACACTATATATATTGTCCAAGGGAAAAGCAATGGCCGATACAACTTGGCAATAGTGGCGATGCAATTAATTTCTACAGCTGAGTAAACTGAGGCAACGTGAAATAAAGTGTCTTGCTCAAGAACACAGCACACAGTACGGTCCAGGAATCGAACTCATAACTTTACGATTGTGAGTCCGACGTTCTAACCACAAAGCCATGCACCTACAATTAACTTACTTAAACCAGTATTAAACTAGTTAGACCATTATTCCAGAGAGTACTCGATATTTGGAAGAGTAGAGTATGACTATATTACAGGAACCGCCGACTCAGCTCTTGCCGTTTCGTCAGCTAATTAGCTGTGGAAACGGCAAAAGCTCAGCTTTCGGGCCGCAACTCTTTTTAACACATACACACACACACACACACACACACACACACACACATATATATATATATATATATATATATATATATATATATATATATATATATATATGTATAAATATATGTATATACACTTTATATACACACGTGTGTGTGTG
>OZ024743.1:66510439-66517939 GCA_964016885.1 Eledone cirrhosa
TTAATGACTTTAGCTTTTAAAGAATCTCCCTTTTCTTTAATTCTATCGAGCATGAATGACCCCCCACTGATTTTATAGACATCTGCTAGCTTAAGAGAAACTTATTGACAAGGAATGGTATGCCATCCGGAACCTGTTTATAGAATTCTGTCTGCCTTTGTTACTCTAAAAACATAAATAAATATAAATTAACTATAGCTATGTAGAATTAGCTTTTAATGAATTCCCTTCTCTATCAACCAATGACCTGCACCCATCCCACTCCCCACCCTCTCCTACCACTTGTAGAGACCTATAAATACCATATTTATTTTTTGATACCCAGATTCCTGATGATTTCTAATGAATGAAACAGTTCTAGCATCTATATTAAAACTGTTATACTCTGCTATATATATATATATATATATATATATATATATATACATACAAATATATACATATATATACATATATATATATATAGTATAAAAGAGAAAACACAGGTAAGCATTAAGAGAAGGATTTTATCCAGGTATTTACGACTGTTTCATTGGTAAGTGCAACCTTAACTATATATATATATATATATATATATATATATATATATATATATATATACAATTCAATATATTAATAAATGGAAACTATATTTATAAAACCATAATTATTTTATTATATATATTTCAAGGGCAACCAAGGCAGTTTTGGTGCGCTTTCATCAGATAAAATACAAAATTTGTTTTATAAATGTTGACATACCCGTAGAAAAACAACCTTGACGGTTGAAGGTTCACTGGATTGTTGAAGTGAAAGCAACTGGTGCGTGTGTTTCTTATTGGAAAAGCAACTGGTGCGTGTGTTGCTTTGGGAGGGTTATGTTGCCAATAAGAAACACACGCACCACTGCTTTCACTTCAATTTATTATAAATTAAATTATAAATTTAAAAATTTATAAGTTTCCGGTTGGTTGGTTGGTTGGTTGGTTGGTTCCACAACCGGACGGTTTTTCATATGTTGTCAAAGTTCTTTCGTCACACATTCTGTGACCTCTTCAGTGACTGGAGATTCTTTTCTTTGTTTTGTGCCTCTCCTTTGTTCTGTCCTACGCCATCTTGTTTTTGTGTGTGTTGTGTGCTTAGTTTGCGCATGTTACATCCGGGTATCTGTGTGTGTTTTTATTTGTTTATTTATTTGTTTATTTATATGTTGCTAGTTAGTTGTTTGTTCTATGTGTGTGTGTTTTCATTTTGTCCTTAATTGTGAGTTGTGATGTTGCTATTCCATTCTTGTTTTCTATTTAATTTTGGTTGGAGTTCATTTATGTTTATTGCCTCTGTGATTTGTCTAAACATTACGTCTTTTCTGTGTGTAGATTCTATTTTTATTTCTCTAATTTGCACTTATGTTCTATTTTAGCATGTTGGTGGAGTACTGATGAGTCTTTTCTATCTTGGAGTTCTCGCCAGTGTGCATTTAATCGTTCTCCTGTGCTACGAGCTGTCTCACCTATGTACATTATAATCTTATCTTTACATTGTCCCTCGGTACATCTTATGCTATATACTATGTTTCTAGTTTTACAGTTAATATGGGGGCTTAGTTTACAGATTATGCATTTCCTATCTATACAGGGAGGTCTTTGAATGGAAGCAGTAAAAACCAGTTATACCATTACTCACCGGAGTATTCGATTCTGAGCTGTTGAAACGTTGAAACGGCAGGAGCTCAGCCGTCGGGGTCCCGAATTTTTCATATATATTTTTCATATATATATATATATATATATATATATATATATATATATATATATATATATATATATATATATATATATATAGAGAGAGAGAGAGAGAGAGAGAGAGAGAGAGAGAGAGAGAGAGAGAGAGAGTGTGTGTGTGTATGATAGAGAGGTCAGAGATAGGGAGATACTGAAAGGGTGAGAGAGAAGAGAAAGAGAGAAAGAAAGAGAGAAAGTACCAAATGAGCTTATTCGAATTACCCCCGCAAAACGTCGAGCTTCTAAATACATTTGAACAGCCCAGCTATCAGTCTTGCATCATACTATACCATCAATACCAGCTACAAACAACAACAGTTACAATCTATTTATTTAATCAATTTAAACAATAGAGGTATTAATTAATTTTAATGATAGAGGTATAAACTATGCATTCGAGGTCAATAAAAATGTACCAGTCTAGTACTGGGTCGATTCTTCCTCTACATTAAAATTTGCATCAACAGTCTGGAAGCCCTATCTTGCTCAGAACATTGACTGCCTGGAAACTGTTCAGGGACGTGCAACCAAGCGAATACCCTCCATAAGGCATCTACCATACTCTGAACGCCTTGCTTCTATGGGCATGGATACATTGAAGCTCCGACATCTGGCAACTTACTTGGTAAACATCCACAAAATTATTAACCATCTTGCCAACAACAACCCTGAGTACCTTTTTGATTTCCATGTGTCTAATACCTGTGGGCATGCCCACAAAGTCAGAAAACAGCACAGCTTCTATGACTTTCGGAAAAATTTTTTCACGCTCAGAGTTGCTGAAGCATGGAACAAACTACCTGCATCGTTTGTTAGCTGTCGAGACACTGCATCCTTTAAACCTCCATGCTTCCTGAGATTCGCCAACACCGCACCTGATATTCCCCCTCCATACACACGCACACATGTATATCATGACTCATACACTATTCACTTCTCTGACATTTGTATATTATTCTTTGTACTATACGTGCACCTTTGATGAGTTGTAGTGCACCTGAGCACTGTACACAATAATTTCATTATTATTAATATTATATCTTTTTCTCACTTCCATTCTCTCACTCACTCTATCCTGCTCTGGAAGAAATCTACTATGTCCAAACTTAGAGAAGATGGGTTCAGCCAGGTTTCAAAATACCCTAGAAACGGTTTATTTCTATACGGCACCCTTACGACTCCCCTAGGAAATACAGGACCATCACTCCACGCCATGCCATACCAACAATAACATCTACAAACAACAACAGTTACAGTTTATTTATTTATATATCTATTTATTTATTTAATCAATTTAATCGTCTGTATAGAGGTATCTAATATCCACTGCACATATGAAATAAAAACAAGAGTGAAACACTGAAAGTAAAAAAGAAAACAAAGCGAAGAGCAGAGAAAGTAAAAAATTTCAGTGAACAGCGCAACGCTGGCTAAGATAGGGTGTGGTTGTTTATTGGCTATAAATCGACAATGTTGTTTTATAAGAGGAGGAGAGATGGTCTCATGGCAGCCGTAAAGATAGTGTGTGTATGTATCACACACACACACACACACACACACACACACACACACACATATATATATATACATGCACACACATATGTATATATACATGTATATATACATACACCCACACATATGTATATATGTGTGGGTGTATGTATATATACATGTTTGTGTGTGTGTGTGTGTGTATATATATATATATATATATATATATATATATAAGTCATGGAAACAAAAGACGAACTAACAAGAGGATGCAATAACACGAATTTGTATTAGTTTCCCGCTTGGAGGAAGAAGAGTGAGATACTTATCCCTATGTGGGTGACGGCTAAGAGAGAAGAATACTCAATACCGAAGATTTCATTTTATTAAAACTAAACAATGAGTCTTGTTTGTTTGGAGTTTCGCCTGTTTACCACAGTAACAACACACACTATTTAACCTTAATAAATAAAAAGAATATATATGTATTGTGAAGCTGTGAGTTCTAATTCCGGACTAGGTGATGAATTGTGTCCTTGAGCAATACACTATATTTCACGTTGCGCGATTTTACTCAACTGTAGAAATGAGTTGTGGCGTCACTGGTGCCAAACTGTATCGGCAATGGTCTTTCCCTTGAAGAACTTTGGTAGTGTATAATTACATTATACACTTCCGTCGCATGAAGAAACCTATAAGCTGAAACCGGTACGATTAATGCGGAAATTCCTATTTTGTAAATAAATGTTTTGCTGTTATTCTGAAATCAAATCCCTTAAGTATTTTCTACTGTTTTTTCTTTTTTAATTATATATGTTATTTTAATTATATATGTTACTAGCAGTGGTACCCGGCGTTGCACGGGATAAGGTATTTTGGAATGCCGGCCGCCAACAGACCTAATCATGGAAAATCTGCATGCGTGGACAATATGTAAAGAAAATAAACCGAATACTCTGATGGCTGGATAATCTTTAAGATTTTCCTCGATGAAGCAAGAAAAATGCAGGTTTTCACCTAGGGGATCAAGAAAATGAATTTTTTTAATGTGCATAATATGCCTTGAAATTTCGGGAAAATCGGCTAGACGTAACGCCTCAAAAAAGCCCTAAAAAGCTGAAAAAGTGAAGTTTTTCACCTAATGCAGGCCCTAGGCTATAAAAAAGTTGGATTTTCTTTGCTCACGGTATGAAGAAGAGACTGACTAATACATAGTTACAATTTCAAGGAAATCAGTCGTAATCTGACGTAACGACTAAAAAAAACCCCTGAAAACCTGAAAAAACGCAGTTTTTCACCCAATGCGTGCCTTAGGGTATCAAAAAGTTGAATTTTTTTATGTGTAAAAATATAAGTAATACACATGTAAAGTTTGAAAAATGTCAGTTGGGTACTTCTCGAGTTTTAGGGATTCAAACTCACAGACGCACACAGACACACACACACATACACACACAGACAGACATCCTCAGGGAAGTGATGTAATGCAGACAGTCAGACATACAGACAGATATTATAAGTGCGCGACGTTATATGTATGTATCTATCTAAAAAGAGAAAGACTAAGAATTATAGAGAGAGATCGCTAAATCGCCTAATGCGGTCCCTAGGGCATTGAAATTTTCTTTGCTCAGAACATTCCCTGAAACATGTATTACATGTGTAAAGTTTGAAAAGAGTCAGTTGGGTGGTTTTCGAGTTTTAGGGAATCAAACTCACACACACACAGACAGACATCCTCAGTTTTATATATATAGATTTTAATAAATATTTGCTCTATGGTTTTTATATATTTGATATATAGTTATCCTTATCAAACCCTCTTCCGATTTTAGTCTTCACATTTATTATTCCCTCCATCTCAATTCTACTTTTGAAAAGCACAAGAACTGCGAAACCGGTAAAGGAACCAAATAAATATTAAAAAAAAAAAAAAAGAATCCAGCTGCATTTTCGATTTCATCTTTTTTCATATATATATATATATATATATATATATATATATATATATATATATATATATCTAAGGCGGGTAAAATTCCCGAGATCCATGGACGAGTTCTCTCCAGCGGTCTCTGTCCCTCATTATCGCTGCCATATCCTGCATCTCCAACAGACCAGTGTCTGTCCTTAGGGCATCAACATATATCAACCTTGGTTTTCCTCTTCTAGTGTGTCCATGTAGGGGCTCCCAAAGGAGCACTGAGTGCAATGTCAACTCTGGATGTCGGTGAGCATGTCCAGCCAACCTCAGTCTCCTCTGTGTCACTTTTGAGCTGACTTTTGGGATGCTCCCATACAGCTCTGAGTTTTTCATCCTCAGTGTATACTTCATTGCTGTAGTGGAGTCTGTGCTGCTGTATGGGTCTGAGACTTGGACACTGACCAAGAGACTCACTCAGATGGTGGATGGGTGCTACACGAGAATGCTGAGGATGGCTCTGAACATTAATCAGTATACACTGAGGATATATATATATATATATATATATATATATATAAAATAATTGAACACTGGTGGGTTATATCCATAGTAGTAGAGCACTCAGTCCAAGAAACGATTTCGGTATAAATAGTTCCACAACAGTTAGTTCACCATACCGGAAACAATTGTTTCACCTTATTCGTATCACGAGCTGAGGATCCAAACAATTGTTCTCGGTATGGTGAGCTAACTGTTGTGGAACTACTTCTCTCTCTCTCTTCTCTCAGAAGATCCCGTTAAGGGTGCAAGCAGCGATTCTTTGCTTAAACTTTAATCTGTTATTTTAATAAATATATATATATATATTTATTTATTAAAATAACAGATTAAAGTTTAAGCAAAGAATCGCTGCTTTCACCCTTAACGGGATCTTCTGAAACTAACAAAGTCAATCTGTAAACGCAGAAGTGGATATTTCAAAAAACGTTGCAGCCGGAGGAAGACAGGAAGACGATACTTTGGTTGGTGGAAACGTTCCCTGGCAAAGAACGGGAAAAAACGAATATAATACGTCATTAATAGGAGCGGTGAAAAACAATTACACGCGAAGACAGAACCACGTTTATGGTATAAAAGAAGTCGTAGACTAATGTTCTCTTAGGTGGTTCATAGAGACGTTCTCTGGCAATGAACGGAAAAAACGAAGATAATACGTCGTATGTGGAGTGTGGAGAACAATTGCACGCAAAGACAAAACCACGTAAATGGTATAACAGAAGTTGTAGAAGTAAATTCTAACTAGGAAACCGAATGAATCTCCGCTTCAGAGTTAAGAATAAAGTAAAATACAATACAGAGGTAATAGAAATTAAATAAATACATACACGCATACAAATACGTACATACACAAGCATACGCGAAAACACTTGCCATAGGTATACAAAACCACGCACATATAAATATGTGTGTGTGTGTGTGTGCGTGTATACAAAGAAATAATTAAATAAACGTATATAAATAAATAAATACGTATATAACAAGCGCACCCACATACCTACATGTAAATACACAAATGTTCAGAGACGTACGTCAACCAAAACATAAAGTACACATATACACACACCCTACATACGTACGAACCTGCATACTCACACAGACGCAAAACTCCCGTATACACATAACCAAACCATATGTACCAGAATATATAAAATTATACGCCATAACATATACAATCAAATATACGTACGAGAAAGTATACGTACCTTCACAAAACATACAGGTAATATATACTTACCTATGCAAATAAGTAATGGTATAAACATAACATATACTTAGCTTCCACATCAAGACGTAAAATATCCACGTATAGATCGTACTATCCGTTAGGGTATAACGTCGGGCTGTAATACAGGAAAGTTTTGTGCAATTTATGTTTACAAGCCGAAATTGCCTCAGATTTTTTGTTTAAGATGTGGTCTGTGGCGTAGAGTATTTCCAGGACCTCAGCGGCGCAGAGGTCACGTAGTCTTTTATTTCCGTTATACGATCTAGCCCTAGCTAGGATCTCCCAGTGTAACTTATATTGGGTGTGGTTGTCTTTTAGACTCCTATATAAGCTGAAAGTGACGTCATATTCCTTCTTAGAAGGTAACGAAAAGAATGGGTATGCATGTAAAGACGCTGCTTGAATCTATTGGCGGTTAACCCTATGTAGGCCCTACGGGACGTGGGTGTTTCAACCTTACATTTGTAGACAATGTTACTAGAGAGGCATTTCCCGATAGGGGGCAATCAACCCGATTTCTACAATTACAGTTAGTACTA
>OZ024743.1:66522939-66532939 GCA_964016885.1 Eledone cirrhosa
ATTTACACGGACAGAGGCCAGTGGCACCCATTGCAACAGCTACCCAACTTCATTTTTGTAGAAACACGTGTAAGATAAATAAAATGCCTTTATCTTCTCATCCTCGATATCTATTCATGATTATATGTACACTCGGTAACACTGCTTTTATACCATCCGTGGGATTTGTTTACTAGAAGATCGATTCCTAATATTGTATTGATTATAGGTGTATTGATTTAATATGATTTGTCTTTGCTGATCGAGGGACTATATTGAGCGTGAATGTGTGTGTGTGTGTGTGTGTGTGTGTGTGTGTGTGTGTGTGTGTGTGTGTGTGTGTGTGTGTGTGTGTGTGTGTTTGTGTGTCTTATGTAACTGTTCAGCAACAGCCAAACGAGGCGTGGGAAATTCCCCTTAGAGTATATCACAAATCGATGTTCAAAGAAACTTATATATATATATATATAATAATAAATTTGAAGATAAATCCAAAGAGGGCTTTAATCTGTTATTTTAATAAATATATATATATATATATATATATATATATACATATACATACATACAATAATAACAGAACACACTCACTGTTTGGTTTGGGTTGCTTTTTGTTTCTCTATCTTTTATATCTCCATAGTTAATTTATCTGGCAATCAATGTTTATCATTGATTGACCAACGGTTAAAAATACAGATATAAATATATATTATATATAAACAGCATTGCCAAAAGCTGTCTGTATGTACAATTGACAGTTGTCACAATTTCGGTTTGTATTTTCTCTTAATTTATTCATTTAATTTGCGTCTGGCAAACCGCATTGTTCATAGTTAGTATTTTTTTCACCTTAGCGAATCATATGTATATATCTGTGTCTATCTCTCTTTTATATTCAATTATTCAATAATATGATATAAATATATATATATTTATATCTGTATTTTTAATATAATATATATATATATATATATACAATAAAAAGAAATACACAGATACATGCGAATACATACATATACATGCATATACACACATCACACATATATCCCTGAATTTGTGTGGTGCCAACCTTAACTGTTGTTGCTCTATGATTAGTAGGGACAAAATAATCTGAATGAATTAGATTGTCTCAATATCAGAGCTATATAATACATTATCAAGAAAGAAGAAACATTAGACATAAAGAAAAAAAATATATATACCCAATATTCTCCAACATCCTCGACTGCGCAGTTTCGTGGCAACTATGCAAAAACATTACATCATAGAGATGCAGTATTTTTGTGAGGTTTGCCAACTTATCAAGAGAATACCTCATTAAAGTTTCAAAACAAGTCCGGAAGGCGTGAGAGAGAATCCTGGAAAGCCGGAGGGGGAACTTATCACGTGATACAGCGGTCAAGAAACAGAGTTAAGCCTTTTACAACCAAGAGAAAAATACCACAAATGGCGGCGACGAAACTGCGCAGTCGAGGATGTTGAAGAATATTGGGTATATATATATTTTTATTTATGTCTAATGTTTCTTCTTTCTTTATAATGTATTATATATATATATATATATATATATATATATATATATATATATATATATATATATATATATATATATATATATATATATATAATATACATATATATATATATACACTATGTTAAGGTGTATCGAAACATTATATGTACGATCATGTATCCCAATAAAACAAGCTCAATGAAGCTTATTTTAGACTCACAATATATATATATATATATATATATATATATATGTGTGTGTGTGTGTGTGTGTGTGTGTGTGTGTGTGTGTGTGTGTGTGTGTGTGTGTGTGTGTGTGTGTGTGTGTGTGTGTGTGTGTGTGTGTGTGTGTATATAGCGAAAGAGTCAGGACCCCAACGGCTGAGCTCCGGCCGTTTCGACAGCTAGATCCGAACTCGGAGCTAGCCAATCTAGTCGAACATCTTAACAAGACTTCTACCACCTACGACATGCAGATCAGTGCAGAAAAGACTAAATTGATGACCTACAACACCAACGGCATCAGTACTGACATCAGGGTCAACGGTGAAAAACTAGAGTTCGTCAACAGTGTGAAATACCTGAGGGCAATCATTTCAGTTGAAGGATCTAAACCTAAAGTACTCGTTAGATCTGCCCAGACCACAGTAGCACTTACAAAACTTAAGGCTATCTGGAATGATAAAACCATACCCCTCAGTTCAAAGATCAGACTGATGCGCTCTTTGGCGAGGTCTACATTCTTGTATGCCTGTGAGTCTTGGACAATAACAGTTGACCTGGAGAGAAGAATACAGGCTATAGTGATAAGATGCTTCAGAAATCTCCTTGGCATCTCCTACAGAGACCACTTCTCCAATGAGGAGGTGCGAAACAGAATTTGGCAAGCCATCGGGCCCTACCAAGACCTGCTGACTATTGAAAAAGACGCAAATTGAGATGGTACGGGCACGTGACAATATATTCAGGGCTTGCCAAGACTGTCCTGCAGAGAGCAGTACAATGTGGGAGGAAGAGAGGCACACAGAGAAAGAGATGAGAGGACAACATCCTGGAATGGACAGGCCTAAGGCTGGGTGTAACTGAGGAGGGCGGGGAGGCAAGAGGAATGGAAAGAACTAGTTGCCAGGTCATTTGTAGCACCCAACGGTCCACCCGACTACGGGACAGATGAAAGAGAGAAAAGGAGAGATAAGAGAGAGAGAGAGGGGGTGAGTGAGAGAGGAGAGAGAGAGAGAGAGAGAGAGAGAGAGAGAGAGAGAGAATCTATCTCCGTCGAAAGGTTATTTTGGTAGCATTCCTGGCATAATTAATCTTCTTTAGACAATAAAAACATTATAAATGACAAAAAAGTACATTACTTGAAATCTCATACTTTATAAAATAAATAGGATGGGTTGGGGTCTCAATATGGAAACTAAACGACTATTTCTGTTTATTTTTTTGTTTTTTTTTAAATCAATGAAAACAACCTATTACCAATTGTCCAAACCCCCACTTATTCCACTCTACCCCCCAACTTAACCCCCCCCCCCCTCCTCAATATTCTCCCTAATATTTGGGAGCCGAAAATAAGATTAATTTGGCTTCAAATGATACTGGACAGGAGTTACCTCCCATACGCTTGAAAGGTTGCTAACCCTTTGTATTTTTTCTTAAAAAATATAATCGGCAAGATATGATTTATTATGGCGTATTGGAAGAGTCGTTGGAATGCCTATATCTCTTTCTCACTTCATCCGCCTGCCAATCTGTCTGCCTGCCAGTCTCTCTAACCGACTGCCTCCCTGTCTATCTCTCTCTCTCTGATGGTGTTTTCTGATCTAGAGAGGTGATGGGGCTCCACTAGGTTTAAATTACCCAAGATACACCTTATGTCGTCAAGGTGATACTATGACTACATAAAAATATTGCGTCCATACATATATTACTTGACATCAGAGAGAGAGAGAGAGAGAGAGAGAGGGGAGAGAAAGATATATATATATATATATATATATATATATATATATATATATATATATATAGAGAGAGAGAGAGAGAGAGACAGAGAGAGAGAGACAGACAGACAGAGAAATTGATAAAAAGGTATAGAGGAAGAATCAAGTACTTGACTGGTATTCATTTTTATCGACCTTGAAGGAATGAATGACAAAGTTGACCTCGGAGAGATTTGAAATCAGAAAGCGTAGAGAGCCGGAACGAATAGCGCAAAGTATTCTATCTGATGTTCTAAACACTCTGCCAATTCACCAACTTTAGTAATATATCAGGGAAGTATGGGCTTTACCTCACTTGAAGAGGACTAGATAGCAGATGCTATAACTTTATTGGTAAGATCACTGGGGTAGCGATGATATTGGTTGCTGATATTTATGCCTATATACATATGTAACTACACAAGCTAACTATTTGTCAGTATTGCGTATTGGTTTCATTATTAAAATAGATCTGTCCCAAGCCCAGAAAAATCCTCAAGTCAGTACTTATCAGAGAGTGAAATACCTGAGCCTGGCTGACTTTAAATCGGTCTCCGTCGAGATCTCTGGCTGTAACTATGCTGCGGACACCATGCTTTGCAATATAGTTACGGCCCTTTACGGGCTGAGTTCAAATCCCGCCGAGGTTAACTTTGTCTTTCATCCTTACGGGGTCGATAAAATAAAGTACCAGTAATGCACTGGAGTAATTGCTGGCGCTGTGCCAAAAGTAGAAACAATTATTAAAATAGGTATGTCCCAAGCCCGGAAAAATCCTCAAGTTAGTGTTTATCAGAGAGTCAAATACCTGAGTCTGATCGACTTTGCACAGGTCTCCGTCGAGACTTCTGGCGTCCTTGCTCTCTGCACTGCTGATTTCCTCCGGGATGTCGGAAAGACGAAGGCCCGCTTGAGGAGGAAACCTTGTGAGGTGGGGTGGCTGTTGTAGCGGGTTGTCTCTGGCGGTAACATCTTTGTAATTTTGTCCGTGGGGCGCGGTTGAAGCATCTTTCAGACAGGGATACAGTGTCTGTCAATCCCCCTCTCCCTTTCTTTCGATATGTGATCACTTTTTCCTTTCTTTTTCTTCCATTTTTGTTCCCTTTAAAAGTGTTTCGTTTCTATTAGATACTGCTCAGTAATTTTTATATGATGTCAATGGTTTTTCATAATATAATTGTTTCTACTTTAGGCACAAGGCCAGCAATTACCCAGTGCATTACTGGTACTTTATTTTATCGACCCCGTAAGGATGAAAGGCAAAGTCAACCTCGGCGGGATTTGAACTCAGATCGTAAAGGGACGTAACTATGCTGGAAAGCATGGCGTCCGACCCTCTACCGATACTGCCAATCCACCAATATAATGATGTTTTTTATAATGAGTATGTTTGTTTTTCATAGAGAAAGTTATAACAAAACTGTACTTCCGGGTTACTGTTTTAAAAACGGTACCTATATAGAAATTTGAGATATCTAAAGAAAGACGAAGATTCATAGCAGAACAAAGCTGTATATTCTCCAGTTCTATTAAAGTATATAGATTACCATTTAGAAGTTAACGGGAAATAACTCACAAAGATGCATTGGGCGATTTATTTCCCTTTGATAATTAATTGGATTATTTATAACGAACCTCTTTTAATGAAGTATGAAGGATCGTGGTTTTGTGGTTAGGGTATTCGCCTCACAGTCGTAAGGTCCTGAGTTCAATTTCCGGTAGCGCGTTGTCCCCTTGAGCAAGACACTTTATTTCTCATTGCTCTTGCCCATTCAGCTGGCAAAACTGAGACTTGTTACGTTGAATCTCCCTGAGAACTACGTTGAGGATACGCGTGTCTGTGAAATGCACAGCCACTTGCACGTTAATTTCACGAGAAGTCTGTTTGGATCAACTGGAGCACTCGTCGTCGCAACCGACGAAATGCCAGAGACTTACCTATCGCTTACTGTGAAGGCGCACGGCTTAGTGGCTAGAGTGTTGGGCTAGCAATCGTGAAGTTGTGAGTTCGATTCTCGGACCAGGAGATGCATTGTGTTCTTGAGCAAGACACTTTATTTCACGTTGCTCCAGTTTAATCATCTGTAGAAATGAGTTGTGACGTCTCTGGTGTCAAGCTGTATCGGTCATTGCCTTTCCCTTAGACAACATCGATGGCATGGTGAGGGGAGACTGGTATGTATAGGTGACTGCTTCCACAAACCTTGCCTAAGGGAATGTTCTAGGTGCAAATTCCATGATCAATCGTGAGCGAAGGGGGTCTTTACTCTTTATATCAATTACTACAACCGTCACTTGCAATCATTTATGAGATAATAATGTACACCATGCTATCGTTTAGATGAAGGCGCGTGGCTCTGTGGTGGAGGTATTCAGCTCTCAATCGTAAGATTGTGTGTTCGAATCCCGGCGGCGCTTTGGGTCCTTGCGCAAAACACTTTATTTTACGTTGCTCCAGTTCACTTAGCTGGCAAAATGAGTTGTACCTGTAATTCGAGGGCCATCCTTGTCGAATTCTGAGAACTACATTAAGGGTACACGTGCCAGTGGAATGCTCAGCCACTTGCGCGTTAATTTCACGATCAGGCTATTCCAGTGATCGGCTCAACTGGAACACTCCTCGTCGTAACCGATGGCGTGCCAGTCATCACTTAGAGTTTTAGGTGACCATTCAATTGTGAGAAGACACGGAGTCCCTCTCTTGCCTGCTTCTTTAATCCAGCGAAACATCCAGGATGTGACAGCTGTAGGAAAAAGAGCTGCCTCAGTACAACACTCGAACTTCTTTTATCGTTCCTGAAAGCATGAAAGAAAAAATTAACATCGGCGCGGAACAAATATCCGACGCTCTAACGACCCTTTCACATTGACCGTATATCTATCTATCTATCTATCTATCTATCTATCTATCTATCTATCTATCTATCTATCTATCTATCTATCTATCTATCTTAAGTTAAGTTAAGGTATCCTTTTGTCAGCTCGGCTGGAGCAGTGTCTCCGGTGGCTAAACAGACCTATATGTGAGTGACAGTCTCTGTCACATTCATCATATCTGTATATGGTCTCTGGTCTTAAGGATTTATTGCGCTCCTTTCGCTGGGCTCGCCCTTCCGCCGTTGCAGTCATCAAACTCTCCTCCCCCGATTTGAGGTGTTGATTCAGGGTGTTTCTATACTTGGCCGGTCAGCTGCGAGGCCCTCCCAGGATACTGTGTTGATCTAAATGGCTTTCATATCTCTCTTAACAATGTCCTTGTATCGCAGCCGAGGTCGACCTGTGGCTCTCTTTCCAGAGGCCAGTTACCCATATAAGATGTCTTTTGGGATGCAGCCATCATTGATGCGGTGGACGTGTCCCAGTCAGCGTAGTCTGCACTGTCGGAGCAAGGTAAACATGATGGGAAGGCCAGAATATACCCAAGATACGTCGCAGGATTCTCAGATGGAAGGTGTTGCGCAACCTCTCCTCTCTAGCATATGGGGACCATGTCTCACTGCCATACAGCAGTGTGCCGATGACATAGACATTGTACACAGCTATCTTGGTCTTTACCTCCAGCTTAGGGTTTGTCCACACTCGGTTTGTGAGGTGAGCAAATGCTGTGGCTGCCTTCCCAATCCTCCTGTCTAACTCTGTGTCCAGGGAGAGGCTGTCGGTGATGGTGGAACCGAGGTAGGTAAACTGGTGGACGGCGTCAAGCTCATAGTCATCGATTTTGATGACCGGTGGTACTTCTGTGTCCTGTCCCAAGACTTGTGTCTTCCCATGGCTAATGGTCAGTCTAAAATCCCTGCAGGCCTGGGAGAAGTGGTCCGTCAGCATCTGGAGTTACTGCTGGTAGTGCATCGCAGCTGCTGCATCATCAGCAAACAGCATGACTCTAATGAGCCTCTGTGAATTGCCTTACAAGTTCTGGTTAGTACATCTTGCTGACATCATGGCAAGGATTCCCCTGTTTATTGACTCGATGGAATCTCTTCGGTTGCAGCCTGATTTTGCAATACACCAGGCTTACTTGGTGAGGGGGTGATTATTGGACATCCTGCAGGACAAAAAAAACCTGTCAAAGGGCGGAGGAACTCGTGTGAGTCAACGGCCATCCATTAGCATGTACATATGTGGGCTGCAGTTAGGTCAGGTTGTTCTGGTTTCCATGGATTGTCCTGCTACTGGCTATCATGCAACCCTGTCACAATGAGCCAGATGGAGGTTGTTAGCCTTGGCAGGTAGTCCATTTAGGAGAAGGAAAACTCTGAATCCAAACCTCCACCGCCTTATGGAGATATCCAGTCATGGGAATGCTTCAGGAGTAAGCCATGTGGAAAAATCCGGAGTCGGAGCCCCTAAGGCAGTTCGTCGTTGATTACAACTTCGTTTTGGCAGCTCCTGCGACAGTGCTTCTGCCGAACTGTAGCAGCTTCGCTTCTACTTTGGATTCAGCAGCGTTGTGGAGAGGTGGGGACATGTTACATGAGCAACATCCTGTCCTCCAGATCACATCGCCCAGGCTTGCATCCATCCACTCTATTCTATGCATCACTCATCAACACAACCTGCACCATACACCTGGAGAGGACACTCCAGCTTCGCCTACAGCGTGGACACAACACAAGGGGTATTAGTTACCGGTGATACCACTTCAATCATTTGGCGTAGAGCAAGGCACCAGAGGTTGCTCCCGATGGCGGGAGAGATTTTCAGATCTTACTGGACAGCTAACGCTCGCATCAAGCTGGGAAGCCGCCAGCCAGTAAGGTTCTATTTCGTCACAGTATGCTTTCCTCGTTGGGTGCATGAGGATTAGGATTCATCCGAACAGCAGATTGCAACCTTTGCACCAGGTAAAATAACCAGGCAACACAAGAGACCAGCTCTAAAACTGGGAACATGGAATGTCCGGGTAGTGACTGGCCTTTCTAACAACATACTGAACATCAGTGACTACAGAAAAACAACTGTGATTAACACCGAGCTGAAGAGATTAAACTTTGATATTGCCACCCTTCAGGAAATGCGACTGGCAGACTCGAGTACACTGAAGGAAAAATACTACACGTTCTACTGGCAGGGGTGCGACTCAGACGAGCCCAGAGAGCATGGAATAGGTTTGACAGTGAAGTACAGTCTGCTGAGTATGGTAGAACCAGGGGATAATGGCTTAGAGAAACTTCTGACTCTCTGCCTCAACACCACCGCAGGTCGCGTCGCCCTTATCAGCGTATATGTCCCAACCGTCCTCCACATCAGAAACTCCTAATACCGCACCAAGCAGCAACACGAGGTCTCCTGGAGACATCCATGCTCAAAACACTGGCACCGCTGGAACTCGTTCTGGTCAGATGGACCGCCAACAAGAACGTTCTCCACACACGCTCCTATATCTCTCTCTTTCTCTCTGTCTGCCTCTCTCTCGCTCTCTGTATATATATATATATGAGGCAGCACGATTATACCAGCTCTGAGTTGTAGCTGACCACCAGGCTAAAGTCTCCCAGGTTGGCCACAACTTACTTTCCCTATTTTTCCACGGTTACTTTTTTGCATGTTTCTTTCACCTGTGTCTTCCCACGATGGGACCTGTACATTTTTTTTCTCCTATTCCTTCCTCTTCTTCCTCTCTCCTCATCTTTTTCCACCCTGTTCTTCCTCCTTTCCCTCTCTTTCCTTTTCTCTCTCTTTTTTTCTCCTCCTTTTTTTCCCTCTTTCTCTCTCCTTTTCCACCTGGCCTTTTGATTAATAAAAGGCTTCGGGCGCACCCGAACTACACCGATCTCCTGTAATTCAACGCCGAAACATCGGTCCGGGAAACATTTACAGCTGACGATGGAAAATCCTTTTTCCTTTCTCCTCCTGTTCCGTCCTAACCACCATCCTAAACCTTGTTTTTAGTAACCACACAACTCCTTTCGTTTCATAACTTTTTGTATATATATATATATATATATATATATATATAAAAATCAAGGGAAAGCAAATAAAGAAAAAAATTCAAAATAAATTTTAAAAAATTCACTGTACTTACTATATGTGCGGTTTCAAATTCCAAACGACTAGATGATCCAGGCGGATTTTTTACATTGAGAAAGAGATTATCGTCAGAAGGCATTTCTCTCTCGGAGAATATAAAATTCCCGAGTTAAAAATTTCAAACTGGCGCCATTCCAAACTGCTTCAGAATGAGAACAAATGAATGATAAAGCAGTTTTGTCATGTTACCGTGTGCAAAGGCGAGAGTACGGTGGACAAGTCAATCCTGTACTGCTAAAAATAGCAGCCATTCAGACGACTAAAGGTTTCTCTACCATTGGCGAGAATAAAAGTATGTGTTGCTACATGTAATTAATACACACAGGAAAATAAGTATGGCCCAACCGTATGCTAGTGTGGTTCAATGGCAAATTAATAAATTAACAAGCCAGAACGTATAAAATCATGGGAAAGCAAATAAAGAAAAAATTTCAAAATAGATTTTAAAATTTCACTGTACTTACTATATGTACCTTTACCACGGTTTCAAATCCCAAACA
>OZ024743.1:66537939-66542939 GCA_964016885.1 Eledone cirrhosa
CAGGCTTGTGCCTCGGAGGGAAACTTTCTAGGTGCAAAACCATGGTCATTCGTGACCGAGTGGGACGAAAAAAAAAAAAAAAAGATTAGGGTTAAGTTAGATTTTGGGTTAGGGGTAGGTTTCTGGTTATGGCGAGGGTTAGGTTTAAGTTTAGTGCTAGGTGTTATGGTTAGCGTTGGCGGTTAAACATAATATTATGCGTAGAATTAGTGTTTGGGTTTAAGGGTTTAGGGTTAGCGCTAGGTGTTACGTTAGCGTAAGAAGTTAGTGATAGGATTAGGGGTAGAACCAGGGTTTTGGTTTCAGTTCAGGTTAGGTTTAGATTTAGTATTATGAGTTAGGGGTTAAACGTGTGTGTTTGTATGTTTATGTGTATGTATGTGGTGTGTTCTGTGGGGCTCGTGTGTGTTTAGAGTATATGAGTGAGTGATTTTAGCATTTGAGTATATATATATATGTTTATATTTGAGTATATATATATGCAACGAATTGACAGAGTCGTTAGTACGTCGGATAGAATGCTTTGCGGTATTTGTTTCCGCCCTCTGCTCTCTGAGTTCATATCCCACCCAGGTAAACTTGCCTTTCATCCATTCTAGGTCGATAAAATTGTACTAATCAAGTATGGGTGTTGATTCTTCCGCTATATCTTTTTCTCACTTCCTCTCTCAGGAAGGAATCTGCTGTATTCAGACAGAGAGAGGAGATGGGCTCCACCAGGTTAAAAAGAATGCCCTAGAAACTCCGTATGTGAATATGGCGCCCACACGAGTCCCCTAGGAGGTACGAGACCATGCATGCAAGTATATACATATTTACTGTATATGCATGTGGGATTCAAATTGTGCTTAGTTTGTACGTGTGTTATATAATTAGGTATCCACAAGTTATATGCAGGCGTTTAATGTTGAAATCCTTTTTTATGTATGTCGGTATGGTGGGTGCTCTAAGATAGAATGTTTTGTTTGGTGGAAAATCCAAAGGTGGTATTAATAATTGTTTCTAGTGTAGGCATAAGGCCAGAAATTTTAGGGGCAGGGTAAACTCGATTAAATCGACCCCAGTGCATCACTGGTACCTTATTTTATTGACTCCGCAAGGATGAAATGTAAAGTTAACTTCGGTGAGATTTGAACTCATAACGTAAAGGGCCGTAACTCTATGTTGTAAACTCTGTCGTCCGACGCTCTGCCAATACTGCCAATCTACCACTCTGAAGGTGGTATTAATAATGAGTTCTGATTTAGGCCAAATTTTGGGGAGGGATAAGTCGATTAAATCGACCCAAATGCATTGCTGGTACTTTATTTTATCAAACTCGCTAGGATGAAGGGCAAAGCTGACCTCGGCTGAATTTGAACTCAGACTGTAAAGTAGCGTAACTATATGCTACAAATTATACCGTCCAACGATCAACCGATGCTGCCAATCCAATGGCCTAGGTGTGGTATTAAAAATATTGTCAAGCTAAAAGAATATGCAAGAGTTGTATGTGTAAAATGAATTGAGTTGTTAAAAGAATAATATTTTGCCATAGGCTACGAGAAGTCCAGCGTATTTACCGATACTTTGGCAGGCAATGTAGGTCCACGACGTACACACTCGTAGATAACTATGCATACATTTGAAACGAGGCGTATATGAAAGAATATAGAATATGTGAGTATTGCTAACAAGCCGCGCTCTGAGTCGCAACTATCTCAGAAACTGTGTGAGAAATACTTGTATGTATTAATACGACTGTTAATAACTAGCATTGTAACCGTTGTATTCAACCTGTTGGGGACAGATCATACGTTGTATATATATATATATATATATATATATATATATATATATATATATATATAGAGAGAGAGAGATAGATATATAATTGGTGTTCGATGCTTAAAGCGTCCGTATGCGGTAAGCTATCTGAGCACTCGATGCTCTCATAGAGCAGAGTATGATATCACAAAAAAAAAAGAGAATCAGTGTTGCGACGAATGGAATTTATTGGACATATTACAATCGTTTCTCTGGCGACCAACTCGAGGCACGATCGCAGATCCCCAGATACGTCTTGATTCTACGAAGCAGATTTTCAGAGTCAGGTTCGATCATCACATCGATCGTGCCTCGAGCTGGTCGCCAGAGAAACAAGTGTAATATGTCCAATAAATTCCATTCCTATCAACACTGATTCTCTTATTTTCTGATATGTATATATATATATATATATATATATATATATATATATATATATATATGGTGGCTGCCAACTCGTTTTCGAGTACGGCCATTACTTTATATCCATGTAGGAGAACCCCTACCGATGCGCTGAACAAGTGTGACTTTTTAGTCCAGCCAGCGACTTGAAAACTCTGGTACAAACACGACACTTGTGACAATTATTGACACATAATGCTGGGCCCATGGTACCATGTGACGACAAGTGCAGAGAGATCTCCATATATAAAGCAATGCCTGTGCCGTGAAGCTTTTATAGTGAGCAAAGGCACTGCACAAACCCAGTCCCACTCTCTTAACCAAGATGATATTTACCAAAAAGAAGAACAAGTCAACATCATTGGATACCATCAGGGTTGCAGGTGTTATATCAGAGTTTTCCTTCTCCTAGAATTCTGCCTTGACAAAGGCTAAGGGGTCATCTCTCCCGGTGATTTTGGATGGCCATTGACTCTTAAGAGGTCATTTGCCCTTGGACATGTTTTGTTTTTAGTCCTGCAGGATGTCCAAAGTCACCCTCCTCACCAAGAAACTTTGGTGGGGTTGCCAGTTTAGTCGCCAACGACCCGACCATGGGAAAGGTTGTACTGGGATACATGTTACCAGTTGCACCAACTGGTGACCTGACACACATATATATATATATATATATATATATATATACACACACATATATATATATATATATATATGTATATATATATATATATATATATATATATATATATATATATATATATATATATATATATATATATATATATAACGGAGGAAATGTGGTAAGGAACGAGGTGGACCATAATGCACCAAAGTACTCAATACTTAGGGTAGTAGAGTGGGTAATAGGAACGAGTAGGACCCCGACGGCTGAGCTCAAGCCGTTTCGACGGCTAATTCTGGACTAAATGAAAATTTTTATCCTGGTATTTGAATAGCCGAGCTTCTCAAGGGGTAATTTCATATATGGTCAAAGTGATTGTCACAAGGATTGGTCAAAAGTTTGTTGCTGAGACATAATAATTCTATTCAGGGCTATAACACCTGAACTACATCCACCGCCGGTCAAACTATCCTAGGAACATCACCAATAACCTGGTTAAAAACATCTCCCTCCGCATATCCCGTTTGTCAGCTAATGAGCAGATATTCGATGAACATGCGCCTTATTACAACCAGGCCCTCAAGCGGAGTGGTTTCCGGGAGGAAATATCCTACTGTCCAGCTCCCATTAGCGGAACCAGCAGGCGACACCGCCGCTCACGCAATGTAACATGGTTCAATCCTCCCCACAACGCCGAGGTGACAACTCCATCGGGAAAATTTTCTTTAGGCTCATTGAAAAACACTTCCCACTACAACACCGCTACTACAACATAATTAACAAAAATACCATCAAACTCTCTTACAGCACTACACCAAACTTTGCACAAAACATCGTCTCCTCTAACAACAAAAAACTCAACCCCTATGGAAGAAATAACCTAAATAGCAGTGGAGAGCCGACCAGGAGGTGCAACTGTCCTGATGGATCCATTTTCCCCCTCGACAACAGATGCAGAGATCGTAATGTGATCTACCAGTGCAACGTGAAGACGGACACCTCCAACAAAGCTTATATAGGATTAACCGGATGTGACTTCAAGGCCCGGCTATACCAACACAGACATACCTTCCGAAACCCGGCCCAGCGTCACGCCACTACACTTTCGGGCCACATATGGGACCTCAATGATAACAACATTACCTATGATCTCACTTGGAGATTACTGTCCAGAGCCAACTCTTACACGGGAGGACGCCGTCCGTGTAATTTATGCTCGGAGGAAAGTTTACAAATGCTGTTTTCGACGGACCAACTCCTAAACAAGAAAGATGAACTGGTTGCAGCATGTAAACACAGATTGCGTAGGACTTACCTCGCCCTCAAACCCCATAATGACCCGGGAAGGGGGGGGGGGGTAGACTAGGGCTATAACACCCCACTTGCCGATTGTGTAATGGGTAACCCCTTCTTGCTAAGGTAGACGTAAGATCTTTTATATCTTTTTATCGCTCCCTCTATATTTCCTTCTTCCCCCCCCATCCCTCCCTAGTCCTTCCACCTCAGTTCTCTTTCTTTGTCGTCATCTTTTTCTCGCCCACCCGAGGCAGCCCCTCGGTCCTTTGTAGCCTCAGTACCCCCACCCCTTCCCCTATTCTATGATAGATTTGGCCGACTCCGCTTTTTATAGCAGATGTGTTAGACCTCGGATACTTGCCCTCATATCCGACCGCTGCCCCTTTTCCGTGCTTTCTATATTTCTTAGTGGTATCTTTGCTTTAATTTCTCGTTTATCAGTATTTATCTTTTTTTTTTGGGGGGGGGGGGATTCTGAATTAATCTTCCGTATCAAATTTTACATTTACTTCGTACGAGCTTTTATGTAGCTTGCACTAGAACTTTTGTATCGTGGCGGCACCCTTAGAGATAGTATTAGTATTTTTTTTCGGGACTCTGAATTATTATTTCGTATTAGTTTACTTTTCTGCACTGGGTGGTTGCTGGCCTTGTGCCTGGGGTAGAAACTTTTATTATTTCGTGGTAGTTTCTTTAGTATTTTGGCCCCTCACTTGTTGACCCGTCACCGTAAGATATACTCGGTTTATTACTTATACCTCTTAAAAGGGTCTCATTATAATTCAGCCCCACCTAGTATATTTTTTTAGCCCAGCAGTACCAGTGAGAGACTTAGGTCGTAGTAACCAGAAATTGTTTATTTTTTTTTTACATT
>OZ024743.1:66545439-66570439 GCA_964016885.1 Eledone cirrhosa
GTAGTACGCCGTTTGAGCACTCGATGCTCTCATAGAGCAGAGTATGATATCACAAAAAAAAAAAAGAGTATCAGTGTTGCGACGAATGGAATTTATTGGACATATTACTATCATTTCTCTGGCGACCAGCTCGAGGCACGATCGACGTGATGATCGAACCTGACTCTGAAAATCGCAAGGTCCTCAGATACGTCTTGATTCTACGGAGCAGATTTTCAGAGTCAGGTTCGATCATCACATCGATCGTGCCTCGAGCTGGTCGCCAGAGAAATGAGTGTAATATGTCCAATAAATTCCATTCGTCGCAACACTGATTCTCTTATTTTGTGATATATATATATATATATATATATATATATATATATATATATATATATATATATATATACGTTTAGATAGCTTGACAAATTGAACATTGTGGTAGGCAAAATCTAACACACAATATAACAACCTGTTAGTTCTTTCGTTACTTTGGTATATTGTGTGTTAGATTTTGCCTACCACAATGTTCAATTTGTCAAGCTATTTAAACGTATTTTATTATTCTACTGACCTACCTTATCGAGTGCTTTGCTAACTCATTTCATATAGTGGGCCCAATTTGCTTGCAAACCGCCAGAGATTTGATTTTACTAAGTATCCAATTATATTATTCCCCTAGATTTAATAATTAACTAATTAATTTAATTAGACAATTCTTTAATTATTTGTGTTTGTTTAATAACATCTGGTCGAGAGCTTATTCTGATGATTGGCGGAAATTAAAATATTTCCTTTGTCTAACATTTTGAATGAACCGGCAAACATCGGGGGTTATTTCCCTTGCTGGAAATAACACGTGACAGCTAAATATACGAAACGCTGCAGCTTAGCGGCAACATTTAGCCTTTTCGTCCCGTCCTTTGGTAGAACGAAAACATGTTGATGAACTTTAATCCTCTGTTCGATCATGAATACCACGAGCTTGCCAGTCACGTAAGTCTGATATTTGATTTCGGATTCATAGAAACACTTTAAACGTATAACGTTTGATCTGTCCAGGTGTATTTTTCTCAACCTGTTAGTTCTTTCGTTACTTTGGTATATTGTGTGTTAGATTTTGCCTACCACAATGTTCAATTTGTCAAGCTATTTAAACGTATGTTATTACTCTAAGGACCTACCTTATCGAGTGCTTTGCTAACCCATTTTATATAGTAGGCTGAATTTGCTTGCAAACCGCCAGAGATTCGATTTTACTAAGTATCCAATTATATATATATATATATATATATATATATATATATATAGACAGTCGATAGACTTTCGTCAAATCGGACCGAGGAAACAAAGTTTTTCCTCGGTCTTTCTAAATACTAATACTCTCTATCGGTCGCAACTCCAGGTAGAAGGAGCAACATGAAATAAAGTGTCTTGCCCAAGTACATAACGCATCACCCAGCCCGGGAATCGAACTCACAATCTCACGATTACGAATCCAATTCTCTAACCACTCAGCCATATATATATATATTATAGCGAAGGAAATGTGGTAAGGTATATATATATATATATATGTGTGTTGTGTGTGTGTGTGTGTGTGTGTGTGTGTGTGTGTGTGTGTGTGTGTGTGTGTGTGTGTGTGTGTACATGTGTGTATACGTATATTTGAAGCATATATATACACGCATGCATATATATATACACGCATGCATATGCAAATATGCAAATGTCGCCATATGTCTCTCTGGGTACGCATCATATTGACTAACCGGCATTGTAGTATATCAACTTGTGTGTGTAACAGTATACTCCCGCCACACACACACACACACACACAGATGTACATTGAAACACGCAGATAAGCACACTGATAATGAATACACATAGACACATATGCAGAGGCCAACTGAGACATAGGTATACATACGCTGACATATATGTGACGTCAGTTGCAACAATCACATGAGACAAATCACTGCAAAGGTGCTGTGTACTTTTATGTTGCACACAGCTTGCTGTTCCATTTGCAATGTATCGTAGCAGACACACCACACATACGTAATTGCATAATTGTATACATACATTCCTTCATTCCTACATGCACACGCACACACATATATATATATATACACATACATAGAAGTATATTTATATATATATATATACTTAAGGTAAACATGTATATATATATACACACATACATTTATATATATACACATACATAGACGTATATATATATATATGTATTTATATATATATATATACATACATAGACGTATATATATATATATATATATACACACACACACACACGTATATAATATATATATATATATATATATATATATATATATATATATATATATATATATATATTTATATGAAAATAGAGAAATTAATGTGACCAAGAAGCCAACAGTATTTCATAATATATAAGCGACTATAGCGTCAAGATGAAAATATATTTAACGTAAGATATGGGAAAATAATTCAAACTCAATTAAAAAAAAAGTCAAGACAGAAATTTTATCCACAGAGTTTGTGAAATCCAGGGAAAAAACCAATAGAGTCTTAACTCAGAATAAAATTAAGGTTAAATACTCATCCTTCAATTTAGAAAAACTACATATATATATATATAGTAGAATAATCGAGAATCGGAATATCAGCCCACGAAATCACGATAAACAATATCCGATATATGTGGCAGAGTGCTCAATAATTTGGAAAAATCAGAGCTATAAATATATATATATATATATATATATATATATATACGATATTAATAAATGGAAACTATATTTATAAAACCATATTTATTTCATTATATATATTTCAAGGATACCAAGTTATATTATGGTATGCCTTCATCAGACAAAATACAATATATAACAGTTTTATAAATAGACATCGACGTACCCCTTTAAAAATTGACCGTTGCTTTTGGAGGCCATCAGGATGGCCTCCAAAAGCAACGGTCAATTTTTAAAGGGGTACGTCGATGTCTATTTATAAAACTGTTATATATTGTATTTTGTCTGATGAAGGCATACCATAATATAACTTGGTATCCTTGAAATATATATAATGAAATAAATATGGTTTTATAAATATAGTTTCCATTTATTAATATCGTATATCTACTCCAAATATTTGTCGAGTGCTTTATATCAGTTATACAAATATTTGCTTGTTGTATCCCAACAATTTAAATAAAACTTTTGCATATATATATATATATATATATATATATATATGTGAATGTATATATAGTGTATTTTGCAATACACTGTATGCTTAATTAAAAGCATTTCGAAGGCCTTACGCTATTGTTTTAGAGTAGTGACAGTCTCACTTACTTTCATTTTCAGCAAACAGGGGAGATAAAGCTGACAGACCTCTGTTTCGCACTCTTTGGTGCTTATCAAAGCTAAGTACTCCGCATGTTTGCTGAAAATCATGAATGTTTGATTCTTATAGAATTCTAGTAAAAATCAGGAACTGATTATACAGAGCGGTTGCCGGTCAGGCAGAAATTGAAAATTAGAATTGGTGCCCTAAAATAGCGATATATATATGAATGTATATAATGTATTTTACAATACACTGTATGCTTAATTAAAAGCATTTCGAAGACCTTACGCTATTGTTTTAGAGTAGTGACAGTCTCAGTTCCTGATTATTAATAGAATTCTATAAGAATCAAACATTCATGATTTGCAGCAAACGGGAGGAGTATTTAGCTTTGATAAGCACCAAAAAGTGCGAAACAGAGCTCTGTCAGCTTTATCTCCCCTGTTTGCTGAAAATGAAAGTAAGTGAGACTGTCACTACTCTAAAACAATAGCGTAAGGTCTTCGAAATGCTTTTAATTAAGCATACAGTGTATTTCAAAATGCACTATATATACATTCATATATATATATATATATCGCTATTTCAGAGCACCAATTCTCTAATATATATATATATATATATATATATATATATATATATATATATATATATATATATATATATATATATATATATATATATATATATATATATATATATATATATATAGAGAGAGAGAGAGAGAGAGAGAGAGACGGAGAGACAGAAAGAAAGAGATATGTGTGTGTGTCTCTGTGTGTGAGAGTGTGTGAGTGTATGTCTGTGTATGGGTGATTGTATGTGTGTGTGGGTGTCAAAGACACACACATGCACAGCCAAGGACACGTATGCATAGAAAGACAAGATGGAATAAAAAGAATAAGATCAGAAAGAAGAGGAAACGCAGGGTAGAAGAACAAATATTCATTGAGTAGGTCACAGAATGTGTGACGAAAGAGCATAGAGAAAATTAACAATAACACATAATAATGTTTTCTGATTAAGGCCAGCAATTTTAGGGAAAGGGATAAGTCGATTAAATCGACCCAAGTGCATTACTGGTACTTTATTTTAGCGAATCCGTAAGGATGAAAGGTAAAGCTAACCTCGGCAGGATTTGAACTCAGAACGTAAAGGGCCGTAATTCTGTGCCGCGAAGCAGAGTGATCGATGCTCTACCAATACTGCAATTCCACTCCACGTATTTCAAGCACAAGGCCAACAATTTTAAGGGTAGGGAAAATCAATTAAATTGACTCCAGTGCATTACTGGTACTTTATTTTATCGACCCCGTAAGGATGAAAGCCCAAGCTAATCTTGGCGAAATTTGAAAACAGAAATTAAAGGGCCGTAACTTTATGCCGTGAAGCATTTTGTCTGACGCTCTACCGATTCTGCCAATCCACCGGTCTTGGTTTCTGATTTAGACACAGGACAAACACTATTGGGAGAGGTGAAAGTCGATGAAATCGATCCCAGTGGATGATTGGTACTTTATTTTAATAACTAATAATAATAAAGCTGAAGTCTAAACAATTAGCGCGTGTGTTTTCTTTTGACAAATTTGGCAAAATGACGCTCCCGAAATGCAACACCTCCAACAACACCAACACCACCACTACCACCACCACCAAGACCACCACTACCTCCACCATCAAGACCACCACTACCTCCGCCACCAAGACCACCACTACCGCCACCACCAAGACCACCACTACCGCCACCACCAAGACCATCACTACCTCCACCACCAAGACCACCACTACCTCCACCACCAAGACCACCACTACCTCCACCACCAAGACCACCACTACCACCGCCACCAAGACCATCAATACCTCCACCACCAAGACCACCACTACCACCACCACCAAGACCACCACTACCACCACCACCAAGACCACCACTACCACCACCACCAAGACCACCACTACCACCACCACCAAGACCACCACTACCACCACCACCAAGACCACCACTACCACCACCACCAAACCACCACTAACTCCACCACCAAGACCACCACTACCAGCACCACGAAAGACCACCACTACCACCACCACCAAGACCACCACTACCAGCACCACCAAGACCACCACTACCACCACCACCAAGACCATCACTACCACCACCACCAAGACCACCACTACATCCACCACCAAGACCACCACTACCACTACCACCAAGACCACCACTACCACCACCACCAAGACCACCACTACCACCACCACCAAGACCACCACTACCACCACCACTAAGACCACCACTACCTCCACCAACAAGACCATCAATACCACCACCAGCAAGACAACCACTACCACCACTACCAAGACCACCACCATCACCAAGACCACTACTACCTCCACCACCAAACCACCACTACCACGACCACCAAGACCACCACTACCACCACTACCAAGACCACCACTACCACCACCACCAAGACCACTACTACCTCCACCATCAAGACCACCACTAACACCACCACCAAGACAACCACTACCACCACCACCAAGACCACCACTACCACCACCACCCAGACCACCACTACCTCCACCACCAAGTCCACCACTACCATCACTACCACCACCACCAAGACCACCACTACCACCACCACCAAGACCACCACTACCACCACCAGCAAGACCACCACTACCAACACTACCAACATCATCACTACCACCACCACCAAGACCACCACTATCACCCCCACCAAGACCACCACTACCACAAGTACCAAGACCACCACTACCTCCACCACCAAGACCACCACTAACACCAACACCAAGACCACCACTACCACCACCACCAATACCACCACTACCACCACCAACAAGACCACCACTACCACCACTACCAAGACCACCACTACCACCACCACCACCAAGACCACTACTACCTCCACCACCAAGACCACCACTACCACCACCACCAAGACCACCACTACCACCACCACCAAGACCACCAATATCACCACCACCAAGACCACCACTACCATCACCACCAAGACCACCACTACCACCACCACCAAGACCACCACTACCACCACCATCAAGACCACCACTACCACCACCACCAAGACCACCACTATCTCCACCACCAAGACCACCACTACCTCCACCACAAAGACCACCACTACCTCCACCACCAAGACCGCCACTACCTCCACCACCAAGACCACCACACCACCACCACCAAGAGCACCACTACCTCCACCACCAAGACCACCACTACCACCACCACCAAGACCACCACTAGCACCACCACCAAGAACACCACTACCACCACCACCAAGACCACCACTACCACCACCACCAGGACCACCACTACCACCACCACGAAGACCACCACTACCACCACCACGAAGACCACCACTAACTCCACCACCAAGACCACCACTACCACCACCACCAAGACCACCACTACCAGCACCACCAAGACCACCACTACCACCACCACCAAGACCATCACTACCACCACCACCAAGACCACCACTACATCCACCACCAAGACCACAACTACCACTACCACCAAGACCACCACTACCACCACCACCAAGACCACCACTACCACCACCACCAAGACCACCACTACCACCACCACCAAGACCACCACTACCTCCACCAACAAGACCACCACTACCACCACCACCAAGACCACCACTACCACCACCAGCAAGACCACCACTACGACCACCAGCAAGACGACCACTACCACCACCACCAAGACCACCACTACCTCCACACCAAGACCATCAATACCACCACCACCAAGACCACCACTACCACCACTACCAAGACCACCACCATCACCAAGACCACTACTACCTCCACAACCAAACCACCACTACCACGACCACCAAGACCACCACTACCACCACTACCAAGACCACCACTACCACCACCACCAAGACCACTACTACCTCCACCATCAAGACCACCACTAACACCACCACCAAGACCACCACTACCAGCACCACCAAGACCACCACTACCACCACCACCCAGACCACCACTACCTCCACCACCAAGTCCACCACTACCACCACTACCACCACAACCAAGACCACCACTACCACCACCACCAAGACCACCACTACCACCACCAGCAAGACCACCACTACCAACACTACCAACACCATCACTACCACCACCACCAAGACCACCACTACCACCACCACCAAGACCGCCACTATCACCCCCACCAAGACCACCACTACCACCAGTACCAAGACCACCACTACCACCACCACGAAGACCACCACTACCACCACCAGCAAGACCACCGCCAAGACCACCACTACCTCCACCACCAAGACCACCACTAACACCAACACCAAGACCACCACTACCACCACCACCAAGACCACCACTACCACCACCAACAAGACCACCACTACCACCACTACCAAGACCACCACTACCACCACCACCACCAAGACCACTACTACCTCCACCACCAAGACCACCACTACCACCACCACCAAGACCACCACTACCACCACCACCAAGACCACCAATACCACCACCACCAAGACCACCACTACCATCACCACCAAGACCACCACTACCACCACCACCAAGACCACCACTACCACCACCATCAAGACCACCACTACCACCACCACCAAGACCACCACTATCTCCACCACCAAGACCACCACTACCTCCACGACAAAGCCCACCACTACCTCCACCACCAAGATCGCCACTACCTCCACCACCAAGACCACCACACCACCACCACCAAGAGCACCACTACCTCCACCACCAAGACCACCACTACCACCACCACCAAGACCACCACTAGCACCACCACCAAGAACACCACTACCACCACCACCAAGACCACCACTACCACCACCACCAGGACCACCACTACCACCACCACGAAGACCACCACTACCACCACCACGAAGACCACCACTAACTCCACCACCAAGACCACCACTACATCCACCACCAGGACCACCACTAGCACCACCACCAAAACCACCACTACCACCACAACCAGGACCACCACTACCACCACCAGCAAGACCACCACTAGCACCACCACCAAGACCACCACTAGCACCACCACCAAGACCACCACTAGCACCACCACCAAGACCACCACTAACACCACCACCAGGACCACCACTACCACCACCAGCAAGACCACCACTACCACCACCACCAAGACCACCACTACCTCCACCACCAAGACCACCACTACCACCACCAAGACCACCACTACCACCACCACCAAGACCACCACTACCTCCCCACCACAACCACCACTACCACCACCCCCAAGACCACCACTACCTCCACCACCAAGACCACCACTACCTCCACCACCAAGACCACCACTACCACCACCACCAAGACCACCACTACCTCCACCAACAAGACCGCCACTACCTCCACCACCAAGACCACCACACCACCACCACCAAGAGCACCACTACCTCCACCACCAAGACCACCACTACCACCACCACCAAGACCACCACTAGCACCACCACCAAGACCACCACTACTACCACCACCAAGACCACCACTACCACCACAACCAGGACCACCACTACCACCACCAGCAAGACCACCACTAGCACCACCACCAAGACCACCACTAGCACCACCACCAAGACCGCCACTACCTCCACCACCAAGACCACCACACCACCACCACCAAGAGCACCACTACCTCCACCACCAAGACCACCACTACCACCACCACCAAGACCACCACTAGCACCACCACCAAGACCACCACTACTACCACCACCAAGACCACCACTACCACCACCACCAAGACCACCACTAACACCACCAGCAAGACCACCACTACCAACACTACCAACACCATGACTACCACCACCACCAAGACCACCACTACCACCACCACCAAGACCACCACTATCACCCCCACCAAGACCACCACTACCACCAGTACCAAGACCACCACTACCACCACCACGAAGACCACCACTACCACCACCAGCAAGACCACCGCCAAGACCACCACTACCTCCACCACCAAGACCACCACTAACACCAACACCAAGACCACCACTACCACCACCACCAAGACCACCACTACCACCACCAACAAGACCACCACTACCACCACTACCAAGACCACCACTACCACCACCACCACCAAGACCACTACTACCTCCACCACCAAGACCACCACTACCACCACCACCAAGACCACCACTACCACCACCACCAAGACCACCAATACCACCACCACCAAGACCACCACTACCATCACCACCAAGACCACCACTACCACCACCACCAAGACCACCACTATCTCCACCACCAAGACCACCACTACCTCCACGACAAAGCCCACCACTACCTCCACCACCAAGACCGCCACTACCTCCACCACCAAGACCACCACACCACCACCACCAAGAGCACCACTACTTCCACCACCAAGACCACCACTACCACCACCACCAAGACCACCACTAGCACCACCACCAAGAACACCACTACCACCACCACCAAGACCACCACTACCACCACCACCAGGACCACCACTACCACCACCACGAAGACCACCACTACCACCACCACGAAGACCACCACTAACTCCACCACCAAGACCACCACTACATCCACCACCAGGACCACCACTAGCACCACCACCAAAACCACCACTACCACCACAACCAGGACCACCACTACCACCACCAGCAAGACCACCACTAGCACCACCACCAAGACCACCACTAGCACCACCACCAAGACCACCACTAGCACCACCACCAAGACCACCACTAACACCACCACCAGGACCACCACTACCACCACCAGCAAGACCACCACTACCACCACCACCAAGACCACCACTACCTCCACCACCAAGACCACCACTACCACCACCAAGACCACCACTACCACCACCACCAAGACCACCACTACCTCCCCACCACAACCACCACTACCACCACCCCCAAGACCACCACTAACTCCACCACCAAGACCACCACTACCTCCACCACCAAGACCACCACTACCACCACCACCAAGACCACCACTACCTCCACCACCAAGACCACCACACCACCACCACCAAGAGCACCACTACCTCCACCACCAAGACCACCACTACCACCACCACCAAGACCACCACTAGCACCACCACCAAGACCACCACTACTACCACCACCAAGACCACCACTACCACCACCACCAGGACCACAACTACCACCACCACGAAGACAACACTACCACCACCACGAAGACCACCACTAGCTCCACCACCAAGACAACCACTACATCCACCACCAGGACCACCACTACCACCAACAGCAAAACCACCACTACCACCACAACCAGGATCACCACTACCACCACCAGCAAGACCACCACTAGCACCACCACCAAGACCACCACTAGCACCACCACCAAGACCACCACTAGCACCACCACCAAGACCACCACTACCACCACCACCAAGACCACCACTACCACCACCACCAGGACCACCACTACCACCACCAGCAAGACCACCACTACCACCACCACCAAGACCACCACTACCTCCACCACCAAGACCACCACCACCACCACCACCAAGACCACAACTACCACCACTACCAAGACCACCACTATCTCCACCACCACGACCACCACTACCACCACCCCCAAGACCACCACTACCTCCACCACCCAGACCACCACTACCTCCACCACCAAGTCCACCACTACCACCACCACCAAGACCACCACTACCACCACCACCAAGACCACCACTACCACCACCAACAAGTCCACCACTACCACCACCAGCAAGAAAACCACTACCAACACTACCAACACCATCACTACCACCACCACCAAGACCACCACTACCACCACCACCAAGACCACCACTACCACCCCCACCAAGACCACCACTACCACCAGTACCAAGACCACCACTACCACCACCACCAAGACCACCACTACCACCACCAGCAAGACCACCACCAAGACCACCACCACCTCCGCCACCAAGACCACCACTACCTCCACCACCAAGACCACCACTACCACCACCACCAAGACCACCACTACCACCAACAGCAAAACCACCAATACCAACACAACCAGGACCACCACTACCACCACCAGCAAGACCACCACTAGCACCACCACCAAGACCACCACTAGCACCACCACCAAGACCACCACTAGCACCACCACCAAGACCACCACTAACACCACCACCAGGACCACCACTACCACCACCAGCAAGACCACCACTACCACCACCAGCAAGACCACCACTACCACCACCACCAAGACCACCACTAACACCACCACCAAGACCACCACTACCACCACCACCAAGACCGCCACTACCTCCACTACCAAGACCACCACACCACCACCACCAAGACCACCACTACCACCACCACCAAGACCACCACTAGCACCACCACCAAGACCACCACTACCACCACCACCAAGACCACCACTACCACCACCACGAAGACTACCACTACCACCACCACGAAGACCACCACTAGCTCCACCACCAAGACCACCACTACATCCACCACCAGGACCACCACTACCACCAACAGCAAAACCACCACTACCACCACAACCAGGATCACCACTACCACCACCAGCAAGACCACCACTAGCACCACCAACAAGACCACCACTACCACCACCACCAAGACCACCACTACCACCACCACCAGGACCACCACTACCACCACCAGCAAGACCACCACTACCACCACCACCAAGACCACCACTACCTCCACCACCAAGACCACCACCACCACCACCACCAAGACCACCACTACCACCACCACCAAGACCACCACTATCTCCACCACCACGACCACCACTACCACCACCAGCAAGACCACCACTACCACCATCACCAAGACCACCACTACCTCCACCACCAAGACCACCACTACCACCACCACCAAGACCACCACTACCACCACCACCAAGACCACCCCTACCTCAACCACCACGACCACCACTACCACCACCCCCAAGACCACCACTACCTCCACCACCAAGACCACCACTAACTCCACCACCAAGACCACCACTACCACCACCACCAAGACCACCACTACCACCACCACCAAGACCACCACTAGCTCCACCACCAAGACCACCACTACATGCACCACCAACACCATCACTACCACCACCACCAAGACCACCCCTAGCACCACCACCAAGACCACCACTACCACCACCACCAAGACCACCACTACCACCACCACCAGGACCACCACTACCACCACCAGCAAGACCACCACTACCACCACCACCAAGACCACCACTACCTCCACCACCAAGACCACCACTACCTCCACCACCAAGACCACCACTACCACCACCACCAAGACCACCACTCCCACCACCAGCAAGACCACCACTACCTCCACCACCAAGACCACCACTACCACCACCTCCAAGACCACCACTACCACCACCACCACCAAGACCACCACTACCTCCACCACCACGACCACCACTACCATCACCCCCAAGAACACCACTACCTCCACCACCAAGACCACCACTACCTCCACCACCAAGACCACCACTACCACCACCACCAAGACCACCACTACCACCACCACCAAGACCACCACTAGCTCCACCAACAAGACCACCACTACCACCACAACCAGGACCACCACTACCACCACCAGCAAGACCACCACTACCACCACAACCGGGACCACCACTACCACCACCAGCAAGACCACCACTACCACCACAACCAGGACCACCACTACCACCACCAGCAAGACCACCACTACCACCACAACCAGGACCACTACTACCACCACCAGCAAGACCACCACTACCTCCACCAGCAAGACTACCACTACCTCCACCACCAAGACCACCACTACTACCACCACCAAGACCACCACTACCTCCACCACCAAGACCACCACTACCACCACCACCAAGACCACCACTACCACCACCACCAAGACCACCACTACATCCACCACCAAGACCACCACTGGCTCCACCACCAAGACCACCACTACATCCACCACCAGGACAACCACTACCATCAACAGCTAAACCACCACTACAACCATAACCAGCACCACCACTACCACCACCAGCAAGACCACCACTACCACCACCAGAAAGACCACCACTACCTCCACCACCAAGACCACCACTACCACCACCACCAAGACCACCACTACCTCCACCACCAAGTCCACCACTACCACCACTAGCACCACCACCAAGACCACCACTAGCACCACCACCAAGACAACCACTACGACCACCACCAGGACCACCACTACCACCACCAGCAAGACCACCACTACCACCACCACCAAGACCACCACTACCTCCACCACCAAGACCACCACTACCTCCACCACCAAGACCACTACTACCTCCACCACCATGACCACCACTACGACCACCCCCAAGAACACCACTACCTCCACCACCAAGACCACCACTACCTCCACCACCAAGAACACCACTACCACCAAGACCACCACTACCACCACCACCACTAGCTCCACCACCAAGACCACCACTACATCCACCACCAGGACCACCACTACCACCAACAGCAAAACCACCACTACCACCACAACCAGGACCACCACTACCACCACCAGCAAGACCACCACTACCACCACAACCAGGACCACCACTACCACCACCAGCAAGACCACCACTACCACCACAACCAGGACCACCACTACCACCACCAGCAAGACCACCACTACCACCACAACCAGGACCACCACTACCACCACCAGCAAGACCACCACTACCACCACAACCAGGACCACCACTACCACCACCAGCAAGACCACAACTACCACCACCACCAAGACCACCACTACCTCCACCACCAAGACCACCACTACCTCCACCACCAAGACCACCACTACCACCACCACCAAGACCACCACTCCCACCAACAGCAAGACCACCACTACCTCCACCACCAAGACCACCACTACCACCACCACCAAGACCACCACTACCACCACCACCACCAAGACCACCACTACCTCCACCACCACGACCACCACTACCATCACCCCCAAGAACACCACTACCTCCACCACCAAGACCACCACTACCTCCACCACCAAGACCACCACGACCACCACTACGACCACCCCCAAGAACACCACTACCTCCACCACCATGACCACCACTACCTCCACCACCAAGACCACCACTACCACCACCACCAAGACCACCACTACCACCACCACCAAGACCACCACTAGCTCCACCACCAAGACCACCACTACATCCACCACCAGGACCACCACTACCACCAACAGCAAAACCACCACTACCACCACAACCAGGACCACCACTACCACCACCAGCAAGACCACCACTACCACCACAACCAGGACCACCACTACCACCACCAGCAAGACCACCACTACCACCACAACCAGGACCACCACTACCACCACCAGCAAGACCAACACTACCACCACAACCAGGACCACCACTACCACCACCAGCAAGACCACAACTACCTCCACCAGCAAGACCACCACTACCTCCAGCACCAAGACCACCACTACCACCACCACCAAGCCCAGCACTCCCTCCACCACCAAGACCGCCACTACCACCACCACCAAGACCACCACTACCACCACCACCAAGACCACCACTACAACCACCACCAGGACCACCACTACATCCACCACCAATACCACCACTAGCTCCACCACCAAGACCACCACTACATCCACCACCAGGACCACCACTACCACCAACAGCAAAACCACCACTACCACCACAACCAGGACCACCACTACCACCACCAGCAAGACCACCACTAGCACCACCACCAAGACCACCACTAGCATCACCACCAAGACCACCACTACCACCACCACCAAGACCACCACTACCACCACCACCAGGACCACCACTACCACCACCAGCAAGTCCACCACTACCACCATCACCAAGACCACCACTACCTCCACCACCAAGACCACCACTACCACCACCACCAAGACCACCCCTACCTCAACCACCACGACCACCACTACCACCACCCCCAAGACCACCACTACCTCCACCACCAAGACCACCACTACCTCCACCACCAAGACCACCACTACCACCACCACCAAGATCACCACTACCACCACCACCAAGACCACCACTAGCTCCACCACCAAGACCACCACTACATGCACCACCAAGACCACCACTACCACCACCACCAAGACCACCCATAGCACCACCACCAAGACCACCACTACCACCACCACCAAGACCACCACTACCACCACCACCAGGACCACCACTACCACCACCAAAGACCACCACTACCACCACCACCAAGACCACCACTACCTCCACCACCAAGACCACCACTACCTCCACCACCAAGACCAACACTACCACCACCACCAAGACCACCACTCCCACCACCAGCAAGACCACCACTACCTCCACCACCAAGAACACCACTACCACCACCACCAAGACCACCACTACCACCACCGCCACCAAGACCACCACAACCTCCACCACCACCGCCACCACTACCATCACCCCCAAGAACACCACTACCTCCACCACCAAGACCACCACTACCTCCACCACCAAGACCACCACGACCACCACTACGACCACCCCCAAGAACACCACTACCTCCACCACCATGACCACCACTACCTCCACCACCAAGACCACCACTACCACCACCACCAAGACCACCACTACCACCACCACCAAGACCACCACTAGCTCCACCACCAAGACCACCACTACATCCACCACCAGGACCACCACTACCACCAACAGCAAAACCACCACTACCACCACAACCAGGACCACCACTACCACCACCAGCAAGACCACCACTACCACCACAACCAGGACCACCACTACCACCACCAGCAAGACCACCACTACCACCACAACCAGGACCACCACTACCACCACCAGCAAGACCAACACTACCACCACAACCAGGACCACCACTATCACCACCAGCAAGACCACAACTACCTCCACCAGCAAGACCACCACTACCTCCAGCACCAAGACCACCACTACCACCACCACCAAGACCACCACTACCTCCACCACCAAGACCGCCACTACCACCACCACCAAGACCACCACTACCACCACCACCAAGACCACCACTACAACCACCACCAGGACCACCACTACATCCACCACCAATACCACCACTAGCTCCACCACCAAGACCACCACTACATCCACCACCAGGACCACCACTACCACCAACAGCAAAACCACCACTACCACCACAACCAGGACCACCACTACCACCACCAGCAAGACCACCACTAGCACCACCACCAAGACCACCACTAGCATCACCACCAAGACCACCACTACCACCACCACCAAGACCACCACTACCACCACCACCAGGACCACCACTACCACCACCAGCAAGTCCACCACTACCACCATCACCAAGACCACCACTACCTCCACCACCAAGACCACCACTACCACCACCACCAAGACCACCCCTACCTCAACCACCACGACCACCACTACCACCACCCCCAAGACCACCACTACCTCCACCACCAAGACCACCACTACCTCCACCACCAAGACCACCACTACCACCACCACCAAGATCACCACTACCACCACCACCAAGACCACCACTAGCTCCACCACCAAGACCACCACTACATGCACCACCAAGACCACCACTACCACCACCACCAAGACCACCCATAGCACCACCACCAAGACCACCACTACCACCACCACCAAGACCACCACTACCACCACCACCAGGACCACCACTACCACCACCAGCAAGACCACCACTACCACCACCACCAAGACCACCACTACCTCCACCACCAAGACCACCACTACCTCCACCACCAAGACCACCACTACCACCACCACCAAGACCACCACTCCCACCACCAGCAAGACCACCACTACCTCCACCACCAAGAACACCACTACCACCACCACCAAGACCACCACTACCACCACCGCCACCAAGACCACCACAACCTCCACCACCACGACCACCACTACCATCACCCCCAAGAACACCACTACCTCCACCACCAAGACCACCACTACCTCCACCACCAAGACCACCACTACCACCGCCACCAAGACCACCACTACCACCACCATCAAGACCACCACTACCACCACCACCAAGACCACCACTACCTCCACCACCACGACCACCACTACGACCACCCCCAAGAACACCACTACCTCCACCACCAAGACCACCACTACCTCCACCACCAAGAACACCACTACCACCAAGACCACCACTACCACCACCACCACTAGCTCCACCACTAAGACCACCACTACATCCACCACCAGGACCACCACTACCACCAACAGCAAAACCACCACTACCACCACAACCAGGACCACCACTACCACCACCAGCAAGACCACCACTACCACCACAACCAGGACCACCACTACCACCACCAGCAAGACCACCACTACCACCACAACCAGGACCACCACTACCACCACCAGCAAGACCACCACTACCTCCACAACCAGGACCACCACTACCACCACCAGCAAGACCACCACTACCACCACAACCAGGACCACCACTACCACCACCAGCAAAACCACAACTACCACCACCACCAGGACCACCACTACCTCCACCACCAAGACCACCACTACCACCACCACCAGGACCACCACTCCCACCACCAGCAAGACCACCACTACCTCCACCACCAAGACCACCACTACCACCACCACCAAGACCACCACTACCTCCACCACCGCGACCACCACTACCATCACCCCCAAGAACACCACTACCTCCACCACCAAGACCACCACTACCTCCACCACCAAGACCACCACGACCACCACTACGACCACCCCCAAGAACACCACTACCTCCACCACCAAGACCACCACTACCTCCACCACCAAGACCACCACTACCACCACCACCAAGACCACCACTACCACCACCACCAAGACCACCACTAGCTACACCACCAAGACCAACACTACCACCACAACCAGGACCACCACTACCACCACCAGCAAGACCACCACTACATCCACCACCAGGACCACCACTACCACCAACAGCAAAACCACCACTACCACCACAACCAGGACCACCACTACCACCACCAGCAAGACCACCACTACCACCACAACCAGGACCACCACTACCACCACCAGCAAGACCACCACTACCACCACAACCAGGACCACCACTACCACCACCACCAAGACCAACACTACCACCACAACCAGGACCACCACTACCACCACCAGCAAGACCACAACTACCTCCACCAGCAAGACCACCACTACCTCCAGCACCAAGACCACCACTACCACCACCACTACCTCCACCACCAAGACCGCCACTACCACCACCACCAAGACCACCACTACCACCACCACCAAGACCACCACTACAACCACCACCAGGACCACCACTACATCCACCACCAATACCACCACTAGCTCCACCACCAAGACCACCACTACATCCACCACCAGGACCACCACTACCACCAACAGCAAAACCACCACTACCACCACAACCAGGACCACCACTACCACCACCAGCAAGACCACCACTAGCACCACCACCAAGACCACCACTAGCATCACCACCAAGACCACCACTACCACCACCACCAAGACCACCACTACCACCACCACCTGGACCACCACTACCACCACCAGCAAGTCCACCACTACCACCATCACCAAGACCACCACTACCTCCACCACCAAGACCACCACTACCACCACCACCAAGACCACCACTACCACCACCACCAAGACCACCCCTACCTCAACCACCACGACCACCACTACCACCACCCCCAAGACCACCACTACCTCCACCACCAAGACCACCACTACCTCCACCACCAAGACCACCACTACCACCACCACCAAGACCACCACTACCACCACGACCAAGACCACCACTAGCTCCACCACCAAGACCACCACTACATGCACCACCAAGACCACCACTACCACCACCACCAAGACCACCCCTAGCACCACCACCAAGACCACCACTACCACCACCAACAAGACCACCACTACCACCACCACCAGGACCACCACTACCACCACCACCAAGACCACCACTACCACCACCACCAAGACCACCACTACCTCCACCACCAAGACCACCACTACCTCCACCACCAAGACCACCACTACCACCACCACCAAGACCACCACTCCCACCACCAGCAAGACTACCACTACCTCCACCACCAAGAACACCACTACCACCACCACCAAGACCACCACTACCACCACCACCACCAAGACCACCACAACCTCCACCACCACGACCACCACTACCATCACCCCCAAGAACACCACTACCTCCACCACCAAGACCACCACTACCTCCACCACCAAGACCACCACTACCACCACCACCAAGACCACCACTACCACCACCACCAAGACCACCACTAGCTCCACCAACAAGACCACCACTACATCCACCACCAGGACCACCACTACCACCAACAGCAAAACCACCACTACCACCACAACCAGGACCACCACTACCACCACCAGCAAGACCACCACTACCACCACAACCAGGACCACCACTACCACCAACAGCAAGACCACCACTACCACCACAACCAGGACCACCACTACCACCACCAGCAAGACCACCACTACCACCACAACCAGGACCACCACTACCACCACCAGCAAGACCACCACTACCTCCACCAGCAAGACTACCACTACCTCCACCACCAAGACCACCACTACCACCACCATCAAGACCACCACTACCTCCACCACCAAGACCAACACTACCACCACCACCAAGACCACCACTACCACCACCACCAAGACCACCACTACCACCACCACCAGGACCACCTCTACATCCACCACCAAGACCACCACTGGCTCCACCACCAAGACCACCACTACATCCACCACCAGGACCACCACTACCATCAACAGCAAAACCACCACTACAACCACAACCAGCACCACCACTACCACCACCAGCAAGACCACCACTACCACCACCAGCAAGACCACCACTACCTCCACCACCAAGACCACCACTACCACCAACACCAAGACCACCACTACCTCCACCACCAAGTCCACCGCTAACACCACCACCAAGACCACCACCACCAAGACCACCACTAGCACCACCACCAAGACCACCACTAGCACCACCACCAAGACAACCACTACCACCACCACCAGGACCACCACTACCACCACCAGCAAGACCACCACTACCACCACCACCAAGACCACCACTACCTCCACCACCAAGACCACCACTACCTCCACCACCAAGACCACTACTACCTCCAACACCAAGACCACCATAACACCACCACCAAGACCACCACTACCACCGCCACCATGACCACCACTACCACCACCATCAAGACCACCACTACCACCACCACCAAGACCACCACTACCTCCACCACCACGACCACCACTACGACCACCGCCAAGAACACCACTACCTCCACCACCAAGACCACCACTACCACCAAGACCACCACTACCACCACCACCAAGACCACCACTAGCTCCACCACCAAGACCACCACTACATCCACCACCAGGACCACCACTACCACCAACAGCAAAACCACCACTACCACCACAACCAGGACCACCACTACCACCACCAGCAAGACCACCACTACCACCACAACCAGGACCACCACTACCACCACCAGCAAGACCACCACTACCACCACAACCAGGACCACCACTACCACCACCAGCAAGACCACCACTACCACCACAACCAGGACCACCACTACCACCACCAGCAAGACCACAACTACCTCCACCAGCAAGACCACCACTACCTCCAGCACCAAGACCACCACTACCACCACCACCAAGACCACCACTACCACCACCACCAAGACCACCAATACCACCACCACCAAGACCACCACTACCACCACCACCAAGACCACCACTACAACCACCACCAGGACCACCACTACATCCACCACCAAGACCACCACTACCACCACCACCACCAAGACCACCACTACCTCCACCACCACGACCACCACTACCATCACCCCCAAGAACACCACTACCTGCACCACCAAGACCACCACTACCACCACCACCAAGACCACCACTAGCTCCACCAACAAGACCACCACTACATCCACCACCAGGACCACCACTACCACCAACAGCAAAACCACCACTACCACCACAACCAGGACCACCACTACCACCACCAGCAAGACCACCACTACCACCACAACCAGGACCACCACTACCACCACCAGCAAGACCACCACTACCACCACAACCAGGACCACCACTACCACCACCAGCAAGACCACCACTACCACCACAACCAGGACCACCACTACCACCACCAGCAAGACCACCACTACCTCCACCAGCAAGACTACCACTACCTCCACCACCAAGACCACCACTACCACCACCACCAAGACCACCACTACCTCCACCACCAAGACCACCACTACCACCACCACCAAGACCACCACTACCACCACCACCAAGACCACCACTACCACCACCACCAGGACCACCTCTACATCCACCACCAAGACCACCACTGGCTCCACCACCAAGACCACCACCACATCCACCACCAGGACCACCACTACCATCAACAGCAAAACCACCACTACAACCACAACCAGCACCACCACTACCACCACCAGCAAGACCACCACTACCGCCACCAGAAAGACCACCACTACCTCCACCACCAAGACCACCACTACCACCACCACCAAGACCACCACTACCTCCACCACCAAGTCCACCGCTACCACCACCACCAAGACCACCACCACCAAGACCACCACTAGCACCACCACCAAGACCACCACTAGCACCACCACCAAGACAACCACTACCACCACCACCAGGACCACCACTACCACCACTAGCAAGACCACCACTACCACCACCACCAAGACCACCACTACCTCCACCACCACGACCACCACTACGACCACCGCCAAGAACACCACTACCTCCACCACCAAGACCACCACTACCTCCACCACCAAGACCACCACTACCACCAAGACCACCACTACCACCACCACCAAGACCACCACTAGCTCCACCACCAAGACCAACACTACATCCACCACCAGGACCACCACTACCACCAACAGCAAAACCACCACTACCACCACAACCAGGACCACCACTACCACCACCAGCAAGACCACCACTACCACCACAACCAGGACCACCACTACCACCACCAGCAAGACCACCACTACCACCACAACCAGGACCACCACTACCACCACCAGCAAGACCACCACTACCACCACAACCAGGACCACCACTACCACCACCAGCAAGACCACAACTACCTCCACTAGCAAGACTACCACGACCTCCAGCACCAAGACCACCACTACCACCACCACCAAGACCACCACTACCACCACCACCAAGACCACCACTACCACCACCACCAAGACCACCACTACTACCACCACCAAGACCACCACTACAACAACCACCAGGACCACCACTACCTCCACCACCAAGACCACCACTACCACTACCACCAAGACCACCACTACCACCACCACCAAGACCACCACTAGCTCCACCACAAAGACCACCACTACGTGCACCACCAAGACCACCACTACCACCACCAACAAGACCACCCCTAGCACCACCACTAAGACCACCACTACCACCACCACCAAGAACACCACTACCACCACCACCAGGACCACCACTACCACCACCAGCAAGACCACCACTACCACCACCACCAAGACCACCACTACCACCATCACCAAGACCACCACTCCCACCACCAGCAAGACCACCACTACCACCACCACCAAGACCACCACTACCACCACCACCAAGACCACCACTACCACCACCACCACCAAGACCACCACTACCTCCACCACCACGACCACCACTACCATCACCCCCAAGAACACCACTACCTCCACCACCAAGACCACCACTACCTCCACCACCAAGACCACCACTACCACCACCACCAAGACCACCACTACCACCACCTCCAAGACCACCACTAGCTCCACCAACAAGACCACCACTACATCCACCACCAGGACCACCACTACCACCAACAGCAAAACCACCACTACCACCACAACCAAGACCACCACTACCACCACCAGCAAGACCACCACTACCACCACAACCAGGACCACCACTACCACCACCAGCAAGACCACCACTACCACCACAACCAGGACCACCACTACCACCACCAGCAAGACCACCACTACCACCACAACCAGGACCACCACTACCACCACCAGCAAGACCACCACTACCTCCACCAGCAAGACCACCACTACCTCCACCACCAAGACCACCACTACCTCCACCACCAAGACCACCACTACCACCACCACCAAGACCACCACTACCACCAACACAAAGACCACCACTACCTCCACCAGCAAGACTACCACTACCACCACCACCAAGACCACCACTACCTCCACCACCAAGACCACCACTACCACCACCACCAAGACCACCACTACCACCAACACAAAGACCACCACTACCACCACCACCAGGACCACCACTACATCCACCACCAAGACCACCACTGGCTCCACCACCAAGACCACCACTACATCCACCACCAGGACCACCACTACCATCAACAGCAAAACCACCACTACAACCACAACCAGCACCACCACTACCACCACCAGCAAGACCACCACTACCACCACCAGAAAGACCAGCACTAACTCCACCACCAAGACCACCACTACCACCACCACCAAGACCACCACTACCTCCACCACCAAGTCCACCACTACCACCACCACCAAGACCACCACTAGCACCACCACCAAGACCACCACTAGCACCACCACCAAGACAACCACTACCACCACCACCAGGACCACCACTACCACAACCAGCAAGACCACCACTACCACCACCACCAAGACCACCACTACCTCCACCACCAAGACCACCACTACCTCCACCACCAAGACCACCACTACCACCACTACCAAGACCACCACTACCACCACCACCAAGACCACTACTACCTCCACCACCAAGACCACCATAACACCACCACCAAGACCACCACTACCACCGCCACCAAGACCACCACTACCACCACCATCAAGACCACCACTACCACCACCACCAAGACCACCACTATCTCCACCACCAAGACCACCACTATCTCCCCCACCAAGACCACCACTACCTCCACCACCAAGACCACCACTACCTCCACCACCAAGACCACCCCTACCACCACCACCACCAAGACCACCACACCACCACCACCAAGAGCACCACTACCTCCACGACCAAGACCACCACTACCTCCACCACCAAGACCACCACTAGCTCCACCACCAAGACGACCACTACATCCACCACCAGGACCACCACTACCACCAACAGGAAAACCATCACTACCACCACAACCAGCACCACCACTACCACCACCAGCAAGAGCACCACTACCACCACCAGAATGACCACCACTACCTCCACCACCAAGACCACCACTACCACCACCACCAAGACCACCACTACCTCCACCACCAAA
>OZ024743.1:66575439-66600439 GCA_964016885.1 Eledone cirrhosa
AACAACAACAACAACAACAATAATGACAACAAAAACAACAAGAACAACAGCAACAATGGTAACAACAACACCACCAACAACAACAGCAACACGAACAACTCCACGAAGAAGGAAAACATTTCCTTTGCCCAAACTGCGAAAAAAACCCTTGAACACCTGTCAGTAGACATAAGCAACGCTAAGGAGCTACTGGCAGAAGCCAAAAAATTCATAGTTTACGGGGAGAATGGATCATTTTCGACCCCCCCCCCCCCCCCGGAACTAAAAGGTTAGAGACTCCTAAACACAGTGATGTTTAGGACAGTGTTAAATAAAACGAAAAGACCAGCTCAACCATCACAGAGTGAGATAGAGCTGGTCTTAAAAGATGTAATGAAAGACATTCTGTTCATACAAAAGGATAGACTCCATGGGAGTCTATCCATTCTCATGAAGGACCAGGACACGGCAAAAAAACTTTCGGTAAAACCTATTACATCCACTGCATACACCTTCTACCCTACGTACATGGGTAGAAGGTCACAGAAAATAAAAATACACACCATTCTTCCAATTATGGACATATGGTGGGCGTTAACAGGTTTTCTTGACCTGAACGATGACATTAATATCCATGGGAAAGGCATCGGGTCACGCGTTCAGTGGAACGGGCCTCGAACTTGTAGTTCAAATGAGGCCCGAAAGGATCGCCCAGATCCCTGAACCCGTCATACTGGATGACCAAACTTTTATAAACATTATACCGTTGAGGGTAGGCGGCCCTCGTGTTACCTCTGTGGAACCAGAGGTCACCTGAAGGCTGTCTGTCCTCAACTTAAAAAGAAAACTCCAATTCTGTTCACACCACCAACAACTACACAACCAACACAATCACCACCACCACCACTACAAAAACAACAACCACAAGTTAACACAAAACAAAACACTGTCCAACCCCTCCCGCCACACTCACAAAACAATTTCTAAAACACCCGCACCGCAAACACTACCCGAAAATTTACCCCTCCCCTCCAACAGGGAAGACGACCCCCGTTCGTCGTCAGGCGAGGGGGAGCATTTCCAAAAAGTTAAAAGAAAGAAAAGAAAACACACCCCAGACACACAAATAAAAACAACCCCTCCCCAAAACATAACACAGACATCAACACAAAAGAACACACAACAACAGCAAACAAAAAACACCACACAAAAACAAAAATATGCATACACATACATAAACACAAGAAACAAAAAACATTATTTATAATAACAATTTGGTAAAAACCGAAGGGCCTAACTTCACCCAGGCAGGGGATTTGCCCCACCTCAAAATGATAAAAGTCCCAGGGGACATATATAAAACTTTAAAGGACAATTTTAAAGAGGACGTGCCCCCCCCCCCCTGCATCGGACCCCTTAACCGAGTCCTCCTAAAAAATTCCCCCACCCCCTCCCCAAACACCCACACAACTCCAAATACCCCAACCCCACCACACACTGATGCCCCCAGTCTACCACATACCTCCCCCCACACCCATGGAAATTGTGCGACCTGGTCCTCGGGACGCAGAGAGGTAGGTGCCTCCTTTTTCTCTTTACCACCAACATGGGTGTATTGAGAGTGGCTTGTCTAAATGCGCGTGGCCTGGGTTCATATTGGAAGCATGCAAAACTTCTAAATGACCTCAGGTGACGCTGTATAAATGTGATGGTCATTTGCGAGGCCCGGATCAGCAGCATGGGCCACCTAGCCCCCACCTTTGACGACTTTGAGATGCACGCATCTCTCTGTTAACCCGGAGGTGGGAGTGGGGTTGTCGTTCTGCTGCAAAAACATCTGGGTCTCGCCGCACAGACGGTACACTTGGACCCGGAGGGTCGACTGGTTGTTTTAGACGTTGGCAGCGGTGAAGGCGGAGCCTTTAGGCTGGTCGCCGCCTACGCCCCTTTTGGGTCAGCGCAGCCGGATTTCTTCCAACGTCTGGAAACTTTTCTGGGGACGTCCCGCTCCTTGCTTTTAGTGGGGGACTGGAATGGTATCCTAGATGCACGTTGGGACTATGTAGGAGCATACCCCGATAGAGGGGGTGTAACAGCCTCAAGGAGTTAATCGGCTAATTTGACCTGGCCGATAGATATCGACTAGATTTTCCGACTGCGCCAACCTGGACTTGGGCAAACGGCAGCGGATCATTTAGGTCGTACCTAGATAGGGTCCTAGTTAAGCTGTCCAAAGATGCTCATGGTTGGCTATTCGGATCACAAATTCGTGACTTGCATACTCAACCTTGATAGAACCCATAGACAGGGACCCGGTTACTGGAAACTGAACTTGTCCTTAACGGCAAGTAAAGTGTACTGGAACCGGATTAGTACTTTAGTTAAGGAGCGGTTGACGGGAGCGATCGTCAACAGCAGGTGGTGGGCATCTCTCAAAAGAGAGATTAGAGTAGTTTCAATAAGATTTAGTAAGGAGTTAGCCTCAGATAGAAATAAGAAGGAAAGGGAGTTGGTAGATAGTGTAGAAGAGGCAATTAGAAGCGGTGACGTAGCCAGAGTGCTAGCGTCGAGAACGGCCTTGGGCCAGTTCTTTGACGCAAAGCACGAAGGCTGCGTTGTCCGAAGCAAAATAGGTGCTCTAGGAAACGAGGGGACCAAAGCTGTTAGCTGGGCCCGCGTGACAGAAGCCAAAAGAGTGATTAGATCCACTATCCGGTCTTTGCGAGACCAGGATGGACGGATGATCCTTGAACCTAGGCAGATGTGTGAGGCCTTTCAAAGGCACTTTATCCGATTGTTCGGGAGGGGAGGATGGCGGGATGGGGATGTGGACTTCGGTCCATACCTCGACGGCCTGCCGCGTCTTTCGGACGAGGAGGCAAAGTCCTGCGAGGGGCCGATTTCAGTTGCTGAGATAGGGGACCTGCTGAGCCGATGCGGCAAACGCAAATCCCCGGGTCTCGATGGTCTTCCATACGAACTATATCTAGCTATGCCGGACTTGTTCCCCGATCTCCTCGAGGTGGTCTACTGCAACTGGCAACAGAACGGGAGTATTCACTGTTCTATGACCAAGGGCGTAGTCTCGCTAGTGAGGAAGGACGAGAACAAGGGGGATGAAATAAGTAATTTCAGGCCCATAACTCTGCTAAATGCAGAGTTAAAGATTTTGGCTAAGGTGTTAGCAAAGAGGTTGGCGCTTGTCGTGGGCAACCTGGTGGGAGATGCGCAGACATGTGCTATCCCGTCCAGGTCCATCCACGACAACCTCCACCTTATGCGATACATTATAGAGAGGGTTGGGAACGAACCCGGCTTTGGTGTGGCCCTGATCAACTTGGATCAATCTAAGGCATTCGATAGGGTCGACCATGGTTACCTGGATGCGGTGCTAGCGGCGGCAGGTTTCGGACCTGTTTTCAGGGGCTGGATCACTGCCATGCACAGCAGCCGTTCGAAATCACGCGGTCCATCCGACAAGGGTGCCCTCTCTCCTCCCTTCTGTATGTATTGGCCCTCGAGCCACTGCTGCAGAAGTTGGAGTTTTTGCAGGGCATCCCTTTGGAACCGGGATTTCGGAAAGCGGTGTCGGCCTACGCCGATGACGTAACAGTAATGGTGTCGACCGCCTCGGAAATTGGGGCGGTTGGCAGCTTACTGGAGGAATACGAAAGGTTTACAGGGGGTAAGCTGAACCGGGACAAGTTGATCGGGTTGCAACTCGGCACGTGGAGGGGCAAATCGATGACCTTCGATTGCGTTGTGGGGACGCTGGACGGAGGGCCCGGTGAAGTTGCTCTGAGTCTGGTTCGGACCAGACCTCCAGGTGGAGAAGAACTGGGGTGAGGTAACAAACAGGTGTTTGCACTGACCCAGAAGTGGGCTTAGTGCAAACTATCCCTGAAAGATCGGGCAGAGGTGGAGAACACTTATATAGCGTTCCTCATCTAATACTGCCTGACCGTCGTGCCTTGCCCAAGGGAAACGCTCACCAAAATGGAGCGCGTACTCTTCTAATTCCTTTGGAAAAAGCGGGCCCCTTTGGTGAGGAGATCCATCTGCTGGCAACACCCTTCGAAAGGAGGGCTGGGGATGCCGTGGCTGCTGATGCGTAAACACGCATTAAGGCTACGGCACCTCCATGAATTCCTCACCGGTCAACCGGTGTGGGCCTTGTTTGTGAGACGAACCTTTCCTAGACTTGTCTCACTCAACGAGTTGCAATCCTGGGTCAAGCAAAGACCGAGAAAACTGGGCACTGGCACACCGAGTGTGCCCAGGCGCTCACGGCTCTCTGGCAGGCGGACCCGGCTATCAGTGGAGACTCCACCTGGACATTCTATAGAGGGCTGGGGGTTAGCAGGTGCGACGACGCCCTCGGCGAAGCCCTAGGCATGGAGGAAGACGAACTGGCCAGCCTGTTCGGTAGGACATTTAGCCCGGGACTCATGGACAACTTCCAGAGGTCCCTGACCTGGCAGTGCTACCGAGGGACTCTGTCCGTTTGAGAAAAGCTCTACAGACACAGGCGCCCGGGTAGGGACCCCTCAAAAAAGATCTGTCCCAGATTCGTGCGCGACGAGGAAACCGTCGCGCATGCATTGGTACACTACCTTGGCGTCGCCGATCTGTGGGGCTATGTCGAACGACTGCTGTCACGGGGCAGACCTATCCGGTTGTCCTATCCGAGTCCATTATAACGATCAAGCCGCCTCCACTCTTCAAACATGAAGGAGAGGCGATGTTTCTGTGCGTAATAGCCATGGTGAAAGAGGTTGTATGGTGGACGCGTTTGAAAGGACTGAGGTCAGACACCTTTCTCTCTGGCCAACAACTGGTCCTTTTCTTCCGATATCATTTCGGAAGAAGGATCAGGATGGAGAGAGAGAGGTGCTCCACCCCAGCCAGTTTTATGAAAAGTCGGTGAAAGTGGCGAGAATAACCCGTGTGAATGGGCCTTCTCTCTATATCAGCCTGTAGGTGAAAAAGATGAAAAACCAAGGAGCACCCTCTCTCTGTGCTCCTGAGAAGAAGTGTTGCACACTTTTTCGGGGGGGGGGGGACCCCGCAAATCGCCTCCTCCCTATTGAGGACATTATTGTTAATTTTATATTTGTTATTTGTTTTTTTTACTCGTTCTTTTGTGTAAGCTCCCCCTTTGTATTTGTCCCCTTCTTTTGCGCCCTCGTGGCAATAAATAGAAACATATCTAATTATCTATCTATATCTATCTTGGGATGGACACACGCGTAAAACTTGCTGGTAAGTTCTGCCTAAATTTCCATAGAAATTCCAAACTGTAAACTTTCATTTTTGTACCATTTTGTAGAGTGACTGCCAGGTCAAATTTTGATCTGGTCAGTCTCTCAAATTATTCTACGCCTTTAGGCGAAAGTGGGTTGAGAAAAAAAAATGTTTATCTTTCGAAAAATTTCCTTCTTTGATAAAAATGGCTGAAGCATCTTCACCAACATTCAAAGAAAAAAAAGGGAAGCTAAACTCACAGATTCCCCCTGCCACTGTCACAGCAGCAGATGACCGACCTGCTGACCGACAACTTGATGTACCGACAACTACACATTCTGATTTTTAATGCAATGAAATACCTGTGACCGTTGGTAAATCACTGATGAGGGACTCATTTTATAACATGTTATCCATGTGCAACCATGCACTAGTATTCTTCTCCCCATTTTTTCATATATATATATATATATATATATATATATATATATATATATATATATATATATATATATAATTGTATATTCGTGTACAGATATTTTTGCATGCACAAAAACAAAATATAAAAAAACGTATTTATTTCAGGAAAACACAGACGGCTTATCGTCATTGTTACTGGCCGCGAGATCAGATTTTCTAGAAGAAAAAATATTACTAGTGAAACAGAGAGAGACTAAGTTTCGCGATTACCATCAAGAAAGCTCAGGGTCAAACCCTAAAAGTGGCTGGCCTTCATCTGAGAAAACCATGGTCAGTTGTATGTAGGATGCTCTAGGTAAAGCTAAGGAAAAGGGAAAAGGGGAGGAAGGAGAGCAGGATAAACGAAACCTACAATGAAAGAACATCTTAAAGTTTACCCAAGCCAAATGTTGTATTTATTAACATTTCTATATGCAGGTTCTTAGCAAGCTTACTGGCGCTTTAGTATGGTATTCAATTCTCATATCGTTTTTGATTGATATGGTGCATATATCGCAGCTATTCACATGTTTTAAACATTAGATAACGATTGCTAATGTATATTGTATGAGAATTAGCTGAAAAATATTTTGAATGAACAAATAAAAGAGATATAAAAGAGAGATGTTTGTTGGTTGGTTCCTTCGCGTATCACGAAAAATATAAAAAGTGACAATGGGAAAGTATATACAGGATTGGGATAAGAGTATATCCAGGAAAATTTATTGATACTAATTTTATAACACCAAAGAAGAAGAAAGACATACCACGTATGCTAACCAACCTGACTGCTATTTCTAGCAGGTTGGTAATCAACCATAAGGGATTCTCTGTGCGAGTTTGTTGTCAGTGATGATCGTGTTTCGCGGCCTATGTCTCCGATTCCAACGGTGGATTATACACACACACACACACGCACTCTCACATGCACACAGACGAACACTCACACAGGCACACACATATATACACACACACACACATATATATATATATATATATATATATATACACACAAACACACACACACGAACACTCACACACACACACACACATATATATATACACTAACACACACAAACATACACACACACACACATACTCACAATACACACACACTGCAAACAAGACAATGCATTCAATACAGACGTTTTCTCTTCTGTCGGTCTTCTCTTATCCTTTGTACCTCAGCTAGTATATATATAAGAATAAACAGGGGCTGAGTAGTTGTTGGATAAGATGTACTTATAAATAATAGGAAAGCAAGAACGAGAGAAAATTTTCCTTCATCAGTTGTCTGCTGGGGATCTTGGACATTTCAACGCACTAAAGACAATATGCCTCACCCTAGTGCGTCAATAACTCAAGGAAGTTAATGGGGGAAAAAGGAAGAGAGAGAGAAAAAAAATAGTAACAGAAGGGAAAAGGGAAGATAAAGGAAAAAACAGCAAAAGAAAAAACAAAACAAAAACAAAAGAAAACGGGAAGCAACAAACCGAAGAGTGAAACCTGAAGCAAAAGTGTGTCAGCAACTCGAAACGAAAGAGAAAAAATTAAAGTCAACATCAATTACTGAACACACACACACACACACACACACACACACACACACACATATATATATATATATATATATATATATATATATATAGCCTATGATAGACCTTGTGTGAAAAAGCCTGTAACCAGGGAATATAAAACCCGGATTTACAATGAAAATATGATCCCCCAAAGCTGTCTACATACAATGAATAAGTGGCTCAGATTATGTTCTATACCAGTAATAATACCAGCGTTTTAAGCCACACGATTTCATTGATGCGAAAATTAGAAAACCAACACCAGAAATGTTCATGAGAACGGAGATATAGATTGCCTCCTACTTAAACAATAGATTCAAACAGACCTTGAATGTCATATCGTATCCCTTTGACAACACATACTAACCCCCAATTACCAAAGTTCATCCAGGGAACTAGTCTGTATACATGAATCAGATAATAACACGAGACTAAACAAGGATCTATTTTTAGAAACTTTGAGCAGATATGTATTTATTGAAACGTTACCTAGAGTTAGAAGCAAATTGGACATAAAAGCCCCTGGGTGGCAAAAAGTTACTGTGTCGAACCCTCAACGTTGTTTTCCTCCAGGGGCTTTTACGCTCATGAAAACAAACATGCATGAAAACAAACATACATGCATTGAAGCTACAAATTCTAGGTTAATTTACAACCAATACATATCCGCTCAATCTTTATAAAAATAGATACTGTTTAGTCATGCTGTGACACGCTCTCTGCCTCCAACTTAGTCGCCTCGGCCACAAACTCCGGAACCACGGCTCGCAATGCAGAGAGCAGGAAGACAAGTAAATACCGGAGCTTGTCCGGTCGCTTCCTCTTTTCACTGGTCACTGATGAGTCCTCAGGTGTCCTAGTATCCCGTACAGCAGAATTCTGCTGTAAAATCGGATCAATTGCAGCCGGTCTGAGAAGGAGCCTCGCGAGATCGGGTCATTGTTGTAGTGTGTGTCTCTGGCCATTGTCCGCGGAAATCACTTTGTCATTTTATCCGCGGGGCGCAGCCGAAACACCACTCTGACCTAGGGGTAAAGTTTTTCCGGCTGTCCCCTTTCTTCCCTTGTTATAGAAGTCCTTGCCCCCCCCCCAATTCCACTCTTTTATGGCATTTATATTTCTTTCCAATTTTGCTTTTACTTCTGTGTGTTTAACCAAATAAAAAAACAGAAACCTTGAGTGAAATAGCAACAGCCATACAGAAACACACACTAGTGATCAATGATAGAATATAAATATACACAGATGAAATAACAACACTCACACACTAGTGACAAAAGATAAATATAAACACATGCAGACTCAGATAGGAACGCACGTGCACACACCAAACAGAATACACGCACAAAAACGCATGTGCAAACAGAGAGAGCAAAAAAACAAAACAAAAGCATTATAGAAACACAATGGGAGGAAACACAGCTATAATCATTGAAGATGTCACAGATATGTATGACGAAAGAACTTTGATAAATTATACTTGTATCTATATCTTTAACTGTTGGTCAATCAATGACAAACATTGATTGCCAGCTAAATTATTTATAAAAATATAAAAATATATTTTAAAAAATTTATTGAAGCGAAATCCAAATCAAACTGTATGTGTGCTTTACTATTTTTGGGAATATTTTTATTTCCCTCTAAAAAAAAAAAAAAAGTTGAGACTAATTTTTTTCATTTTATTAAATTAGGAGAAAGAGATCATTAAAATTCACTCCATCATTCTGTTACACTTTATTTTGCCTATTACGTATCTTTGATATCAATAACATTTGCCACATTTTATTTTGCCTATTACGTATCTTTGATATCAATAACATTTGCCACTGTTATCTTAAATCCCCAAAGTCTGCTCAAACATCATTACCCCATTGATACAGGTTCGGAAGGTAAAGGGGGGGGGGGGATCTCTGACGTGCAGAATCTCAGGTACTCACTGCCTCGTGATCTTGGAAAGGAGCTCGTCGGAATGTATTCCCTATCAGATGATCAAGTTTGCATATCTAAGAATTTCGAGCCACTTTATTGCAACGGAACAGCTTATCTGTGGAAGATCAAGCATGGCAGAGTCACCAGAAAAGGTCACAGATAACCAAACTAGTCTATTTTCGATATTATCTTTCACTTTGAACATTATGTTTTCCCAGTCACCACTCCATTCCACACAACCACTTCTACTCTACCCCACGGGATCAGGGGCGATATTTTCCACATTTAATTTGTTTCCATTGTTAACCTCCAGGCACTCACCAAATGAATATATACGTCTCAACCCCACCCAACGCACAACTATTTTGCCATCGTCAACATTCATTCCTCTCTTTTTTTTTCCTTTATTTTACATCATTTTCTGTTCTATTTCTTCCGTCAACTCATCCAAGAAATTACATTCTTCGCCATAACGAATTAAACTAAACACACAGATGAAAAAAAACACAAGCTGTTTTAACGGCAGTTCTAGCGATGAGTTTTCTTATTTTTATATGTATTGAAACACACAAACATTTTTTTGTTTTGTTTTCAGTTAATGATGGAAGGCAGGAAGCTGAATTAAGTGCAAGAATTGCAGGAACGGGTGCAGTAATGCACCAGCTTCCGAATTCGGTCAGGAGAAGGAGGTAGGTAGGTGTAAAAGTGAAACTCGCTATCTTCAATTCGGTATTAACGTCAACCCGTACCTATGGTCAGGAATCTAGGGTACTGACAGAAAAAATACGATCACAAATACAACAGGCCGAAATGGGGTTCTTCCGAAGGGACTTTGGAGTAACGTTACTCGATATTCTCATATCTCCCGAAATTGCAAGTCTTGTGCCAAAATTAGAAATTATTAGAAGGGTAGTGAATTGACACAATTACAAGAGCGTCAGATAAAGTGCCATTGCGATATTTGTTCTGGCTCTTTACATTCCGAGTTCAAATCTCGCCAAGGTTAACTTTGCTTTTCATTCGTCCGCAGTCCATAAAAGAATGAACTATTCAAGAACTGGGGTTGATTTAATAAACCTTACCCTCTCTCAATATTTGCCGGCCTTGTGTCTAAATTAGAAATCAATACAATTCCGGCTTGTGGTGAAATTGACAGAGTCGATAGAGCGTCGGAGAAATGTTTAATAGCATTTGTTCTGGGTCATGTTTAGAAATGTTTAGTAGTATTTGTTCTGGATATGTTTTGAGTTCAAATTTGCTTCTCATCGATAACATCGACTATCTCTCTCTCCACAAATGGCTGACCTTGTGTCTTAATTAAAAACTATTATTTAAGGGCATTAGATAGGCAGAATTATTAAAATTTGACAAAATGACAGGTACTGCAAGTTACAGTCTTTAACGTTAAGATTTCAAATCTCACCGACGTGAATTTTGCTGTTATCGGTCCGGACTCGATAAAATAAAGTATTAATAATATACTAGGCGGTGGATTGGCAGTATCGGTAGAGGATCGGATGCCATGCTTTGAAGCATAGAGTTACCTCCCTGTATGATCTGAGTTCAAATTCCGCCGAGGTTAACTTTGCCTTTCATCCTTCCGGGGTCGATAGAATAAAGTACCAGTAATGTACTGGTAATTGCTGGCCTTGTGCCTAAAGTAGAAACAATTAATAATATACTAGGATGATATAATCAACAAACAAATGGGCATGTGGTTAGAATGTCTCATAGAAAGAATCACTGGACATATTTTACGGGAAACACCAAACGGCAGGAGACCCAGTGGTAGACCCTGATCAGAATGGTTGGGTAACATCTATGAGCTTGGCTGGTTTCGCTTGAGCATCCAGTTGGGTTAATTGGAGACGGTTGCTTCTAACAGGACCCACTGGAAAGAGCGTTTGAGGACTCTGCCCCCACGGCCCTCTCAGGAATAACTAGAAGAAGAAGAAGAAGATATTATTGAGTGCCCCCTCTCTAAATATATGGCGTTGAGCCTAACAAGGAGAATGTATTTTAGATAGATTCATAGTCGGTGTTATTGGTTACAACGTATTACTGGTATACACTTTATGATCATTTGGTCCGTTAATTGTGGGGACTTCTAGAATGTTCAATAAAGCTTATGAAAGTATCGAAATTATAAAACTGGCATGGGTGTGAGATTAAGAAGTTGGTTTCGCAACCATATGGTTTCGGGTTCGATCCTACTGCATCACATATTAGTCAAGTTTTGTCTAACAGAACAAAGGATCAGCCAACATCTTATGAATTAAAATTTGGAAGCCCATGTGAGTGAACGCTTCTGTTGTTGGGTGGTAAATTTAATTCGGCATCCATTTTAAATCCATCACCACCTCTAGGGTTTTTTGTGAGGTTTACTAAGTCGTAAATATTCAGACAAGAGCTCTTGTCTCAAGTTAGCGCATTTTCATCTTTTCAACAGCCATAGAGACTATGAAAGTAAGACCTTTACATTGAACCAGAACTAGAATAATTAACTCCAAATCTAAGATTATTCACACCTGTTCTAAACCGATATTTGTCAATAGTTAAGGAGAGAAAGCGGGGAGAGGAGAGAAAGGAAGAGAGAGGAGAGCGTGTTTGTGTGGTTGTGTGTATGTGTGTGTGGTTACATTTTTGCGCAATACATGGTAGAATAGCAACTAAACAAATCTCAAATTGCACCCACCCTATTTAGTCTTAGCTAACGACACGGATACACATATACATACACACACACACACACTGTGTATTTAAAGCCTGGTGGGGCTCAGGCCTGAGTCCAGCAGATTTCTTCCAGAGAAATATAGAAATTGAGAGCGAGGAAATAAGAAAGAGATATAGAGGAAGAATCAACCCAGTACTAGACTGGTGTTTCTTTTATCGACCTCGAAAGGATGAAAGTCAAAGTTGACCTCGGCAGATTTGAACTCAGAGAGCAGGGAGCCAGAACGAATATCATAAAGCATTCTATTCTAATTTTTTATATATATATATATATAAAACATGAGAAGAAAGAATACTGCGTGGTTGCACATGGGTCACATATGATAAAAATAGTCCTTCGTCAGTGATTTTCCAACCTTCATCGCTTTAAAAATCATATACCTCCGGTTGGTGCGAGCAATAGCTAAATAAAGCTATTGGGACAAGTAAATCGCGTAAAGCGAGCGAGACAAGTAAACAACAGGGAAGGAAAGCAACGCAAAGATAGGAAAAAACAAGCAGCATGGAAATCCGGTCAGCTTAAACTGGGTGGATTTCATGAGCGCGAGAGAGATATACAGACCGTCCGACGTGAGTGACATGTGAGCAAGAAGAGAACCTACTACAGGCCAAACGGGAGGAAGTGAGAAGGGGAGAAACAGAGAGTGAGTGAGTGAGTGGAAGTTCGAGGAAGAGGCCAGTCGAGAGAAAGTGTAACTGACAGAGGGGGCGAAAGAAGGTGAGATAATAAGAGAGAGCGGGGAAGCAGTAAGAGAGAAAGAGACAAACGCAGCTGAGGCAAATATATATAAAAAACATGAGAAGAAAGGATACTGCGTGGTTGCACATGGGTTACATATGATAAAAATAGTCCTTCGTCAGTGATTTTCCAACCTTCATTGGTATTTCATCGCTATATATATATATATATATATATATATATATATATATATATATATATATATAATATATATATATATATATAATATATATACATATATATATACATATATATATATATATATATTAATTCAAAATATTAACAAAATAGATATTCTTGTGATCAATTATATTTTATTATACATATTTCAGAGGTACTGAGTTAAGTTCAACAGTACGTCCTCATCAGATAAAATAAGATGATGCATGACATACCCTGACATAGTAGATGGTTAAGATTCAGTCATCTACTATGTCAGGGTATGTCATGCATCATCTTATTTTATCTGATGAGGCCGTACTGTTGAACTTAACTCAGTACCTCTGAAATATGTATAATAAAATATAATTGATCACAAGAATATCTATTTTGTTAATATTTTGAATTAATATTAATAACTCTGGAAAACCTATTTTCTGTTGACTGCTTCCAATCTATTGTAAAACTCATTCTTTGATGTATTCATTGAACCTTGTTTAACTTTTAAATATATATATATATATATATATATATATATATATATATATATATATATATATATATATATATATATATATATATATATATATATAAACACGTGGGTGAAATGTAGGAAACAGAAAACTCGGAAGACACAAACAAGGATAGTTCCCGTCTTCTGTGGATCATTATAGCTTTGGATGTTTAACGTTATTATTACGTAAGACCTGGTAAAAATAGCAGCTAAACAACTCCCATTCAAATTATAGCCTCCTGACATAAATAAAGCAAGAGCACATACAGAGTATTGTATTCCTAGATACACATACGAAAGAGACCGAATGTTCATTACTGGGATCTATTTGATTATAAATCAGTTCGGTCTGGGCTGACCTGGGGTTCAATAACTACAAACAACAATAAAGCAGGATTATGACACAATTCTCAATACAATGTCAACTGGCCTTCTATCAGCCATGTAAAGCCAACACTGTCCACACGGATAACCTTTAAACTAAAGTTTCACATCTTGAGTTAATTCTAGTTGAAGTGAATCTGTCAGATCGAAGTACAGAATTGAAGTCATATTGAGGCAGTACCACTACCACCGTGGCTACCACCACCAGCACCACCACCAACAACAACAACAAGGCCACCAGTACCACCACCAATACCACCACCACCACCACCACCAATCCGCACAGTCAACGCCACCACCAGCGTTACCACTACCGCCACTGCCGTCACCACCACCACCACCACCAACAACAACAACAACAAGGTAACCAATACCACCGCCACCACCATCACCACCACCACCACCAACAACAACAACAACAAGGTCACCAATACCACCGCCACCACCATCGCCACCACCACCACCACCACCAACAACAACAACAAGGTCACCAATACCACCGCCACCACCAGCCTTACCGCTGCCGTCACCACCGTCGCCACTGAGGCCGTCACCACTGTTAACACAACCACCACCACCAACAACAAAAACAACAACAACATCAATACCACCTTCGCTACCCCCACAACACCCTAACCCACCACCACCATCGCTACCCCCGACAACCCCCTAACCGACCTCCACCATCACTACTCTCCACAACACCCTAACTCACCACCGCCATCATTAACTCCGACAACCCCCTAACCGACCACCACCATCACTACCCTCCACAAAACCCCAATCCACCAACACCATTACTACCCCACACACAACCCTCTAACCCACCACCACGATCACTACGCCTAAAACCCCATAACCCACCGCCACCATCACTACCTTCCACAACAGCCTAACCCACCTAACATTCTATTTATTATATTCAATAAAGGGACGGTGGATTGGCAGTATCGGTAGAGGGTCGGACGTCATGCTTTGACGCATAAAGTTACCGCCCTTTCCATTCTGAGTTCAAATTCCGCCGAGGTTAACTTTGCCTTTCATCCTTACGGGATCGATACAATAAAGTACCAGTAATGTACTGGAATAATTGCTGGCCTTAGGCCAAAAAGTAGAAAATTATTATATTCAATCTGAACATTAAGCTTTGCTTACGTGATTGGCTTTATATAGATTGTAGTTAGCTGTATTCGTGGGACACATATGCGTGTGTGTGTATGTTCTCAGGTCTCGAATGATCGTCCGCCCTCCCCCGCTTACTAATTTTTCAACAACACTCCACTCGCTTTTTAAATTTTGCTCATTTATCTCCGGTTAAATTTTATTCTACGTGGTACAATTCCTGCGACAATTAACAAAAAAATTATACATGACAAAAAAGAACATTACAAGAAAAGCCATATATTATAAAATAAATAGGATGGTTTGTAAGTTAAACGACTAATTCTGGAGTCAACCTAGAAAAGTTACCGATTCCCTCCCCTTTATTCCAACCGTCCTTGTTATTTGGGCCCCGAGAGTATATATATATATATATATATATAGACGTACAGGCGGATATATGCATGAATATATATCATTTGCTCCTCAACTTGAGAAAAACACTTAGCTGGCAACCAGTATTGCAGTGGTGATGACGTCATATCTGCTGTAGATGACATTTTTTACCAACAGCATGAAAGCTTTTTCACCAATGGGATCCAAGTAAGGCAATACCAATGAAAGAAATATGTCGACTACAAGGGGGACTATATTTTTTAAAAAACCCTCATATAATCACATTCCTTGAGAATATCTTGGTCAACTTATGAACTTTTCAGCCGACACTTCTTTCTCTGTATCTACGAGATAGATAGCTGTATGTGTGTGTGTGTGTTAAGTATTACCGTAGAAAAGGTAAAGGAAAGAAGAGTGCTCTATGTATAGTACAGAGCTATTTGACTACATCATAAACAACACAATATGATTATTTCATAAAATAATAATCAGGAAATAATAATTATATTGCGTTGTTTATTATGTAATTATATATATATATATATATATATATATATATATATATATATATATATATATATATATATATATAAAATATAAATATTTACAGATATACCAATTAAACAAAGTCACAGGTATATATGTGTTTTGGCAACTTTTCACGATGTGGCTCAATGAAGAATTAATAAATTAAATAATCAGAGCAAAATACTAGAGTATAGCATGTCCAGAGAATTATTTGATAATATATATATACATCATCTCTACTCCCAATCAGCATAATTTACCACACAAAAATCAATTAGACCAGGCTTTAAGAATAAAAGGCATCTATGAAGAAACAGTAAATAAATACGCCACTGCGGCGTCTTCGCGCACAACCGCTATAGAATATTTACCCAACATTTCAACAGCACGTGGAAATTAATTAAATATACGGTCAACCATACATAATTAGGTAAAAATTAATGTTAGAAATTTACCAGGATTAAATCACTAAATCCCGGCCCTTGGGTTTCGCTCACTTTTGAGATACCTTATTAAGGTTAATACTCGTGGTTTAGAGCTCTTCGTGGGACAAACTCGCTATGACATATTATTTTCCGAAGTTTGAGATAAAATTTGGGCGATATTGGGCTGCGCTTTCTAGCAACCAACCCACTCGCCGTAAGCAACCAATCACAGCCTTTCTGACTTGACCACTGCCACGTCACAGTTCTCAACCATTTTGAATTCGTGTTTGGCGGGTGCCACTTGGGAAAATAATATGTCCTAGCGAGTTTGTCCCCTGAAGAGCTCTAAAACTCGAGTATGATCCTTAATAAGGTATCACAAAAGTGAGCGAAACCCAAGGGTCGGGATTTAGTGATTTAATCCTGGTATGTATATAAGCATTTCTAACATTAATTTTTACCTAATTATGTATGGTTGACCGTATATTTAATTAATTTCCACGTGGGTAAATATTCTATAGCAGTTGCACGCGAAGACGCCGCATTGGCGTATTTATTTACTGTTTCTTCATAGATGCCTTTTATTCTTATAGCCTGGATTAATTGAGTTTTTGTGTGGTTAATTATGGTGATTGGGAGTAGAGATGATGTATATATATTATCAAATAATTCTCTGGACATGCTTTACTCTATATATATATATATATATATATATATATACATACACACGTATAATTATTATAGAAAACGAAGAATCAGTGATGCATCGAAACACAATTTATGAACATATTACAATTATTTCTCCAGCGACCAGCTCGAGGTACGATCTATTTGTGGATCGAACCTGACTCTGGATTCGAAAGTTCCTCATTTACGTCTAGCGACTTCGAAGCTAATCTTCCGTCTTATGTTATTCTGTCCCTTCGAGTTTCCCTCATCTGTCATCATCCTGCTTACGCGACCCCTCCATTCGTCAAGAATTCGAGTCGTCATCTATCTTTGACCACTCTAAACTGCCCACTGTCTATTTCCATTCAGGCGTGAGCTGTCACTCACCTTAATTCAGCCGCCAGAATTACTGCTATATGGGCAGGGTGTTGTAATCTGCCTTGCATGTCCTCTGCAGGGAAGTTGCCTTGCGAATGGCGTTGTCTATAAATGTGTGGTTAGAACGCATAATGTTAAGCGCACCTACATCGGCACAGCACCATGACCTTTAAATCGAGGATGTACAATCATACGAACTCATTCAAGGACCGGAGGAAGAGACACTCCACTAGACTGGCAGACCTGATATGGGTCTTGAAAGACAGTGGCACTGTGTACGATCTCAACTGGAGTATCGTTCAACGTGCAAAAGCATACTCGGCCGGCGAGGGGAAATGCAGGTTGTGCTTGTCCGAGGCCATGGAAATAGTGAGATTAAAGGGTGATGCAGTCAACCTGAAATCAGAGATCATCATAGCATGCAGACATCAACGAAAATGCACACTCTCCGCATGGTAACTCCCGGATGGTTTTAACCTGAGCCCTGTGGGGAGTATGGACGTCAGTCAGGGGGACGACGCAGGTAATGTGATGTGACATCGTACATTTGATTACCATGTATAGGTATATATATATATATATATATATATATATATATATATATATATATATATATATATATATATATATATATATATATATATATATATATATATATGTATATATATGTATATATATATATATATATATATATATATATATATATATATATATATATATATATATATATATATATATATACACAGCTATCTATCTCATAGATATAGAGAAAGAAGGGTCGGCTGAAAAGTTCATAAGTTGACCAAGATACTCTTAAGGAATGTGATTATATGAGGGTTTTTTTCAATATAGTCCCTCATGTAGTCGACATATTTCTTCCATTTGTATTGCCTTACTTGGATCCCATTGGTGAAGAAGCTGTCATGCTGTTGGTAAAAAATGTCATCAACAGCAGCTATGACGTCATCACCACTGCAATACTGGTTCCCAGCTAAGTGTTTTTCTCAAGTTGAGGAACAAAATGATATATATTCATACATATATGCGCCTGTGCGCCTATACATATATATACATATGTACATGTATACATATGTACTCTCGGGGCCCAAATAACAAGGAGGGTTTAAATGATTATTTCTATGGTTGATTTCTGCGGACTAGGAGAGGAAAGACTGTCTATATTTTATCTAATAATTCTTCAAACTTGCAATATTATATATAGCTCTGATTAATAAATATTTGCTTAATTAAATTTTTTCGTTGAGTCACACCGTGAATGGTAGCCACACTCATATATGTATCTGTGACTATGTCTAAACATATACATATCTCCCTATGAATTTTATATATATATATATATATATATATATATATATATAAAATACAATATGTTGAAAAGGTAACACACTAGAGAGAGATACAGTGCGCTATCAATTAAACAGGGAAAAACCCACCAGTGTATGGAATCTATAACCTATGAAAAGCAGACTATAGACGATAATTAAAAATATAAATTAAAGCGTAAATAAATATCTCTATAACTATATAACACACGTACAAATCCAATGTATATAGTTATAGAGCTATTTATTTACGCTTTAATTTATATTTTTAATTATCGTGTCTATAGTCTGCTTTTCATAGGTTATAGATTTCATACACTGGTGGGTTTTTCCCTGTTTTATTGATAGCGCACTGTATATCTCTATATATTGTATTTTAAAGAGGTCAGGATTTCTTCTCCTTTGAGCACATTATTTACAGGGAATGGTGAGGCTCTATGGCTCCGTTGATTTATCGTGATATATATATATATATATATATATATATATATATATATATATATATATATATATATAATAAAACATGTCTATAGAATCACTAGATAAAATATATACCGTTTCCTCTCCCAATTAGCATAATTAACCATATAAAAATCAATTAGACCAAGCTATAAGAATAAAGGCTCTTATGAAGAAATCTCCGACAAATAACCGAAAGCAACCCTTCGCGGCGGTTGCGACGGAGTATTTATTGAGTATTTAGACAGCGTGCATAAATCGACCAGATATACAGTCAACTAAACAGAATTAGGTGTAAAATAAACTAGAAGAAAAGTGAACATATTTAAATTACCTTTACCATGGTTTCGTCCGCATTTTAAGATATCCGATAACATTGGAAATCTAGAACTTCGGATTCTTCAGGAGTTAGCTCAAATTTAGACAATTAATTTTCCAAGGTGATCGCGCGCCAAGAATACATTAAAAAATGGCTAAGAATCGTGACGTGGCAGCGGTCAAGTTAGAAAGGATGTGATTAGTTGCTTACGGCTGGTAGGCTTTTTGCTAGAAAGCGCAGCCCAATACAGCCAAAATTGTATCTCAACCTAACGGGAGATTATTACATATAAAGGTTTACATATATATATATATGAAGTCATAGATATATATGTGTTTTGCAACGGGTCACTTTGTGGCTCGATGAAGAATTAATAAATTAAATAAACATGTTTTATGATATATAGTTCTGATTATTTAATTTATTAATTCTTCATTGAGCCACAAAGTGACCCGTTGCAAAACACATATATATCTATGACTTTATATATATATATATGTAAATCTTTATATATATATATTAGATTAGATTAGAGCAAACATCACGGACGCACTATCTCAAAATTATTTTTGAAAAGCATTAGAAATGCGCCACCGGTAAAACTTAAAACCAAAACTAAATACTAACCAATACTATTACTAATTTTCACTTATTCCTAATTAAACTATGTTTCACTGTGAACTATTTGTCAGCATTTTCTATTCCGTTTACCAATATATATATATATATATGAAAAAAGTTTGTCCTTCATCCGTGATCTTCCAACTATCATAGGTATTTCATCGCTTTAAAGACCATATACCTCCGGTTGGTGCGAGCAACGGCTAAAAAAAGTCGTTGGGACACGTAAATATAGGGGACGCCAGGGTAAACAAACAAAATGGTGAGGCAACAGAAAGTGAGGAAGGAGGAAACAAGTCCCATATTTCTATGAATTTAAGTTCGGTGAAATCGTGAACGAGAGAATAAAGACCAACAAACCTGGTTGAAATGTGAGCAAGGAAGGAATTTCGCACAGGTCTAACGGGAGGAAGAAGGGGTCTGGTCTGCGAATTCCAGGAAGAGGCTAACAGAGAGAGAGACTGCTAGAAAGGGTAAAGATATTTTTTCCTCTGCTGCTACACCGTCTTTTTCGTTCTATGTATCTTTACCCTTTCTAGCAATCTCTCTCTCTGTTAGCCTCTTCCTTACCTCACCCTTCACTCACTCATTCTCTGTCACTACCTCTCCTCCTCCTCCTCTTTCTTCCCGTTTGACCTGTGAGTAACTCTTTTCTCTCACATTCTCGGCCAAGCTGGTCGGAATTTTTTCTCTCGCGTCTACGATTTCACAGAACTTATGTTTACCGAATTCGCAGACCAGACCCCTTATTCCTCCCGTTAGACCTGTACGAAATTCCTTCCTTGCTCACATTTCAACCAGGTTTGATGGTCTTTATTCTCTCGTTCACGATTTCACCGAACTTAAATTCATAGAAATCTGGGACTTGTTTCCTCCTTCCTCACTTTCTGTTGCCTCACCATTTTGTTTGTTTACCCTCGCGTCCCTTTATTTACGTGTCCCAACGACTTTTTTTAGCCGTTGCTCGCACCAACCGGAGGTATATGGTCTTTAAAGCGATGAAATACCTATAATAGTTGGAAGATCACTGATGAAGGACAAACTTTTTTCATATGTAACCCATTTGCAACTCCGCAGCGCCCTTATTATCATATTTACACATATTTTTTCCTCTGCTGCTACACCGTCTTTTTCGTTCTATGTATCTTTACCCTTTCTAGCAATCTCTCTCTCTGTTAGCCTCTTCCTCACCTCACCCTCACTCACTCATTCTCTGTCACTACCTCTCCTCCTCCTCTTTCTTCCCGTTTGACCTGTGAATAACTCTTTTCTCTCACATTCTCGGCCAAGCTGGTCGGAATTTTTTCTCTCGCGTCTACGATTTCACAGAACTTATGTTTACCGAATTCGCAGACCAGACCCCTTCTTCCTCCCGTTAGACCTGTGCGAAATTCCTTCCTTGCTCACATTTCAACCAGGTTTGATGGTCTTTATTCTCTCGTTCACGATTTCACCGAACTTAAATTCATAGAAATCTGGGACTTGTTTCCTCCTTCCTCACTTTCTGTTGACTTCACCATTTTGTTTGTTTACCCTCACGTCCCCTTTATTTACGTGTCCCAACAACTTTTTTTAGCCGTTGCTCGCACCAACCGGAGATATATGGTGTTTAAAGCGATGAAATACCTATGATAGTTGGAAGATCACTGATGAAGGACAAACTTTTTTCATATGTAACCCATTTGCAACTCCGCAGCGCCCTTATTATCATATTTATATATATATATATATATATATATATATATACATAAACTTACATTCACTTACACACACACACACTAAAATATATATATATATATATATACAAAGGAATTGTGGTAAGGAACAAGATGGACCATAACGCAGCAGAGTACTCAATACTTAGGGTAGTAGAGTGGGAAAGTTATGAAAATTGTCCCCGCATTGCGTGGAAACTTAGCTGAGAATAGACTCCCTGATGACGTTAGGCTTCTCTATAGTTATTACATAACTATATTTATCCCCTTACAGAAACTAATTAGTTGGAGTGAAATTTTAGTAAGTAAGTAAATTTTCATAACTTTCTTATTTACGTCTTTCATATAATTGTTCTGCATTCCCCTGCATAGAACCACAAAGTTACTAAGACAAGACATATATATCTGCTAGCATAGGTATACATCGGTATACATATGTCGGTAGATATATTAATTCTTTATAATTTATATATATATATATATATATATATATATATACGTAGAACACTGGAATAAATATCCGTAGTGGTAGAGCACTCAGTCCATGTGACGAGTTTGGTAGAAGTGGTAACACAACAGTTAGTTCACCATACCGAGAACAATTGTTTTGTTCTCGGTATGGTGAACAAACTGTTGTGTTACTATTTATATATATATATATATATATATATACATATATATATTACACAAGTATCAAAGTTGTGTTTAAAACATTTAATTGTATATATATATATATATATATATATATATATATATATATATATATATATATATATATATATATATATATATATATATATATATATATCCAATTGAAACAGTTGACGAAATTGAAACATTGATTTAAGACCAATTGAAACATTTGACGAAAGTCCATTTACTGTCTATTATATATATATATATATATATATATATATATATATAAATGTAAGTATGTATGTATACGTACATATATATATGTATACAGACGTACAGTAGCATGTATATATATACATACAGGCACACATATATATATGCACGTATCAGTTTACCGAACATTTATTATAATGCTCGGTTTGTTCGTTTGTAAACAAACAAACACCCTGAATTACGCCGTACAGTGTTTAGGCAACCACGTCACCTTTTTGTTCAACACTGACACAGGAACGATGTACTAGTTTCAAGCTTATTAGCTATCGTCAGCACCGTATACCTTTCTGCCAGATGGTTGAACGTCCGAAAGTATATACTTTCCTTATGAAAATTAACGGCTGAGCAGCCTAATTTGCATATCGAGTGAGTTCAGTCGGCCAGGCGCACCGAAAACGATAAATGGAATAGAATGGAAATATAAAAATATATTGAAGTGAAAACCAAATCAAAGAGTGAGTGTGTTTTATTATTTCTTTCTGGCAATATTAGCACAGCATGATCCTCCCCAAATATAACAAAAATTCCTATCATTTTTATCTATATAATATACAGTTCTAAATATTTTGCAGGGAGCCTATGCATGCACGGATGCATGGTCTCATAACTCCCAAGGAATTTGTTGGGGTGCCGTATTGAGATATAGCGTTTCCAGGTTATTTTAATACCTGTCGGAGCCCATTCTCCCCACCCCACAGCAGATTTCTTCCAGGGAAGAATAGAGAATGAGAGATGGAAAGTGAGATAAAGAGACAGAGGAAGAATTGACCCAAGAACTTGATTGATACTTTTTTTTATATTGGCATCGAAATGTTGAAAAGCGAAGTTGACCTCGGGAGGATTTGAACTCAGAGAGCAGAGATTTATTTATTTCAGATTTATTTAAACAGTACCGTCTAAGATAATTTCAAGCTGTTATTCTCTTATAATCAGGAGAATTCTAACAGGACTAATATTGGTTTCTTATTTAGGCAGAAGACCAAGAATGTTTTGGAAAAGTCGATTAAATCGACACCAGTGCATTACTGGTACTTTATTTTATCGATCCCGTAAGGATGCAAGGCAAAGCTAACCTCGGCGGGATTTGAACTCCGATCGTAAAGGTATGTACCGCTATGCCATAAGGCATGTTGTGTGACGCTCTACAGATACTTCTAATTCACCGTAATATCAAAAATGCATCTTTGAATGAAGTAAACATTTTTTACCTTAAGGAGGATGGTTGAAGTGATCCTGTGTTTCCGTTGAAAGACACTAACCAAACTCTTTAGAAACTCTAGCACCTTGTGATTAACTGAGCTTAGATTAGTCACACTAAAGCATGCTGCTCATCCGATTTTCCGGAATCTCTCAGGAGATCAAGCGAAAAGGAACAAGTGAGAGAAAACAGCGGAACAGACTCCAATGGAGAATTTTCTGTGGCGATGAACCTGTGAAAAGCAGATTTCCAATCGGAAATGGTCTTTCTTTTCTAAGAGTGAGATTCGAGCTCGGGGCGAAGAGTGCCAAATTAAAATTTACCAATCATGTGACCCGGCACTTCGACGGCGCAGCCAACGATATATACAAGATTGTAATTGTACAGAGTGAGCATAACGTCTTTGAAACCACAAAACACATTGAGCTTTTTGTTTCATAGATTTTATTTTGTTACTGAAAATTACAACTACTTCCTGTAGAAAAGATAATGCAAACATGTTCAGAAAAACTTTAAACTTGAAATGTATAAATTAAAACAATCTAAAAGTAAAATCTCAAATAGTATCCGAGATATGGTATTACATAAACAGGGAAAGATTTTATGTTCACCCTGTATATTAAATGTGAAATGTCAATACCATCAACTAAACTTTCTATAGTATTTATGAGTATAATCTTTGGTTTTAGACTAAAGAATAACCGATTTCTCAACACCCCGTTTATTCCAACCCCTGGCTTATAAGAATTTAAGTGCAACCCTCTGTTTATTCCAATCCCTCCTATTATTTGGGATCCGAGAAAATACAGAATAAACGTTCGAACAAGACCTATTTTTTTTTATTATGCAAACATATCGATAACAACATATCAATAACAACATATCAATAACAAACATATTAATCCCTCAAATGGTTGGAGTGTTACCCCCATAATTCATACACTCCACTAGTCGAATACGGACACCCATACACACTCTGACACAAAGGTCTTTATCAGCAAAGATTTCCTCGTATGAACTAAATCATGGCATCAACAAAATGTGGCTTGTGTTCGAAAGCCCCATCTTTTACATATCCCCAGAAAAAGAAGTCCATAGGAGTGATCCGGCGAACGTGGTGGTCAGTCAAAGGTTTCCTAACGTCAAATCTACCTGTTGGATAATTCTTTGTCAAGTAGCCCATGCATAGTGAGTGCCAAGTGTGGTAGCACCTCATCCT
>OZ024743.1:66605439-66610439 GCA_964016885.1 Eledone cirrhosa
TACAAAATGAAAAAAAACTCGAGGTATCCTAGTGAAAGTATAAGGAAAAAAGATGAAATCGAAAATGCAACTGGAGTTTTCTTTTTTTTTTAAATATATTTATTTGGTTCCTTTAACCGGGTTTCGCAGTTCTTGTGCTTTTCAAAAGTAGAATTGAGATGGAGGTTTTGTGGTTTTCTCTCACATCTGGTTGGTGTTTGAATGTTACTTCTGTTTTATATGGAAAAAAAGTGGCTCGAAATGATAGGTTTTTAGAGAAGTAATTTGGTTGTTTGATGACTGTCACGTGAACAAAAGCACATTAAATTTCGCGCCCGTATTTTGGAATTTTCTTTGTAGCCATTTAGAGAATTTTGTGCCAAACAAAAGATAAAGGTCAAGAAAAACGGGATGGGCGCGAAATTTAATGTACTTGTTTACGTGATAGTCATAATTTCATTCATAACCAATTAAATTACATTTATAAAAAAAGCGTTCGTGAGCCACTTTTTTTTAAAGTAAAAAGAAATTCAAACACAAACAGGCGCGAAAGCTGATGTGCTCATTCACGTGACTGCATCAACCAATCAAACTTCACTCATGTATGAAAAAATAAAATGAGACCCCCTCTTTTTGAAGGCAAATATAATAAAAACTTTGTAACGTGAACTGGCGCGAAATTTATTATACTTATTCACATGACAGTCATCAACCAAACAAAATACTTTTCTAAAAACCTAGCATTTCGAGCCCCTTTTTTCCATATAAAACAGAAGTAACATTGAAACACGAACCAGATGTGAGAAAAACCACAAACCCTCCATCTCAATTCTACTTTTGAAAAGAACAAGGACTGCGAAACCGGTAAAGGAACCAAATAAATATATTAAAAAAAAAAAGACTCCAGTTGCATTTTCGATTTCATCTTTTTTCCTTAATATATATATATAGTATATATATATATATATATATACACATACATACATACATACACACATATATATATATATATATATATATATATATATATATATATATATATATATATATATATATATATATATATATATATGTATATATATATATACACATACATATATATATATATAATTCGATATTTAACTCAGCTTCATTTTCATTTTTAATAGAAATCAATTTCAAAACTTATATCCAAAACCTAACTATTTCATCTGATGAACAAGCTGGAGATTTGTGTAAGGGTTTTCTAGTTTAATGAAACCTTTGGTAAATGGAATAATTACATTTTGTTGTTTATTATGTAATTAAATAGCTCTGTACTATACATGGAGTACTCGTCTTTCATTTACCTTTTCTACGGAAATACTTAACACACACACACATATATGTAAATATATATATATATATATATATATATATATATATATTTTACGCACTTAAACAACATGTTCACCCGTCTCTACCACACCGATTCGGACTGCCTGAAGACGTCACAGCCAATGATGGCTGTCACCGAAATATATATAGCAGTATATCTATAATTTATAATGAACGCGGCCAAATTTTACCTATTTGACTTAATTATATATGTATGTATATATATATATATATATATATATATATATATATATATATATATATATATATATATATATATATATATATATATATATATATATATATATTAAAATACAAATATTAATAAAATAGATGTTCTTTTGATCAATTACATTTTATTACACATATTTCGGATTTCGGATGTACAACAGTACGTCCTCATCAGACAAAATATAATGATACATGACATACCCTGAGATGTTAAATGGTTAAGATTTAATCAAGGTAGTGATTAACCTAAGAGAAAATTTAACATTTATACCCTAATAATGAGAAAATGCGAAAACGTAATAAATTCAATAGAGAATGTTTGAGTAAGAAAAACATTGGTTAATGCGACACTTATAGAGATGTTAAAATGTATGATACTACAATTTATGTTTACCTAGGAAAACATCTCATGAATTATAACAGTTAATGAGAGCCACTGAAATAGGATTTATATAGAGGGAAAGATAAGGGGGGTAATATATGCAGAAGGAGATTTTTTCCGAAAGTTAAACGGTTAAGTTTGAAAATATTTAATTTATGCTATTTTAGGGTGAAGAATCAAGATTTTATTTTTTTTTTACATTGGTGGTTATTTATATTTATTAGTTTTGTAAATTCTATAAGTGTGTTAACATTTCTAAACTTCTGGATTTTATGAGGATAACATTTAAAGGATTTAGCTGGCCAGCGAAAAGGAATGTTTACACTGTTGAATATTTTCCTAAATGTAAACTTTAACGAAGATAATCAATGTCAACATATCGGTATGTAAAGCTTATGAAGTACTTATTGTTAGAAATATTTAAATAACGATTATGTATATAGATATATATATTAATGAGCCAGTATATTTTAGGTAAATGATAACGAAAAGGAAAATAAAATAATAGATTGAGGCATGCTAAAGTTAAATATATACCTATATATAACAGGGTGTAAATGCATTAATTATTCATAGTTCAAAATAAATACTAATCGAGAAATTTAGAAGTTAACTAAAAATTATGTATAGAAAGATACAGGGAGGTATATATGGATATATATTAGGTATTAATGATACAGTATACTTTAGGTAAATGATAACGGTTATAATTTTATATAATAAAATTCGACGTGTTACAGTTATATACATACATATATATAAGAAAAACAATAATAAATGCATGGATAATTCAGAGTTCAAAATAAGGTCTATAATAATTTATAGTTTGGATATTTGCTCTATATTTGAATCATGGATATAAAAATGCGGTAGGTATATTTAAAAACTTACAAAATATAATTACATACATATTATAAATAAGAGATAAAAAATGTAAATGCCTGAAAGATTCACAGTTAGAAATAAGTTCCGTAAAAATGTATGGGTTGGATATTAAACTAAAATTTAAAACTTAGATAGGAAGATAAAGATAGAGAAATAAAGAAATAATGGTATGGATCAAGGTTATTAATATTATGTTATGTATATCAATGTTCCGGTGTGTTATTGAACAAGTGCCTTTCATTCGAGCGTTATTTCTTCTATAGATAGTTATAAGATAATGTAATATTAAAGGCCATTAATGTTTTTCCCTGTTGATTATATACGCTGACAACCAAGTTTTTAATGGTTTAGTGTTTCTCTCTTTTTTTCTAGTTTTGTGGGAGGCTAAGAATGTGGACGTAGCTTTATGAAGGCAACTAGAGAATAATTCACTTTTTTTGTTAATTAGGGTCTCATAGTTATTAATAATCAACAGGGTCTCCATTGTACAGAGCGCGCAGTTATTTGATATATTAGAGTTGCGGTAAACTCCACAGTTCCGAAGTTTTGTCCAAAGAATGGAGTATTTTAAATTCCTCTCTTTTAATGACCATATGAGCTGTGATGAAGAAGTGGATGATTTCCTCTTGGAGTTCGAGAATGAGCATTTATGGTTCGCAAATCTGGCTTTAAATGTGGAAGAAGTCGATCCTATATAGTTGTATGTGTTGTGATCAGTATTTACGGTGCATTTATAAACCAAATTACTATCTAGACAATTATTTTGCAAAGGGCAATCAGTTTTATTTCTACAATTACATTTTGGTTTAGTATCATTTATGTTAGCTCTATTATTAAGATCATTATGCTGGTTTTGTTTTAGGATTTTAGTGTTTAATTTGGCAATGTTTTGGGCCATGTTCATAGTTGTAGAATACGAGAATTTAATAGTATGTCTATTAAAAATGGAATGGTATTTATGTTGAGTAGCGAAAGATGTGTCCAAAGCGTTAAAGAATAATTTTGGAATTGGTGTTTTAACTGCGACCGAAGCAGGGAGTGGGTGGGGGGTGGCGAACCATATGACTGATTTAGTTCTAGTTCTTATCCTCGATTTAGTTGGCGTATGGGTGTTTGAATTATAATTATTAGAGTTTCTCTTCTATATGTTATTATTTTTATCAAGATTAATAGTTGGATTATTATTATCTACATATTCTATATTATTCATATATCCTTCTCTTTTCAACGCGTTGTTGTAGTATTCAGCGTTTTCATCGAATATAGCTTTATTGGCTGATATTTTATTAATTCGTTTTTGCACACTATTTACTATAGCTTTTTTTTACAGATTTAGGGTGATTGAAATGGTTACTAACATAGTTTAAGTTTTCATTGGGCTTATGAAAAGGGTAATAGAAGCCAGTGTTTAAGTTAAAGGTAACGTCTAGGGAATTAACTATTTTGGTACCATTTTCTACTTCTAACTTCTACATCCGAAATATGTATAATAAAATGTAATTGATCAAAAGAACATCTATTTTATTAATATTTGTATTTTAATATTAATAACTCTGGAAAATTATTTTGTCGTAGAGTGCTTCCAATCTACTGTAACACTCATTCTTTGATATACTCATTGAATTTTGTTTAACTCTTTAATATATATATATATATATATATATATATATTTTATATATATATATATATATATATATATATATATATATATATATATATATATATATATATATATATATATATATATATTATATATATATATATATATATATATATATATATATATATATATATATATATATATATATATATATATATATATATATATATATATATATATATATATATATATATATATATATATATATATATATATATAGCTGTTATATAGTAAGGTGTATTATTGGTTGTGTAAAATGGTCCACTAAATTTTTGTTAGCAATATTAAGTTCTCCACGCTTTTGTATATCTCCAATTCCATTCAAGGGAACAGCTCAATGATGTAAAACGGAGTATTAGTATCAAAATGAAAATCCGAAGGCAAGGTAAAATTTCCAATCATTTAATCACGACACATGTTTCAATAAGAGATAGATCGATCGTGAAGCCATGTTCGATTATCACTGATCTCATCAGGTGAAAATGAATTGTCTTCAAATTCTTGATA
>OZ024743.1:66615439-66637939 GCA_964016885.1 Eledone cirrhosa
AGTGGAGGTGGTGGTAGTGGTGGTACTATGGTGGTTGTAGTGGAGGTGGTGGTAGTGGTGGTAGTAGTGGTACTATGGTGGTGGTGGTGGAGGTGGTGGTAGTGGTAGTAGTAGTGGTACTATGGTGGTGGTGGTGGTGGTAGTGGTGGTACTATGGTTGTTGTAGTGGAGGTGGTGGTAGAGGTACTATGGTGGTGGTGGTAGTGGTGGTACTATGGTGGTTGTAGTGGAGGTGGTGGTAGTGGTGGTGGTGGTGGTACTATGGTGGTTGTGGTGGAGGTGGTAGTAGTGGTGGTAGTGGTACTATGGTAGTGGTGGTGGTGGTACTATGGTGGTGGTGGTAGTGGTGGTACTATGGTGGTTGTTGTGGAGCTGGTGGTAGTGGTGGTGGTGGTGGTACTATGGTGGTTGTGGTGGAGGTGGTGGTAGTGGTGGTGGTGGTGGTACTATGGTGGTTGTAGTGGAGGTGATGGTAGTTGTGGTAGTAGTGGTAGTGGTGGTACTATGGTGGCTGTGGTGGAGCTGGTGGTGATGGTGGTGGTTCTATGGTGGTTGTAGAGGAGGTGGTGGTAGTGGTGGTGGTGGTACTATGGTAGTGGTGGTGGTGCTAGTACTACGGTAGTGGTAGTGGTGGTGGTACTATGGTAGTGGAGGTGGTGGTAGTACTATGGTAGTGGAGGTGGTGGTAGTACTGTGGTAGTGGTGGTGGTGGTGGTACTATGATAGTGGAGGTAGTGGTAGTACTATGGTAGTGGTGGTTGTGCTAGTACTATGGTTGAGGTGGTGGTGGAAGTAATATGGTAGGGGTGGTGGTGGTAGTGGTGGTTGTAGTGGAGGTGATGGTGGTAGTACTATGGTGGTGGTACGATTGATGGTAGTGGTGGTAGTTGTGGTAGTGGTGGTAGTGGTGGTGGTGGTACTATAGTAGTGGTGGTGGTGCTAGTACTATGGTGGTGGTGATGGTGGTGGTGGTTCTATGGTGGTTGTAGAGGAGGTGGTGGTAGTGGTGGTGGTGGTACTATGGTAGTGGTGGTGGTGCTAGTACTACGGTAGTGGTGGTGGTAGTAGTGGTGGTGGTAGTGGTGGTGGTAGTAGTGGTGTTGGCGGTAGTGTTGGTAGTGGTGTAGGTGGTAGTGGTGGTGGTGCTAGTGGTGTTGGTGGTGGTAGTTGTGATAGCGCTATGGTGATGATGGTGGTATGGTGATGTTGGTAGTGGTGTTGGCGGTATTGGTGGTGGTAGTAGTGGTGGTGGTAGTGGTAGTGGTAATAGTGGTGTTGGCGGTAGTGTTGGTAGTGGTGTAGGTGGTAGTGGTGGTGGTGCTAGTGGTGTTGGTGGTGGTGTTGGCGGTAGAGGTGGCGTGGTAGTTATGTTGGTGATGGCGGTAGTGTTGGTAGTGGTGTTGGTGGTGGTGGTAGTTATAATTGTACTATGGTGATGATGGTGGTATGGTGTTGGTGGTAGTGGTGGTGGTAGTAGTGGTGTTGGCGGTAGTGTTGGTAGTGGTGGTCGTAGTAGTGGTGTTGGTGGTGGTGGTAGTTGTGATAGTGCCATGGTGATGATGGTGTTATGGTGTTGGTGGTAATGATGGTGATATGGTGGTGGTGGTAGTGGTGGTGATGGGAGTGGTAGTGGTGGTAGTGGTGGGGATACGGAGGTGTTGGAGGTGGTGGTAGTAAGGTGTTGGTGATGGCTGTGGTTGTGGAGGTGGTGGTGGTGATGATGATACTGGTATTAGGTGTTGTGGTGTTGGTGGTGGGAGTAATGATGGTGGTGGTGGTTATAGTGGTGGTGTGGTGGTGGTGGTGGTGGTGGTTTGGTGGTGGTGGTGGTGGTAGTGGTAGTGGTGGTGTTGGTGGTGGTTTGGTGGTCGTGGTCGTGGTGGTGGTTTGGTGGTGGTGGTCGTCGTGGTGGTTGTGGTATGGTGGTGGTGGTCGTCGTAGTGGTGGTGGGTTGGTGGTGTCGTGGTAGTGGTGGTGGTGGTGGTGGCTTGGTGGTGTGGTGGTAGTGGTGGTGGTGGTGGTGGTGGTTTGGTAGTGGGGGTAGTGTTAGTGCACGTGTTGCTTTTTTTTTGATTGGTTGTGATTATTATGGTTGTTGGTGGTGGTTGTAGTAGTGATGGTGTTGTTGTTGTTGGTGGTGGTGGTGGTGGAAGTGATGGTCTTGTTGTTTTTGTTGTTGCTGGTGGTTGTGGTGGAAGTGATGGTGTTGCTGTTGTTGTTGTTGGTGGTGGTGGTGGTGATGTTGTTGTTGTTGGTAGTGGTGGTAGTGATATTGTTGTTGTTATTGTTGTTGGTGGTGGTGGAAGTGATGGTGTTGTTGTTGTTGGTGGTGGTGGTAGTGATGGTGTTCTTGTTATTGTTGGTAGTGGTGGTGGTGGTGGTAGTGATGGTGCTGTTGTTGTTGATGGTGGTGGTGGTGGTGGTAATAGTGTTGTTCTTGTTGGTGGTGGTGGTGTTAATAGTGTTGTTGTTGTTGTTGTTGGTAGTAGTGGTGGTGGTGGTGATGTTGTGGTGGTAGTGATACTGTTGTTGTTGTTGTTGGTGGTGGTGGTGTTAATAGTGTTGTTGTTGTTATTGGTGGTAGTAGTGGTGGTGGTGGTGATGTTGTGGTGGTAGTGATACTGTTGTTGTTGTTGGTGGTGGTGGTGGTGTTAGTGGTGGTGGAAATAATTGTTTCGACTTTTGGCACAAGGCCAGCAATTACCCAGTACATTACTGGTACTTTATTTTATCGAACCCGTAAGGATGAAAGGCAAAGTTAACCTCGGCGGGATTTGAACTCAGACCGTAAAGGGCCGTAACTCTATGCTGCAAAACATGGTGTCTGACCCTCTACCGATACTGCCAAGGTGGTGCCATTGGTAATTGTGCAGGTGTAGGTTCCTTAATTGGTAATAGTAGTGTTGGTGTTGTTAATGATGATGATGATGATTGCGTTGGTGGTAGGTTTGGGGGATGATAATGGGGTGGTGTTGTGATGGTAGTGGTGGTGTTGGAGGTGGTGGTGTTGGAGTTGGTGGTGTTGGAATTGGTGGTGTTGGAAGTGGTGGTGTTGGAGGTGGTGGTGTTGGAGGTGGTGGTGTTGGAGTTGGTGGTGTTGGAGGTGGTGGTGTTGGAGGTGGTGGCGCTGGAAGTGGTGGTGTTGGAGGTGGTGGTGGTGTAGTGATGGTAGTGGTGGTGTTGGAAGTGGTGGTGTTGTGATGGTAGTGGTGTTGGAGGTGGTGGTGTTGGAGGTGATGGTGGAGTTGGAGGTGGTGCTGTTGTGATGGAGGTGGTGGTGTTGGGGGTGGTGGTGTTGTGGTGGTAGTGGTGGTGTTGGAAGGGGTAGTGGTGTTGGAGGTGGTTGTGTTGTGATGGAGGTGGTGGTGTTGTGATGGTATTGGTGGTGTTGGAGGTGGTGGTGTTGTGATGGTATTGGTGATGTTGGAGGTGGTGGTGCTGTTGGAGGTGGTGATGTTGGAGGTGGTGGTGTTGTTGGGGTGGTGGTGTTGGAAGTGGTGGTGCTGGAGGTGGTGGTGTTGGAGGCAGTGGTGTTGTGATGGTAGAGGTGGTGTTGGAGGTGGTGGTGTTGGAGTTGGTGGTGTTGGAGGCGGTGGTATTGGAGGCGGTGGTGTTGTTGTAAGTGGTGGTGTTGTTGCGGGTGGTGGCATTGGAAGTGGTGGTGTAGGAGGTGGTGGTGTTGGAGTTGGTGGTGTTGGAGTTGGTGGTGTTGGAATTGGTGGTGTTGGAGGTGGTGGTGCTGGAGGTGGTGTTGTTGGAAGTGGTGGTGTTGTAAGTGGTGGTGTTGTAAGTGGTGGTGTTGGAAGTGGTGGTGTTGGAGGTGGTGGTGTTGGAGGTGGTGGTGTTGTTGGGGTGGTGGTGTTGGAGGTGGTGGTGTTGGAGGTGGTGTTGTTGGAAGTGGTGGTGTTGTTGGGGTGGTGGTGTTGGAAGTGGTGGTGTTGGAATGTGGTGGTGTTGTGTTTGTTGTTAGTGTTAGTGTTAGGTTGTTGTGGTGAATATAGTGGCAGTGTTAGTGGTGGTGGTGGTGGTTATGGTGGAGGTAGTGGTCGGTGTGTTTTTAATGGTGTGGGTGTATTGTTGTTGTTAGTGAAGGTGGTGTGGTAGTGGTACTGTTAATGTCGACAGTTGTGTGGTGTCGGTGATGATGGCTTGTGGTGGTGTCGATGGTAGTGTTGGTGGTGCTGGTGTTGATAGTTGTCATGGTGTTGCTGGCATTGGTGTAGGTAGTGGCAGTGGTTGAGGGGTTAGTGGTAATGTTGTTTTGGTATTTGGACGGGTGGTGATGGTAGTAATGTTGATGGTGCTGGTGGTAGTAGTGAGGGTAAAAATGGTGGGGATATTGGAAGTCGTGATCGTTAGTTTTGTTTTCGTGGTAGTAATGATAGTGTTTATTTTGGTAGTAGTAGTGGTAGTAGTAGTGATGGTAGAGTTATTGGTAGTATTATTGTTGCTAGAGTTGGTGTTAGTGAAGTTAATGGTGTCAATATTGACTGTTACTGTTGTAGATGCTATTTTGTTGTTGTTATTGTTGTTGTTGTTTTGTAGACTTGGGTCAACCATGGACCGGTAATCCGATATCTCGCAGGAAGTCGACTGACGACAATATGAGACGGACACATGTAACTTTCTAGGTATAAAATGCTCAGTCTATCTAACGCCTATACTGCACATTCCACATTCTGACATGCAATGATAGCTAGTATGGGGTACAGAATTCTAGTTTGGACATTTCACACTTTGCCTTTCATCCTTACGGGGTCGATAAAATAAAGTACAAGTAATATACTGGAATAATTACTGGCCTTGTGCCAAAAGTAGAAACAAGTATATGTTAGAATGTGGGATATCTACCCGAGTACAGGAGACTGGACACTGGTGAAAGTGTGATATGTGAAGACTGATGCACTGCTGTCCATTCTATTTATCACTACACCGCATCACAGCATGTCAGAGTGTGTGATATCTGGGGAAGTAGAGAAATAGGCTGGACACTGGTGAAAGTGTGATATGTGAAGACTGATGCACTGCTGTCCATTCTATTTATCACTACACCCCATCACAGCATGTCAGAGTGTGTGATATCTGGGGAAGTAGAGAAATAGGCTGGACACTGGTGAAAGTGTGATATGTGAAGACTGATGCACTGCTGTCCATTCTATTTATCACTACACCCTATCACAGCATGTCAGAGTGTGTGATATCTGCAGAAGTAGAGAAATAGGCTGGACACTGGTGAACGTGTGATATGTGAAGACTGATGCACTGCTGTCCATTCTATTTATCACTACACCCCATCACAGCATGTCAGAGTGTGTAATATCTGCAGGAGTAGAGAAATAGGCTGGACACTGGTGAACGTGTGATATGTGAAGACTGATGCACTGCTGTCCATTCTATTTATCACTACACCCTATCACAGCATGTCAGAGTGTGTGATATCTGGGGAAGTAGAGAAATAGGCTGGACACTGGTGAAAGTGTGATATGTGAAGACTGATGCACTGCTGTCCATTCTATTTATCACTACACCCTATCACAGCATGTCAGAGTGTGTGATATCTGCAGAAGTAGAGAAATAGGCTGGACACTGGTGAAAGTGTGATATGTGAAGACTGATGCACTGCTGTCCATTCTATTTATCACTACACCCTATCACAGCATGTCAGAGTGTGTGATATCTGCAGAAGTAGAGAAATAGGCTGGACACTGGTGAAAGTGTGATATGTGAAGACTGATGCACTGCTGTCCATTCTATTTATCACTACACCCCATCACAGTATGTCAGAGTGTGTGATATCTGCAGAAGTAGAGAAATAGGCTGGACACTGGTGAAAATGTGATATGTTAAGACTGATGCACTGCTGTCCATTCTATTTATCACTACACCCTATCACAGCATGTCAGAGTGTGTGATATCTGCAGAAGTAGAGAAATAGGCTGGACACTGGTGAAAGTGTGATATGTGAAGACTGATGCACTGCTGTCCATTCTATTTATCACTACACCCCATCACAGCATGTCAGAGTGTGTGATATCTGCAGAAGTAGAGAAATAGGCTGGACACTGGTGAAAATGTGATATGTTAAGACTGATGCACTGCTGTCCATTCTATTTATCACTACACCCTATCACAGCATGTCAGAGTGTGTGATATCTGCAGATGTAGAGAAATAGGCTGGACACTGGTGAAAGTGTGATATGTGAAGACTGATGCACTGCTGTCCATTCTATTTATCACTACACCCCATCACAGCATGTCAGAGTGTGTGATATCTGCAGAAGTAGAGAAATAGGCTGGACACTGGTGAAAGTGTGATATGTGAAGACTGATGCACTGCTGTCCATTCTATTTATCACTACACCCTATCACAGCATGTCAGAGTGTGTGATATCTGCAGATGTAGAGAAATAGGCTGGACACTGGTGAAAGTGTGATATGTGAAGACTGATGCACTGCTGTCCATTCTATTTATCACTACACCCTATCACAGCATGTCAGAGTGTGTGATATCTGCAGAAGTAGAGAAATAGGCTGGACACTGGTGAAAGTGTGATATGTGAAGACTGATGCACTGCTGTCCATTCTATTTATCACTACACCCCATCACAGCATGTCAGAGTGTGTGATATCTGCAGGAGTAGAGAAATAGGCTGGACACTGGTGAAAGTGTGATATGTGAAGACTGATGCACTGCTGTCCATTCTATTTATCACTACACCCCATCACAGCATGTCAGAGTGTGTGATATCTGCAGAAGTAGAGAAATAGGCTGGACACTGGTGAAAGTGTGATATGTGAAGACTGATGCACTGCTGTCCATTCTATTTATCACTACACCCTATCACAGCATGTCAGAGTGTGTGATATCTGCAGAAGTAGAGAAATAGGCTGGACACTGGTGAAAGTGTGATATGTGAAGACTGATGCACTGCTGTCCATTCTATTTATCACTACACCCCATCACAGCATGTCAGAGTGTGTGATATCTGCAGGAGTAGAGAAATAGGCTGGACACTGGTGAAAGTGTGATATGTGAAGACTGATGCACTGCTGTCCATTCTATTTATCACTACACCCCATCACAGCATGTCAGAGTGTGTGATATCTGCAGAAGTAGAGAAATAGGCTGGACACTGGTGAAAGTGTGATATGTGAAGACTGATGCACTGCTGTCCATTCTATTTATCACTACACCCTATCACAGCATGTCAGAGTGTGTGATATCTGCAGAAGTAGAAAAATAGGCTGGACACTGGTGAAAGTGTGATATGTGAAGACTGATGCACTGCTGTCCATTCTAGTTATCACTACACCCCATCACAGCATGTCAGAGTGTGTGATATCTGCAGATGTAGAGAAATAGGCTGGACACTGGTGAAAGTGTGATATGTGAAGACTGATGCACTGCTGTCCATTCTATTTATCACTACACCCCATCACAGCATGTCAGAGTGTGTGATATCTGCAGGAGTAGAGACATAGGCTGGACACTGGTGAAAGTGTGATATGTGAAGACTGATGCACTGCTGTCCATTCTATTTATCACTACACCCCATCACAGCATGTCAGAGTGTATGATATCTGCAGAAGTAGAGAAATAGGCTGGACACTGGTGAAAGTGTGATATGTGAAGACTGATGCACTGCTGTCCATTCTATTTATCACTACACCCCATCACAGCATGTCAGAGTGTGTGATATCTGCAGAAGTAGAGAAATAGGCTGGACACTGGTGAAAGTGTGATATGTGAAGACTGATGCACTGCTGTCCATTCTATTTATCACTACACCCAATACTTTTCATCACGGCATGTCAGAGTGTGTGATATCTGCAGAAGTAGAGAAATAGGCTGGATACTGGTGAAAGTGTGATATGTGAAGACTGATGCACTGCTGTCCATTCTATTTATCACTACACCCCATCACAGCATGTCAGAGTGTGTGATATCTGCAGAAGTAGAGAAATAGGCTGGACACTGGTGAAAATGTGATATGTTAAGACTGATGCACTGCTGTCCATTCTATTTATCACTACACCCTATCACAGCATGTCAGAGTGTGTGATATCTGCAGATGTAGAGAAATAGGCTGGACACTGTTGAAAGTGTGATATGTGAAGACTGATGCACTGCTGTCCATTCTATTTATCACTACACCCCATCACAGCATGTCAGAGTGTGTGATATCTGCAGAAGTAGAGAAATAGGCTGGACACTGGTGAAAGTGTGATATGTGAAGACTGATGCACTGCTGTGCATTCTATTTATCACTACACCCCATCACAGCATGTCAGAGTGTGTGATATCTGCAGAAGTAGAGAAATAGGCTGGACACTGGTGAAAATGTGATATGTGAAGACTGATGCACTGCTGTCCATTCTATTTATCACTACACCCTATCACAGCATGTCAGAGTGTGTGATATCTGCAGATGTAGAGAAATAGGCTGGACACTGGTGAAAGTGTGATATGTGAAGACTGATGCACTGCTGTCCATTCTATTTATCACTACACCCCATCACAGCATGTCAGAGTGTATGATATCTGCAGAAGTAGAGAAATAGGCTGGACACTGGTGAAAGTGTGATATGTGAAGACTGATGCACTGCTGTCCATTCTATTTATCACTACACCCCATCACAGCATGTCAGAGTGTGTAATATCTGCAGGAGTAGAGAAATAGGCTGGACACTGGTGAAAGTGTGATATGTGAAGACTGATGCACTGCTGTCCATTCTATTTATCACTACACCCCATCACAGCATGTCAGAGTGTGTAATATCTGCAGGAGTAGAGAAATAGGCTGGACACTGGTGAAAGTGTGATATGTGAAGACTGATGCACTGCTGTCCATTCTATTTATCACTACACCCCATCACAGCATGTCAGAGTGTGTGATATCTGCAGGAGTAGAGAAATAGGCTGGACACTGGTGAAAGTGTGATATGTGAAGACTGATGCACTGCTGTCCATTCTATTTATCACTACACCCCATCACAGCATGTTAGAGTGTGTGATATCTGCAGAAGTAGAGAAATAGGCTGGACACTGGTGAAAGTGTGATATGTGAAGACTGATGCACTGCTGTCCATTCTATTTATCACTACACCCTATCACAGCATGTCAGAGTGTGTGATATCTGCAGAAGTAGAGAAATAGGCTGGACACTGGTGAAAGTGTGATATGTGAAGACTGATGCACTGCTGTCCATTCTATTTATCACTACACCCCATCACAGCATGTCAGAGTGTGTGATATCTGCAGATGTAGAGACATAGGCTGGACACTGGTGAAAGTGTGATATGTGAAGACTGATGCACTGCTGTCCATTCTATTTATCACTACACCCCATCACAGCATGTCAGAGTGTGTGATATCTGCAGAAGTAGAGACATAGGCTGGACACTGGTGAAAGTGTGATATGTGAAGACTGATGCACTGCTGTCCATTCTATTTATCACTACACCCCATCACAGCATGTCAGAGTGTGTGATATCTGCAGAAGTAGAGAAATAGGCTGGACACTGGTGAAAGTGTGATATGTGAAGACTGATGCACTGATGTCCATTCTATTTATCACTACACCCCATCACAGCATGTCAGAGTGTGTGATATCTGCAGATGTAGAGACATAGGCTGGACACTGGTGAAAGTGTGATATGTGAAGACTGATGCACTGCTGTCCATTCTATTTATCACTACACCCCATCACAGCATGTCAGAGTGTGTGATATCTGCAGGAGTAGAGACATAGGCTGGACACTGGTGAAAGTGTGATATGTGAAGACTGATGCACTGCTGTCCATTCTATTTATCACTACACCCCATCACAGCATGTCAGAGTGTGTGATATCTGCAGAAGTAGAGAAATAGGCTGGACACTGGTGAAAGTGTGATATGTGAAGACTGATGCACTGCTGTCCATTCTATTTATCACTACACCCAATACTTTTCATCACGGCATGTCAGAGTGTGTGATATCTGCAGAAGTAGAGAAATAGGCTGGACACTGGTGAAAATGTGATATGTGAAGACTGATGCACTGCTGTCCATTCTATTTATCACTACACCCCATCACAGCATGTCAGAGTGTGTGATATCTGCAGAAGTAGAGAAATAGGCTGGACACTGGTGAAAGTGTGATATGTGAAGACTGATGCACTGCTGTCCATTCTATTTATCACTACACCCCATCACAGCATGTCAGAGTGTGTGATATCTGCAGAAGTAGAGAAATAGGCTGGACACTGGTGAAAGTGTGATATGTGAAGACTGATGCACTGCTGTGCATTCTATTTATCACTACACCCCATCACAGCATGTCAGAGTGTGGGATATCTGCAGATGTAGAGAAATAGGCTGGACACTGGTGAAAGTGTGATATGTGAAGACTGATGCACTGCTGTCCATTCTATTTATCACTACACCCCATACTTTTCATCACGGCATGTCAGAGTGTGTGATATCTGCAGAAGTAGAGAAATAGGCTGGACACTGGTGAAAATGTGATATGTGAAGACTGATGCACTGCTGTCCATTCTATTTATCACTACACCCCATCACAGCATGTCAGAGTGTGTGATATCTGCAGAAGTAGAGAAATAGGCTGGACACTGGTGAAAGTGTGATATGTGAAGACTGATGCACTGCTGTCCATTCTATTTATCACTACACCCTATCACAGCATGTCAGAGTGTATGATATCTGCAGATGTAGAGAAATAGGCTGGACACTGTTGAAAGTGTGATATGTGAAGACTGATGCACTGCTGTCCATTCTATTTATCACTACACCCCATCACAGCATGTCAGAGTGTGTGATATCTGCAGAAGTAGAGAAATAGGCTGGACACTGGTAAAAATGTGATATGTGAAGACTGATGCACTGCTGTCCATTCTATTTATCACTACACCCCATCACAGCATGTCAGAGTGTGTGATATCTGCAGAAGTAGAGAAATAGGCTGGACACTGGTGAAAATGTGATATGTGAAGACTGATGCACTGCTGTCCATTCTATTTATCACTACACCCCATCACAGTATGTCAGAGTGTGTGATATCTGCAGAAGTAGAGAAATAGGCTTGACACTGGTGAAAATGTGATATGTGAAGACTGATGCACTGCTGTCCATTCTATTTATCACTACACCCCATCACAGCATGTCAGAGTGTATGATATCTGCAGAAGTAGAGAAATAGGCTGGACACTGGTGAAAATGTGATATGTGAAGACTGATGCACTGCTGTCCATTCTATTTATCACTACACCCTATCACAGCATGTCAGAGTGTGTGATATCTGCAGAAGTAGAGAAATAGGCTGGACACTGGTGAAAGTGTGATATGTGAAGACTGATGCACTGCTGTCCATTCTATTTATCACTACACCCCATCACAGCATGTCAGAGTGTGTGATATCTGCAGAAGTAGAGAAATAGGCTGGACACTGGTGAAAGTGTGATATGTGAAGACTGATGCACTGCTGTCCATTCTATTTATCACTACACCCTATCACAGCATGTCAGAGTGTATGATATCTGCAGATGTAGAGAAATAGGCTGGACACTGGTGAAAGTGTGATATGTGAAGACTGATGCACTGCTGTCCATTCTATTTATCACTACACCCCATCACAGCATGTCAGAGTGTGTGATATCTGCAGGAGTAGAGAAATAGGCTGGACACTGTTGAAAGTGTGATATGTGAAGACTGATGCACTGCTGTCCATTCTATTTATCACTACACCCTATACTTTTCATCACAGCATGTCAGAGTGTGTGATATCTGCAGAAGTAGAGAAATAGGCTGGACACTGGTGAAAATGTGATATGTGAAGACTGATGCACTGATGTCCATTCTATTTATCACTACACCCCATACTTTTCATCACAGCATGTCAGAGTGTGTGATATCTGCAGAAGTAGAGAAATAGGCTGGACACTGGTGAAAGTGTGATATGTGAAGACTGATGCACTGCTGTCCATTCTATTTATCACTACACCCTATCACAGCATGTCAGAGTGTATGATATCTGCAGATGTAGAGAAATAGGCTGGACACTGGTGAAAGTGTGATATGTGAAGACTGATGCACTGCTGTCCATTCTATTTATCACTACACCCCATCACAGCATGTCAGAGTGTGTGATATCTGGGGAAGTAGAGAAATAGGCTGGACACTGGTGAAAGTGTGATATGTGAAGACTGATGCACTGCTGTCCATTCTATTTGTAACTACACCCCATACTTTTCATCACAGCATGTCAGAATGTGTGATATCTGCAGAAGTAGAGAAATAGGCTGGACACTGGTGAAAATGTGATATGTGAAGACTGATGCACTGCTGTCCATTCTATTTATCACTACACCCCATCAAAGCATGTCAGAGTGTGTGATATCTGGGGAAGTAGAGAAATAGGCTGGACACTGTTGAAAGTGTGATATGTGAAGACTGATGCACTGCTGTCCATTCTATTTATCACTACACCCCATACTTTTCATCACAGCATGTCAGAGTGTGTGATATCTGCAGAAGTAGAGAAATAGGCTGGACACTGGTGAAAGTGTGATATGTGAAGACTGATGCACTGATGTCCATTCTATTTATCACTACACCCCATCACAGCATGTCAGAGTGTGTGATATCTGGGGAAGTAGAGAAATAGGCTGGACACTGGTGAAAGTGTGATATGTGAAGACTGATGCACTGCTGTCCATTCTATTTGTAACTACACCCCATACTTTTCATCACAGCATGTCAGAATGTGTGATATCTGCAGAAGTAGAGAAATAGGCTGGACACTGGTGAAAGTGTGATATGTGAAGACTGATGCACTGCTGTCCATTCTATTTATCACTACACCCTATCACAGCATGTCAGAGTGTGTGATATCTGCAGAAGTAGAGAAATAGGCTGGACACTGGTGAAAGTGTGATATGTGAAGACTGATGCACTGCTGTCCATTCTAGTTATCACTACACCCTATCACAGCATGTCAGAGTGTGTGATATCTGCAGGAGTAGAGAAATAGGCTGGACACTGGTGAAAGTGTGATATGTGAAGACTGATGCACTGCTGTCCATTCTATTTATCACTACACCCCATCACAGCATGTCAGAGTGTGTGATATCTGCAGGAGTAGAGAAATAGGCTGGACACTGGTGAAAGTGTGATATGTGAAGACTGATGCACTGCTGTCCATTCTATTTATCACTACACCCCATCACAGCATGTCAGAGTGTGTGATATCTGCAGAAGTAGAGAAATAGGCTGGACACTGGTGAAAGTGTGATATGTGAAGACTGATGCACTGCTGTCCATTCTATTTATCACTACACCCCATCACAGCATGTCAGAGTGTGTGATATCTGCAGAAGTAGAGAAATAGGCTGGACACTGGTGAAAGTGTGATATGTGAAGACTGATGCACTGCTGTCCATTCTATTTATCACTACACCCCATCACAGCATGTCAGAGTGTGTGATATCTGCAGAAGTAGAGAAATAGGCTGGACACTGGTGAAAGTGTGATATGTGAAGACTGATGCACTGCTGTCCATTCTATTTATCACTACAACCCATACCTTTCATCACAGCATGTCAGAGTGTGTGATATCTGCAGGATGAAAGAAAGAGATGGATACTTTTGAAAGTATAATATGTCCAATCTTCCATTCTTAAACCCAAACGAGCCTTCATTATATGTGGTGGATTGGCAGTATCGATAGAGGGACGGACGCCATGCTTTGACGCATATATTTGCGGCCCTTGTCATTCTGAGTTCAAATCCCGCCGAGGTTAACTTTGCCTTTCATCCTTACGGGTCGATAAAATAAAGTACCAGTAATACACTGGGATAATTGCTGGCCTTGTGTCAAAAGTAGAAACAATTATATGCGGTGGATTGGCAGTATCGGTAGAGGGTCGGACGCCATGCTTTGACGCATAGAGTTACGGCGCTTGCCATTCTGAGTTCAAATATTGTCCAGTCCTTTTCTCTACAGATATCACACACTCTCTTATGCTGTGATGGGGTGTAGTGATAAATAGAATGGACTGCTGGACATCAGTTCACATACCACACTTTCGCCAGTGTCCAGTCTGTTTCTCTACTTCTGCTGATATCACATATTCTGACATGCTGTAGTGAATAATAGTATGGCGTGTAATCATAAATAGAAAGGACTGCAGTGCTGCAGTCTTCACATGTCACACTTTCACCATTGTCCAGCCTGTCTTATTACTCCTGCAGACATCACACACTATGACAAGCTGTTGTGAAATAAATGTGGTTTAATGATAAATATAATGGACTGCGGTGCACCTGTCTTCCCATATAATACTTCCTCTAATATCCAGCCTGTTTCTCTACTCCCGCAGATACTGCATACTCTGTCATGCTGAGATGAAATATATGTGGTTTAGTGATAAATAGAAAGGGCAGCAGTGCGGTAGTCTTCCCTCTACTTTCCAGCCTGTCTCTCTATTCCGGCAGGTATCCCACACTCATGCTTTGATGGGGTGTAGTGATAAATAGAAAGGTCTGCAATGCATCAGTCTTCAAATATTACACTTTCACCATTGTCCAATCTTTTTCTCTACTCCTGCAGATATCACACACCATGACAAGTTGTGATGAAATGTAGGCTTTAGGGATAAATAGAAAGGACAGCAGTGCGGCAGTTTTCCCATATTACACTCCCTCTAATGCCCTGCTTGTTTCACTACTTCTGCAGATACTATGATGAATAGTAAGGGGTGTAGAGATAAATAGACTGAACGGTAGCGTGGCAGACATCACATATTACCCTCCCTCTACTGTCCAGCTTGTTTCACTAATCCTGTAGATACTGTAATGAATAGAATAGGGTGTATTGGTGGCAACAGTAGAGTTGGTCATTGTGGAATCAGATTATAACAGTAGCTGTTCTATTATAGTTACTAGCAGAAAAGCCACCAATCGGGGGGTTTTCTGCTAGCGTGTGCAGTGTGTATATTGATATTATACGCAAGTATATATGTATGTACATATGATACATCAAATAAAATCGTAATTCACAATATACACAAACATTGAACGAAGGTTATATGCGTTACATTGTCTTATGTAATCAGTAACGTAATCCATGATACATTAAAAAAAGACGATATTATATATAAACTGCATTAGGAGAAAATTAGTGACGGAAATATATGTGATGTTTATTTAAGTGATCGCTAACCGGAAGTGTTGACATTTGAAAATTTTAAAGAAGTGAATCTTAAAATAAGCAACAAAATTATTTATATTTAATCAAGAATAATGAAATTTAGCAGATAAATTATGTAATATTCATTCATTATTTATTCAAAGTAATCGAACTTATTTTACAAACGGTATTTAAAAAAATATATTCTGGACGCAGTCCCGCACTCCTTACTTTATTATAGTTTAGATTGTCGATGGTGTATATCTCAATAGAGTGGTTGGTAGGCTGTAGTGTATATCCCAGTGCAGTGGTTGGGGTCAAGTGGTGTATATCCCAGTACAGTGTTTGGGGTCAAGTGGTGTGTATCCCTGTACCTTATTTGGGGTCCAGTGAAACTATTGATATTCCAATGTGAGATAGTGTTGGTGGGACATTATTATAGAAGTATATGGAATGGCAGATTCGGTTGAAGGTCGGACATGCTTTCCAGAATAGTTACGTCCCTTTACGATCTGAGTTCAAATCCCGCCGAGGTTAACTTTGCCTTTCATCCTTACAGAGTCGATAAAATAAAGTACCAGTAATGCACTGGGTAATTGATGGTCTTGTGCCAAAAGTAGAAACAATTATTATAGAAGTATAAGTATTATTCTGAAATATCCGCTCTGTCAATACTTTGTATCTGTTAATTATTCCATAGTTCTGGTATATGTATAAGTTGTTTTACAGTCTACTGTGGACATGGCTGGATTTAATAGGGTGCCACACCACCCACCGACGGCCGTAGAAATTTATTTGGGCCCTTAGCTGGGCTTTTGAGTTTTAGGATGCTCAGAAGTTTTGAATTTAATATCCGTATATATATATAAAATTTTAATTCCAATTACTTGAGTCAAGATAACTTTGATAATGTAAAATTGGGGGGGGGGGGATGCTAATTTTTTGTGAATGAGCCCCCCACCACACCTCTAACCTGAAGTGTTCCAGGCTCCACCCAAGATCTAAATCTAACCCTGTCTGACTGTGGACGCAAAATGCTTCCCAATCATAAAGTTCCCCATTCGGTACCTCCGCATGGCTTCTTTGATTGATGGCATTTATCGAAGCCTCAGGTCGACACGAGAGCTATGTGAATGTTATTGGGTAGTCAGAAAGTGATTAGAAACCAATCGACACTCACTGTGCTTGCAATTCAAGCTGCTCACACTTGTCGCAAACTTTCTCATGCTGAATCACACTATTTAGTAGAGTGCACACTTATCATTGGAAGTTTAGTTATATGCATATATGATTCTTTTCATTATATCTTAGATTGGCAGTATCAGTAGAGGGTCGGACGCCATGCTTTGACGCATAGAGTTACGGTCCTTGCCATTCTGAGTTCAAATCCCGCCGAGGTTAACTTTGCATTTCATCCTTACGGGGTCGATAAAATAATGTACCAGTAATGCACTGGTTTATTGCTGGCTTTGTGCCAAAAGTAGAAACGATTATTTCTTAGATTTGTGTTACGGATGGATTTAGGCAGTATAATGAAAACTGAGACACGGAACACGTGCAACAAGTGAAAACCACTAAAGGGCCCCCCATGAACTAGATGGTGCTGTTAAACGGGGAGACACCTTATGTACACTCCTGTTTGAGAAGTTATCGTATTTTGCGAGCGATAAACATATCATTGCAGTTTTTTTGCAGCTAAGTGTGCAACAACATTCTGTGAAATACAGCACTCCTAGGGAACTGTGTACCACGCAGGGGTCAATGTTCGCATATGTATGAGATTATTTTCAATAACGTCCTTGTAACTAAATAAAAAAAAACTTCCTGCCCCCTTACGCAATATACATCATATACACATACACAAACGCACAAAAAAAACAAACACACATACATACATACACGCATCCCTACATACATATATGCACACATATATGCACACATATACATGTAAGTATATATATATATATACATATATATATATAAACAAACATAAATTATCGAGAATCGCATTTCGGCCCACGAAATAACGAAAAACAACCCCCGAGATGTGTGGCAAGTGCTCAATGATTCAGATGAACCAGAGCTATAACAAACGTTAAAGGCCAAACACACTGAGACGATGGTTAAACAATCATTCGCATAGCCAAAAAAACGATCAAGTAATTCGGGTATTGAAAATTTACCCGGACCTCCTGGAAGGTTGGTAAAATCCAGTATAAGGGTTTCTGCGGCTCCTAAATCAAGTACTGTCCGCCTACATAAATAATGTTAGGCTTCTGGTAAGAAGATTGAACAAGGAAGCCACTTTCTCAACAGGTTTTAGTTCAATGTTAATACAAGGACTGACTATTGCTGACCCCACGTGGGGATCGGCAAGGGAGGCAACCCCTATATCGGGCGAATGAATTCAGTTGTGTATATTTTTGCAAGAATGCAAAAACATCACAAATCGAATAGAGTTCTCAACAGAAGGGTTAAAAATAACATAACCTATTCATCAGTCAATAGAATCAACTAAAATATATATATATATATATATTTAAAAGAATAGCGGTGTAACACACAAGTTATGATATATTGGTAAACGGAATAGAAAATGCTAACAAATTGTTCACAGTGAAAAATAGTTTAATTAGGAATAAGTGATAATTAGTAATAGTATTGGTTAGTATTGAGTTTTGGTTTTAAGCTTTACCGGTTGCGCATTTCTAATGCTTTTCAAAAATAATTTTGAGATAGAGCGTCCGTGATGTTTGCTCTGATCTGATTAGTTTTGGGAATTCTACCTGTTTTTATGTTAAAAAAGTGGCTCCAGCGGTATTAAAATAAGTTTTGCGCCAATTCGTGTTGCAAAAATTCTTGTGGTCAAAACAATTTTGATTGGTCGGTAGAGGTGAAGTGAATGTAAAAAATTGATTTTGCGCCAAATGTAGGTTTATGTCGGCTGACTGAGAGATAAGTCTTTCACAACAAATATGTGTGTGTGTGTGTGTAGTAGTAGTAAAGAGGTTCGTTGTTGTGATAATGGTCAGCAGGGATATGTGTGCGAACCGCAGCCTGTTGACAGTTCAAATGCCTATTAAGACAAGTGTGTGTGTGTGTGTGTGTGTGTAGCAGAGTAATTCGTGGTAGAGGGATGGTCAGTAGGAATGTGTCTGTAAGTGTGTGGGGGATATTTTAACATGTTAAAAGATATTTTTTCAGCTCTTGTCTTATACGGAGAAGTGTGTGTGTGTGTGTCTGTGTGTGTGTGTGTGTGTGTTTATGTGTGTGTGTGTGTGTGTGTGTGTGTGTGTGTGTGTGTGTGTGTGTGTGTGTGTGTGTGTGTCTCTTCGTATGTTAGTGTGTGGGGGATATTTTAACATGTTAAAAGATATTTTTTCAGCTCTTGTCTTATACGGAGAAGTGTGTGTGTGTGTGTGTGTCTTTGTATGTTAATGTACGCATGTGTATGTGTGTGTGTATATATATATGTGTGTGTGTGTGTGAGAGAGAGAATGTGGGTGTGTGTGTGGGTGGATCACTATTTATTTCTGTTAAAATGGTGTACATTATTCGATATTTTCAGTAAAATCGATTCTCTCAATAGAACATCAAAAACCTTAATAATAAAAGGTGTGAAATGATATATAGTATTGGCATAATACCAAGGTGTGTGTGAGTCCAGATTGTACGTACTGCAAGGGGGATCCATTAGGCCTTGCCGTATTGGAATACCTGTGCACAAATATGTATCTGGAGTGTGTCCAGAACTTGTATACCCGTGCACAAATTGTATACCTGTCCACAACTTGTACACATGTATCTGGAGTGTGTCCAGAAATTGTATACCTGTGCACAAATATGTATCTGGAATGTGTCCAGATTGTACGTACTGCAAGGGGAGTTCATTAGGCCTTGCCGTATTGGAATACCTGTGCACAAATATGTATGTGCCCATCTGTGTGCAATGCATGTGTGCATTTATGTATGTGTGTGTGTCGGCACGTTTATATCTATAGACATCAAAAGGTATGCACATTTGTGTATATTTGTGTTGCACCATAGAACATGTGTGTTTACGTATGTCATTATGTTTATATGTGGGTAGAGATGTATGCTGATGTAGGTATGTATGTTGACGTGTGTATGTTGTGGGTTCGTCTTAGGGAGAAGTGTTTAGACGGGGTCCGTATTTGTTAATAAAGTAAGATTCCTTGCTGATGCGCTGGGTGTGGGTGGCATTAGCTTTAAATTTGTACAGGGGAAAGATTCTGAAGTTGGGATGATTTTGGGCGGCACAGGTATCAATGTGTTCACTCAGTGGTATTTTCCTGTATTCCCGTATTTTAATTTGGGATCTATGGACAGTCATGCGTTGACGGAGGCTGTTTTTGGTCTGGCCTATGTATTGTTCTCGACAACCTGAGCAAGTTAATACATATATTAGATTTTCTGATGCGCATGTGAAATTGTGTTTTACTATAAAACGTTGTCCTTCTTTGAAATAGAATTCCGAACCCTCTATTAGGTTGATGCAAATTCCACAGTTGGGTCTATCGCATTTTTTTACTGTGGGTTTCGTTGTTATGGTTGGCAGTACTTTGGCATGTGTTATGATGTTTTTCATTGACTTAGATTGTCTTTTGCTCTTTATGATATCGTGTGTTCGTAGGATTTGGTTCATTCTATGGTCCTTTTTCAACACAGGGATGTTCTGGAGGATGGTGTCAAAGGCCTCATTGTTGAGAGGGTTGTGTGTGGAGATGTATGGAAGAGCTTTTAGTTTCGGTTGATTTACATGTTAAAATATCCCCCACACACTTACAGACACATTCCTACTGACCATCCCTCTACCACGAATTACTCTGCTACACACACACACACACACACACACACACACACACACACACACACACACACACACACACACATACACACACACACTTGTTTTAATAGGCATTTTAACTGTCAACAGGCTGCGGTTCGCACACATATCCCTGCTGACCATTATCACAACAACGAAACTCTTTACTAATACTACACAGACACACACACACACACATTTGTTGTGAAAGACTTATCTTTCAGTCAGCCGAAACAAACCTACATTTCGCGCAAAATCAATTTTTTACATTCACATGACCTCTACCGACCAATCAAAATTGTTTTGACCACAGAATTTTTGCAACACGAATTGGCGCAAAACTTATTTTAATACCGCTGGAGCCACTTTTTTTAACATAAAAACAGGTAGAATTCCCAAAACTAATCAGATCAGAGCAAACATCACGGACGCTCTATCTCAAAATTATTTTTGAAAAGCATTAGAAATGCGCAACCGGTAAAACTTAAAACCAAAACTTAATACTAACCAATACTATTACTAATTATCACTTATTCCTAATTAAACTATTTTTCACTGTGAACAATTTGTCAGCATTTTCTATTCCGTTTACCTATATATATATATATATATATATATATATATATATGTTTATTCCCTTTCAGAAACTAATTAGTTGGAGTGAAATTTTAGTAAGTAAGTTAATTTTTATAATTTTCTTATTTTACGTCTCTCATATATATATATATATATATATATATATATATATATATATATATATAAACTTACATTCACTTACACACACACGCTAAAATATATATATATATATACAAAGGAATTGTGGTAAGGAACCAGATGGACCATAACGCACCAGAGTACTCAATACTTAGAGTAGTAGAGTGGGAAATAGGAAAAAGTATGACATCGACGGCAGAGCTCAAGCCGTTACGACGGCTATTTCTGGACTCCATCGAAACGGTTTGAGCTCTGCCCTCGGGGTCATACTTTTTCCTATATATATACACATATATATATACATATATATATACATATATATATATATATATATATTTACATTCACTTTTACGCACACATACACACACACAACAAATAAACACACAACATGAGAGACCACCAGGATCATGAAATAAGCCTACACTCGGTTGCTTGATTTGCGAGAAGTAACAGCCGAATCTAACCAAAAAGAATCGCATTTCATAATGTAGTCCTATACACTTCTTAAAAAAGATGCGATAAACATGGATTGGAATATAATTAATCATATTTCTGCCTGCTAAATAACAACACAACATAACACATCAATTCGGTTTTCGTGCCAACCCTTGACTATGGTAATAAATCTTTGGTAACGAATGAAAGATTACGATCCCTAATACAAGCGGTCGAAATGGGGTTCCTCCGAAGGGTCTCTGAAGTAACGTTACTCGATAGAGTGCGTAGCTCGGAGATCAGAGTCATTCTAGGTAGAGCCACTACATCTCCGAATTAAGAGATTACAGCTCTGATACTATGGGCATGTGGTTAGAATGTCTTAGGAAATAATCGCTGGACAGATGAGAGACTTGATAATAAAGGAGTCAGAAAGAGATATAATGGGGAAAAATTCAACCTCAGTACTGGACTGGTACATTTCAATAATGACCTCGAAATGATGAAAGACCAAAGTTTCCCACCACAAGATTTAGATACAGACAACGAAGAGAATTGGATCGAATACAACAATACATTCTCTCCGACTTTTTAACCACAGCCAATTCACCGCAAAAAATATATTTACAACGCTGCATAGTTAGAGTAAAATACATTCCCTCAATATTTCGAGTAGAACAAATCTTATTCATGAACAAACAGATATATATATATATATATATATATATATATATATATATATATATATATATATATATATATATATATATATATATATATATATATATATATATATATATATATATATAAATATATATATATATATATATATGTATGAAAAATATGGGAAGAAGGATACTGCGTGGTTGCACATGGGTTACATATTATAAAATTAGTCCCTCATCAGTGATTTGCCAACCGTCATTGGTATTTCATCGCATTAAAAATAATATACCTCAGGTTGGTGCGAGCAATAACTAAAATAAGCTATTGGGACAAGTGAGTCGCGTAAAGCGAGTGAGACAAGTAAACAATATAGAAGGAAAAGCAAACCGAAGATGGGAAAAAAAACAAGCAACATGGTTATCCGTACATATATATATATATAATAACATCACATATATATATAATAACGCTCACTGTTTGGTTGATTTTCGCTTCTGTATCTTTTATATCTCCATAGTTAATTTATTTGGCAAAAATACAGATATAAATATATATATATAGTCTAACAAAGTTCTTCGTTGCACATCTGTAACATCATCAGTGGTACTATTATCATGTTTCCTCCTATTGTGTTGTGTTTACACCATTTTTATT
>OZ024743.1:66645439-66655439 GCA_964016885.1 Eledone cirrhosa
CAGTATTTATTTTTTATTCTATTTCCATAAATAATTTAGCTGGCAATCTATGTTTATAATTGATTGACCAACAGTTAAAAATATTAATATAAATATAATTCATCAAAGTTCTTTCGTCACACATTTCTGTGACATCTTCAGCGATTATTGTGTTTCTACATCTTCCCGTTGTCTTCCCGTTGTGTTTCTATATATGTTTTTTAAATCTCTGTTTGCGCATGCGTTTGTGTGCGTGTATTCTGTTTGGTGTGTGCACGTGTATTTTATTCAACGTTATTCATGTCCACTTCACTGGTAATATGAGATGCACTTGCAATTCAACGATGGTAGGCTTGATACACAATAATTTATACTGAATCTCCCCTAGAATTGTATTATGAATACACAAGCGCTTCAAAAGCTGGTTAAAATTATTCCAAACAAGCTTCCATGAAAAAAAGAACGCTTAAGAGAGAGAAAGAGAGGGAGGGAAAGATATGATCATAGCTAATTACCATATATTCATTTGTTTCTTTTTTGTATGATTAATTTATTTATTAATTAATTTATTTATTTGATTATTTATTTTTGGGATGATAGAGAATTTATTGACCAAAAGTTATACAAAGATGAAAATATAAAAAAAGATAAAAACAAAATTAAGTATTGAAACTAGGCGGGGGGGGGGGGGTAGAGATGAGCAGATATGGCCATAATAAGAGGAAAGTAGGGAAATAGTAAGGAATATAATACCACGAAAAAAGGGAGAAGACTCAACACCATGGGTCAGAGCGGTGTCTTCGGCTGCACCCAACGGACAAAACTGCAAAGGCATTTCCGCGGACAAAAGCCAACGACAGCCGCTGCAAAAAACCTCCCCACCTCATGGGCCACTTTGCTCAGACGGGCTGGCGTCGCTCCGATTTTACGGAGGAGCTCGGCTGTACGGGGTGCGAGGACGCTGAGGTCTCAATGGCTACCAGTGAGAAGAGGAAGCAGCTGAACAAGGCCCAGTATTTGCTTGTCTTCCTAACTGCTGCATTTCTGATGCTGGTCCCGGGGTTTGTGGCTGAAGCGACCAACTAGAGGAGGAGAACGTGTCAAAGAATGTCGCGTTTATTCGTTGGTTGTGTTCAAGGTTGATGGATTCTTGATTTTTATCCATTCCTTCCTGTTGCTGTAGAAGGGTATGATTAAACCAGTCGATTAAAATTATAATTAAGTGTCACGGTTTACATATAAGCTTATTTCAGTTCTAAAAAAATCATCGATACAAATTAGAAAAAATTAAATTCCAAAGAGTTTTCAATTCAATATTCGTGCCAACTCTTACTTATGGTCATGAATCTTGGGTAATGACCAAAAGAATACGATCCCAAATACATGCAGCCGAAATGGGGTTTACCCAGACGGGTTTATGGCGTCACTTTACTCAATAGAGTGCGTAGCTCGGAGATTAAAGAGTCACTCCAGATAGAGCCTATACTTCTCCGATTTGAGAGTTCCGATTTCACAGTTCCGATACTATGAGAATGCGGGTAGAATGTCTCAGGAAAGAATCGCTGGATAGATTTTACGTGAAAAAAACCAACTGGCAAGAGACTCAGGGGTAGACCTCGAGTAAGATAGTTCGATAACGGTTGGTCTCGCTTAGGGATCGCTGGGGGTGGTTGCTTGTGACATAAGACGCAAGAAGAAGAAGAAGAAGAAGAAGAAGAAGAAGAAGAAGAAGAAGAAGAAGAAGAAACTTTTCACTTCATTTTTGCATTGAATATCGATGTGTAGAGACAAAGAGCGATATAACTTGTCAAATACAGACATCGCTTGACCGGAATTCAAGAGATACGGGGTATGTACTGGCTGTCGTACACTTGTTTCTGTCCTTAAGAGTATTTTACTCGATATTCCAAATGCTATTAGTTATACTAATTCCATGTTTGTATTTCAACGTTTAACACCCACACAGGAGGATATGTAAAGATTTTTTTAATCTATAATCCGGGAGAATGAATAATTTGATAATCGTGGCATTGAGTTTAACCGGTTTCTATTGGTGTAACAATCTTATCAAATATTAGATATTTAAAGAATGTTTTTTTAATGTATCCTGTTAGCACACTGAATTACATGTGTATATGTATATATATATATTTATTTATTTATATATATATATAGTATATATATATATATATATATATATATATATATATATGTGGTGTGTGTGTGTGTGTGTGTGTGTGTGTGTGTGTGTGTATATATATATATATATATATATATATATATATATATATCAGAGTTTTCCTTCTCTTAGAATTCTGCCTTGACAAAGGCTAAGGGGTCATCTCTCCCGGTGATTTTGGATGGCTATTGACTCTTAAGAGCCCCTTTGCCTTTTGACAGGTTTTGTTTTTAGTCCTGCAGGATGTCCAAAGCCACCCTCCTCACCAAGAAACCTTGGTGGGGTTGCCAGTTTAGTCGCCAACGACCCAACCATGAGACAGGTTGTACTGGGATACATGTTACCAATAGCACCAACTGGTGACCTGACACACACCTGCAACCCTGATGGTATCTAATGATGTTGAATTGTTCTTCTTTTTGGTAAATATCATCTTGGTTAAGAGAGTGGGACTGGCTTTGTGCAGTGCCTTTGCTCACTATAAAAGCTTCACAGCACAGGCATTGCTTTATATCTGGAGATCTCTCTGCACTTGTCATCACATGGTACCATGGGCCCAGCACTATGTGTCAATAATTGTCACAAGTGTAGTGTTTGTACCAGAGTTTTCAAGTCGCTGGCTGGACTAAAAAGTCACACTCGTTCAGCGCATTGGTAGGGGTTCTCCTACATGGATATAAAGTAGTGGCCGTACTCGAAAACGAGTTGGCAGCCACCATTATATATATATATATATATAGTATATATATATATATATATATATATATATATACATATATACACACACACACACACACACACACACACACACACACACACACACACACACACACACACACACACACACATATATATATATATATATATTACGTATTTGTATGAGTGGTCGTATTTATGAGTGTATGTATGTACGTATTTGTATGAGTGACCGTACGATTGTATACGTATGTGTGTGTATGTATGTGAATATTTATAAGGACAAAGGAACGATGAACCAGTTTCAGTGTTGAACAAAAGGGCAACGATGGTTGCCGAACACTGTGCGGCGTAATTGGGGCTGTTTGTTTACAAAGAAACCGAACATTATAATAAATGTTCGGTAAACCCATACGTACATATATATATATGTGTGCATGTATGTATATATATACATACTACTGTACGTCTGTATACATATATGTATGTACGTATACATACTTATATTTAACTATCAGCCGTACTAAAGGTGAGAAATGAAATTTCGTTTCATTCTTTTCCATATATATATATATATATATTTATATATATATATATATATATATATATATATATATATATATATATATATATATATATATATATATATATATATATATATATAATCTTTTCTTGGGTCCTGTATTTTCGTTGCTCTAGTGATGCGGCTAGACTGCCGACCGCTATATCTGATTTGCTAAGCTGTCTGAACGTAATGTTATTACTCTGGCGTCTTTCCTCACCTGAGTGCTCAAGCTACAGACCGATGATGCATATACGTTAGCTTGGCCGTATCTAAAGCTTCGTCAATGCTGTACTAAAATTTATATATATATATATATATATATATATATATATATATATATATATATATATATAGTATATATATATATATATACACACATATATATATATGTATATATACATATATATATATATTCATATATATATATATATATATATATATACCCGCCAGACAGTCCTATGCGAGCAAGACAACCACTCTTGCCTCAAGTGGGAAAACCCCCGTCCAAACCCATGCAAGCGTGGAACACGGACGCTAAACCTGATGACGATGATGATGATGATGCTGATGATGATGATATGTGTGTGTGTGTGTGTGTGTGTGTGTGTGTGCGTGTGTCCACACACATCAATGCTTACACATATAATTAAAAATGACTTATATATTCAACTATTAAAAGCCCGATCTTAAACACATAAAAAACAACTGCACTTGTGTTATGTTAAGTGATGCTATTACTCAAAGAGGCCCTCCCAAAATAATTAATCAGAATAGGACATACAAACATTTTAGCAGATAAAGTAACAACGTTGCTGTTGGAAATCCGTCGGTTTCGACGACGAATATTATAGTTTCGTCAACGGAAGAGCCTGATAGTGAAGTTAATATGCAAAGTAGCCTAGCATTCAAAAGATAGGTGTAAACATAAAATAATTCTCAGGGAGATCCAACGTAACACTGTGTGTGATAAGAGAAGCCCTTTTAAATTACAGAAGCGTCAGTCCTTACAATTGTTATCTTTGACTCTAACTATTAAGGCACAAGACTCTAGCCACATATTCACGTATCTATTTATGGATAGACACACACACACACACACACACACACACACACACACACACACACACACACACACACACACACACACACACACACATAAGTAGCTACGTTTTATAATTTCTAATGTATATGCGTGTGTGAGTGTGTGTGTATGTAAGTATGTATGTATGTAAGTATGTATGTAAGTATGTATTTATACATAAAATGAAACTAATATTTATCATTAACAGTGACTGTTTACTTCAAATGCTTCAAAGTTTCGCCGATTCTGGCTTCTGATACCCTGATACACACACACACACACACATATATATATATATGTATATATACATATATATATATATACTATATATATATATATATATATATATATATATATATATATATATATATGTATATTGACTTCTTCTTCCTCACTTTTCGTTGCTTCACCATCTTTGTTTGTTTACACTCGTGTCCCCTCTATTTACGTGTCCCAACGACTTCTTTTAGCCGTTGCTCGCACCAACCGGATGTATATGGTCTTTAAAGCGATGAAATACCAATGATGGTTGGAAGATCACTGATGAAGGACTAACTTTATTCATATGTAACCCATTAGCAACCACGCAGCACGTTTATTCTTATATATATATATATATATATATATATATATATCGTTGAGAGACAGAGGGAGTGGATAAAAGAGAGTAGGTGAGGGGTGAAAGATATATCGAGGTATAGAATTTGTTTTAAAATGTGCTATATGCTTCCATGAAGTCCCCAGGTCTCTTCTAAATAGTTGGTGTTCAGCGAAAAAAGATTAACAGAGATAGAGCGTAAATAAAAGTTAGCTGAGCCACTTAAGCACTCGTCTTTACAAGAAGGACATGTAAATGTGATATGTCTTCCAGATAATATTTTTGGTAATGTGATAAATCTAAAATCTTTATTCACGAAATTTCAATTAAAATATATAATACATATAAAAATGTTTAGGTTTTGAGGCTAAAAGGCGTCCAACATCGCTTTCCCAGTGATAGAGGCCCGGGTGGTGTGTGTGTGTTGGGGGGGGGGGGCTTTATCTTGTGTGTGGGAGCTCATATGCAGGCTGCCATGTGTTCTCAGGTGGGTGACTGTCAGCTAAAATATAGATCCTGTCTTCTACATCAGGTATATCAAACTGAGCGCCCCTTAGGGCCACATGAATCACATGTGTATTGTCTGAGGGCCACGCACAACTAATTGCACACATTACAACTAATTTTACGAAGATAAACCATGCTCACGCTGTAAAAACCTGTGTGCGGGCCGCAGGTGTGCTTGTAAAGGGCCGCATGTTTAACATGCCTGTTCTACATCGCCTTTCTTTATATCCTTCTTCCAGTCGCTTCTGTGCGCCATCACTCTACTCCTTGTCCTCCTCCACTTTCTATCTGTTCTATATTTCATCTGACTGTCACCCACATTTTGGATTGTCTTTCTCTTGACCAATGGCCGCTGGTCTCTCTCCTCTGAGGAATTTTTGTACATCACTGTCTTTCACAGTATTTAGCTGTTTCAACGGCTATTCTAGTGATGAGTTTCCTCATTTTTATAGTAATTCAAATACATTCTCGCCTAACCTTTTAGCATTCAAATTACTTTATATTTACTATTGTATTTTCATGGTAAAGGCTTTACCTTGTATTTTAACGGTAAAGGCTTTACCTCACGTAATTATCTCACATAAAATGGAATCTATGAGATTTTGATATTATTTATTTTGAGAAATATACCTTAACATCGGTATGAGTGGCCGGTTATGGCTGGGTTAAACAGAAAGAGGTGAGAGATGTCTGGTCGGATATGGCCAGTTTAAATGCTAAAGGGTTAATCTCGGTCAGAGACAGCGGCAACCTGGTGCATTTGGTGACTAACCCAGGTTTTGCTGCTGGTCAGGTCAACGAGGTCAAACTGTCGAAGTATTGGTTGCCCTCCGATAGGTTTGTGGTCGACACTGTGGCTGTGGAGATGTCCGGTGTCCTTGGCTCCCGGACCATCTCTCTACTCAATACTATCACGGTGGAGTTGGTCACCCGCAAGAGCGAGTCCTACGTGTTGGAATGGCTATGCCAAGGCGTTTCCCTCGCCACCCTATGGGGAATCGTCGTCTCAATTCCGTCCGCTGAGAACACATGGCATCCTGCACGTGGGCTCCCACAGACAGTCTGTCTGTTTTGTTGTATGTTTCTCTCTCTCTCTCCCTCTCTCTCTCTCTCTCTCTCTCTCTCTATATATATATATATATATATATATATATATATATATATAAAATTAGAATTGGTGCTGTGAAATAGCTATATATATATGAATATATATACACTGTATGCTTAATTAAAAGCATTTCGAAGACCTTACGCTATTGTTTTAGAGTAGTGACAGTCTCACTTACTTTCATTTTCAGCAAACAGGCGGAGTACTTAGCTTTGATAAGCACCAACAAGTGCGAAACAGAACTCTGTCAGCTTTATCTCCCCTGTTTACTGAAAATTAAAGTAAGTGAGACTGTCACTACTCTAAAACAATAGCGTAAGGTCTTCGAAATGCTTTTAATTAAGCAATAGCGTAAGGTCTTCGAAATGCTTTTAATTAAGCTCACAGACATCTACCAAGCGAAAACGGCAATCAGCGGATACTCCACATTCTATAGAGGTTTATTGGAGGATATGTGTGACGACGTTCTCGGGGAATCTCTAGACATCGAGGAGGATGAACTGACCAGTCTGTTCGGGAGGACTCTCCGTGCAGGGCCCATGGATAACTTCCAGAGGTCTCTGGCCTGGCAGTGCTACCGAGGAGCTCTACCAGTTCGAGACAAAATCTACAGGCACGGACGCCCTGGCAGAGATCCTGACAAAAGGACCTGTCCAAGATGCGATCAGGACATCGAAACTGTTCTGCACACAATTGTTCAGTGCCCAGGGGTGACCGACCTGTGGAATTATGTCGAACAGCCATTGTCACGTGTGGGACGCATCCAGTTGTCAGCCGAGTCCATCGTGAGGATCACCCCGCCGCCTTCATTTAAGAATGAAGGAGAGGCGGTTTTCTTCTGTCTGGTGGCTATGGCGAAAGGCGTAATATGGTGGACGAGGTTAAAAGGACTGAGGGCAAACACCTTTCTCTCCCGGCAACAACCCATCCCCTTCTTTAAGTACCACTTCAGAAGAAAGGTGAGAGGAGAAAGGGGTGCTACACCCCAGTAAATTCGCTGAAAGGTGGGCGAATGTGGCGAAAATGGCCCGACTGAACGGGCCTTATCTGTATATAAACCTATAGGCTGAGGAAGACAAACAGATGGAAGACCGGAAAACCTACAAAACGTGTTCCTGGTGTTGAGGGTTGTTCTATCCAAGGGTTTGTTAAAACAACCCTGCAGCAACGTTCCCTCTTACTGGGATTTCGATTCTTTTATTTTATATATAGTTTATTGTTATTAATTATTGTTAAAGATTTTATGTAAAACCCCCGCCGTCACGTCTTGTAATGTCCGATTGTTGTACGCCCCTGTGGCAAATAAAGCAATCTATCTATCTATCTATCTATCTATCTATCTATCTATCTATCTATCTATCTATCTATCTATCTATCTATCTATCTATCTATATATCTATCTATCTATCTATCTATCTATCTAACTGTCTGTCTGTTTATCTATCTAAAAGATTTTTGCTGATACTAATTTTTAAATGCTAGGTATACTCAACTTACAAACTTATTGCTAGCGTCATCGACCCCATTGTTATCATCATAATCATCATCATCATTATATCACACCATCACCATCACCATCACCACCACCACCATCACTACCATCATCATCATCATCCTTATATCACCCTATTCATCATTATCATCACCATCATCATCATCACCACCACCACCATCATCATCATTACCACCACCAACATCATCATTATCATTACCGCCATCAACATCATCATCATCATTACCACCACTACCACCACCATCATCATCATTACTACCATCAACATCATCATCATCATTACCACTACCACCACCATCATCACAATCATTACCACCACCACCATCAGCATCACCATCATTACCTCCATCATCATCATTATCTCCATTGCTTTCTTCATCACCACAGCGATCATATTCCTCAATCATCTCCATTATCACCATTATCACCATTATCACCACTACCAACACCACCATCATCATCACTAAACCAACATTACAACCACCACTACCACCACAACTACTGCAAGCACCACCACCACTATCACCATCACTACTACCACGACAACGACGACGACCACCACCACTAACACCACCACCACCACCATTAACACTACCACCACCACTATCACCACCACTACTACCACCACCACCACGACCACCACCACTAACACCACCACCACCACCATTAACACTACCAACACCACCACCACTATTACCACCACCACGACCACCACCACCACTAACACCACCACCACCACCACCACCACGACCACCACCACTAACACCACTACCGCCACCACCACTATCACCACCACTACTACCACGACGACGACGACGACGACGACCACCACCACCACCATCACTAAAACCAGCACCGCCATTAACACTACCACCACCACTATCACCACCACCACCACCACCACTACCATCACTAACAACACCACCACCATTAACACTACCACCACCACGACGACCACCACCACCACCATAATAATCATCATCATCATCAACATCAACAATACCATAGTTCTTTAATACAGGCGTCCTTGTCAACGTGTCTGGGTCAATTTGTCCTACATGGGTACGTTGAGTAAATCTTGCAAGAATGTCGCCGATATATGAATAACGAATCGTAGCAGAGAACCAGCCTCCTACAGAAATCTACAACAAAACCAACAAATGTAGCACAGTGCAATAATGTAGGGTGGAGGGATATAGGTTGCCGGTTCTGTATCATTACCCACAAACATATATATACGTATATATACCCAAATATAAACGGAGTCATAGACTATATATATATATATATATATATATATATATATATATATATAGTATTAATTATACTATTTTACAAAAACCTTTTGCAGTTATATATATTTTTATACAAACCCTAAATAGTGGTAGGCAGTAATATATTACTACCTTATTACCAGTAAGTTAAGTAGCTCAATGTAAAAACATCAGATGATTTACAGAGCAGTTATATGAAATATAAGAATCAAAGAACTGTTCAAAACATTTTTATGCTTACAACTGTTTCCTCCAAACCGAGGTTTGGATTCTTCGGAGCAATTTATTAATGAATGAACAATTATATGACCTCCTTTTCACCCAAGAGACATACAGATACATATGCAAATATTGTGGGTCAACATTCATTACAGCATTTAGAGTGGCAGTACACACTTAGAGATTACATTCATATTAAAAGATACAATCAAAAATACAGGTTAAAATACAACATGAAAATAAGCGGTTATATATTGCAAACAGTTGTAAGCATAAAAATG
>OZ024743.1:66657939-66672939 GCA_964016885.1 Eledone cirrhosa
TATATATATATATAAACATATATAATGTTGTAGCTGTAGAAATACAGATCGCGTAAGCGTGAATACACGAACATGTAATAAATATATACATATATATAATATATAAGCATGTATGTATGCATGCCAGAAAACTACGAATTTCCCTGTAAATTGAAAAAAATGATTTTCGGCTGCTACACAATCGAAGACAAAACATCTAATGTTGGCAAGATTGGGGGCATGGAAACCTTTCTTATGAGATCAAAACTACGCTGGGCGGGTCATGTCATCAGAATAAGTGACAAATGTATTCCAAAAGTCCTCATCTAGTCAATTTTGTTGATGGATATAGAAATGTTGGATGGCCATGGCTCATATACAAAGACAAGCTGAAGAGTAATCTTTTAGCAACCAATATATTTTATAAGGAAGTGGCTTTACAGTGGAAGAACTGGGGATCTGTGTGTCATAATGGGATCAGGAACTTCAAGTCCTATTATATCTATAGGCTACAAGAAGCAAGAGGTGGGAGAGAAGCATTATCAAACATATCAGCAACATTATTCAGTAAAACACACCCCTGCACGATCTGTGGACATGCTTGAAAATCTCTGGCAGGTCTACAATGTCCGATATAAACACTGAAACTAAATGAACTGAATACGTTGTTCGGATCCTCATAGGTCGAAGTCGATGCGAGGTTCCAACATATATATAGTAATAATAAAGACCAAAATCATAAGTGGGCTTGATAAGGGTTGTGCATATCTAAGTTTCAGATGATCCCGCTTAGCGTGAAAGCAAAAAGTCAATAATTAAGCTTTTGATCTGTACTACTACTACTACAACTACTACTACTACTACTACTACTAATACTACTACTACTACTACTACTACTACTACTACTACTACTACTACTACTACTACTACTACTACTACTACTACTACTACTAATAATAATAATAATAATAATAATGGTTTCTTTATTGACCACAAGCGCTGATACGAAGAAAAACATTAGAGACGGCACAGAACAGTACAGGACGATACAAAGTGGGTTTTGGTCGTGTAAACAGGTTATAACAATATCGGGCTAAAAATCCAAAAAATTTCAAACAACAAAAATTCCCCAAGAAGGGGGAAACCTCCGAGGGTCACTCGTGGTAAAAACCACACAAAAGACCACGGCCACCCTGACCACCAAGGCAAGTGCCCTCCCTCACTTTTCCCAATCCTCAGTCTACAGGCGTATACTCAGAGCGGACCTGTTACTCGGATTAGACTCGCCACTTTCACCCACCTTTCAACAAACTTACTAGAAGACAGTTCTTGCCTCTTCGCCCTGATTTTCCTCTTCAAGTGAAACTTGAAAAAGTTAATCAGGGATTGGCCGAAGAGGAAAGTGTCCGTCTTCAACACTTTCAACCTTGTCAACCACACAATCTCTTTCGCCATGGCCACCAGGCAGATAAAAACTGCCTGCCCTTCATCCTCTTTAAAGGAGGATGGCGGGGCTATCTACACAATGGACTCAGTCGATAACCGGATCCGTCTTACACGCGGCAGCAACTGTTCGACATAGCTCCACAAGTCAGCAATCCTCGGGCACTTAACGAGTGCGTGCAGGATGGTTTCGTCGCCCTGCGGGCATCTCGGACAGGCTCGGCTGACAGCACTTCCGTCTGTAGAGATTATCCCGAACCGGCAACGCTCCCCGGTAGCACTGCCAGGCCAGGGATTTCTGGAAGTTGTCCATAGGCGCCGGTCTGAAAGTTCTCTTGAAGAGAGCAAACAGCTGATCGTCTTCGACGCCCATTGTCTCCCCGAGAACATCGTCGCTCTTTTCCTCCACTAGCCCTCTATAGAACGCCGAGGTGGATGTTCCACCGATACTAGTGCCCAGCTGGTACAGGGTGGTGAGCGCTTGGAGACATTCCAGTTCCAAGCGCTATCCCTCGGTTTTTTCCTGATCCAGGACTGCAGCTCCGCCAAGGAGACGAGCTGGGGAAAAGCGGCGACCATACCTGTTCACCGTCAAGGAAGCACCAGAGATGTCACAGCCTCAGCGCATGCTTGCGCATCATCAGCCACGGCATGCCTAGTCCTCCACGCAACAGGTGTTGACAGAAAATGGATCGTCTGACCATGGGAGCACGTCCATTCCACAAAAAGCGGAAGAGATGGCGCTCTATTTTGGTCAGAGTTGGGCAGGGTCAAGGTACAACGGTCAGGCGGTAGCAGATGACGGACGCTATGTACGCATTCGCCACCTCCGCCCGACCTTTCAGAGACAGCCTTCTCTCGGCCCATTTCTGGGTGAGAGAGGTCACCCTGCTCGTCACCTCGCTCCAGTTTTTCTCCATCTCGAGGTCCGGACCGAACCAGACCCCGAGCAATTTAACCGGTCCTTCTGTCCAGCGCCCCACGACGCTGTCGGACGGTATGGACTTTCCTCTCCAGGTGCCGAGTTGCAAGCCCAGCGACTTTTCCTGGTTTATCTTTGCTCCTGTCATCGCTTCGTATTCCTTGAGAGCGGTGTCGAGCATCTGGACGTGTTTGGTACTCGACACCACCACGATGCGTCGTCGGCGTAAGCTGACACACATCTCCCGCGTCCCAGTTCTCGTGGCGGACCGAGCGGACTGAGCGCATGATGCTAAAAGGCTGCGACAGGTGACCACTCACCCTCACAATCGAGCAGATGTCGCTGTGCATCGCAGCGATACAGCCCCTAAAAACGGGCCCGACGCCGGCCGCCTCGAGTACCTCAGCCAGGTACCGATGGTCGACTCTATCAAACGCTTTAGATTGATCCAAGTTGATCAGGGCCCTACCCGTGCCAGGTTCCTTAACCACCCTCTCTATGATGTATCGCATGAGATGGCGGTTGTCGTGGATGGATCTGTCCGGGATGAGGCATGTCTGCGCCTCTCCCACCAGATCACCGACGACAAGCACCAATCTCTTTGCTAACACCGTGGCCAAAATCTTAAACTCTGCGTTTAGCAGAGTTATGGACCTGAAGTTGTCTATAACGTCCCCCTTGTTCGGGTCTTTTCTCAGCAGCGCCACAGCTCCCCGGCTCACAAATCTGGGAATGCGTCCGTTCTGTTGCCAGTTGCAGTGGACATCTGCCAAGAGGTCGTCGAACAAGTGTGGCATATACGCATAAAGCTCGTAGGGCAGACCATGCAAACCTGGCGATTTACCACTCGTGCAATCAAACATCGCTTCCTTTATTTCACCTGCTGTTATCGGCTTTTCGCAGCACTGCGCTGCGGTCGTCGAGAGCCGCGGCAGTCCTTCGAGGTATGCACCGAAGTCCATACTCCGAACCGGCCCGCCGCCGCTCCCGAACTATTGAGCAAAGTGCTGTTGGAAAGCCGCACACATCTGCTCGGGTTCGAGCAACATGCGCCCGTTTTGATCAGGCAAAAACCAAATTGTGGACTTGTTGCCACGTCGCGCCTCCGCCACCCGGGCCCATTGAACCGCTTTCGTCCCCTCGTGTCTTAGAACACGCGCTCTAGCTCTGACAACGCAGCCTTCATGCTTTGCGTTGAAGAATTGGTCGAGTGCCAATCTCGCCGCAAGCACGTCGGTTGCGATGCCTGTCCTAAACGCCTCTTCTAGCTTTCTAACTAACTCTCCCTCTGCTCTATTTTCCTCTGTCACTACTCCTTTGCTAAACCTTATCGATTCTACTCTAATAGCCCTTTTCAGGGCAAACCACCACCTGTTGTTGACGTTCGCAATCGCCAACGCACGCTTAACTAATTCGCTTATCCGGTCTCTGTAAGCTTTGCGCGCCGGGAAAGACGCGTTCAGCTTCCAGTAACCGGGTCCTTGCCTATGAAGTCTATCTAAGTCGACTTCACAGATCACAAATTTGTGGTCCGAGTAGCCGACTTCTTTAAATTGTGTACAACCTACGCTAGCCTTATCTGTTTCCCTACACAATACCGTATCTGGATGACCCGATGCGATTCGCCCATGTCCACATTGGCACATTCGGATAATCCAGTCGATACCTCTCAGACAGCTGAAAACGTCTGAGCAGGTTGATGAGGCTTTTACATCCTCCTCCATTATTTACTAGCCCCACATAATCCCAGCGTGCATCTAATATACCGTTCCAGTCACCCACTAACAGTAAAGAGCGGGACGTTCCAAGAAAGGTTTCTAGACGTCAGAAGAAATCTGGCCGTCCTGCCCCTGTCGGGGCGTAGACGGCTACTAGCCTGAAAGCATTGCCTTCACTGCCTGTCACGTCCAGTACCACCGACTTACCTTCTGAGTCCAGGAAGATGGCCCGTATGGCGAGATCCAAGCCTCTCCGAAAAAGCACAGCAACTCCTCCACCCGATCCTGGACGGCTGGGAGATGCGTATACATCGTAGCCGCCGAAGATCGGTGCGAAGTCTCATGCTTCGGAAATTCTGGTCTCGCTGTTGGCCACCACATCTATGTTTAGTGACCTGAGATCATTAAGCAAGTGGCCCTGCTTCCAAGATGACCCCAGGCCACGTACATTTATACTGCCTATTCTAAGTAAGGACATGTTGGGTGAGGAATGGAGTAAGTGAGAAAGGATCACCTACCCTGATCGTGTGGGAAAAAACCGTCCCTTTGGCTGGTCATGGGTGTCTCCAAGATGATGTCGGTGTATATCCTCTTGGTAACCGACCCTCTGAAATCTCCAACTGCGTTGGAGATTTTTTCTTTTAAATGTTTATAATGTTCTATTTTAATTTCAATAATGTTTATATTTTTCGGGAAAGTTCTTGGTGTTGGAGGGGGTGTAGTAATTTTTGTCTGTAATGTCTGTGTGCTGCTTTATATGTTCTAAGAGTTCTTTATTTGCCATGTTTATGGCTGTGTAATGTTTTTTTGGCGAGGGTTGGTTTTGTTGCTGTTTTCTTGTTGCTGCTGCTGGGTATGTTTGTCTTGTTGTGTTTGCGATGTTGATGTTTGTGGTGATGCTGGTGGTGGTAGTGTGGTGGTTTGTTGGTGGTGATGTTGGTGGCGTTGCTGCGAGTCACCTTGCAGCCTTTACCCCTGTTTGTTTGCCTTCGCTTTTGGAGGGTGAAGCTAAGGGTTTTTTCCGTTTTTGTTTTTTGTGGCAGACATCTTGTCACTTCAATTCCGCCTCAGGCTCCATGTCGGATTCCGTGGCGTCTGGGAGGGGTATGTGCCCCACGGCTGTTGGTGGTGGTAGTGGAGCCCGCTCCGGTGATTTTGCCGCCGGTGTAGCTACTGCGACTGTTGGTGTTTCCACCACTGCTGCCGCTGTTTTAGTTGTCCGTGGCCTTGGTATGGGTGCCATGCAGTTGCCCTCCTACTCACCATGGAAGGGTCTTCTCCCTCTGTTGCCTGCCCTGCTCTTGGTAGCAGCGTATCAGGCGTCGGAAGGAGGGGGCCCTCTTCTTGGCTGTCTTCTGCGGGCAGAAGACCCTGAGGGGTTTCGCCTAATCAATAATCAATCGAGCGACAGAATTCAATTCCAGCTCGTGTCGGCTATGACTGAATGTGACGGCCAACAAGGGTAAAACATTAACAACTGAAATCCCTACGCTTCATCTCAATGCCATCAGTTGATTGACCATTGATTCAGAAATTTACGAGACGGCAGGAGACGAAAATTCAAATAGTTCCGCTCCTGCCATAAGCTCTCAGCCAACGTGTCTCAAACACAATTAACAAGCGAGTGAAATATATATATATATATATATATATACAGAGAGAGAGAGAGAGAGAGAAACGGGAAATTAGAAATAGCACGGAAAATATATTTAAGGGTCTGTTTTTCTCTTTTTTTTCCTTTCATTGATTCGTCGAAGTGACATTATTGAAAAATACACTCTCTAAAACCATATTCGAAAAATAGAATTCTATTTCCAAATTCACCTTTTCTCTATAACCACTGTTTTGTATAAAACCTTACTTCCCTTTCAATATATATATATATATGTGTGTGTGTGTGTGTGTGTGTGTGTGTGTGTGTGTGTGTGTGTGTGTGTGTGTGTGTGTGTGTGTGTGTGTGTGTAATCAGTTAGTTACAACAGTAGCATTACGCCCATACATAAGTTTGATTGGGTTTAAGAACAATTCATTCAGTCAGCCTTATTGCGCTATAATACGTAAAACCCTTTAAGAAGTAGATCTGACAAGCAATGAGAATGATGCAGTACAAAGGTAATAAATTATAAGATGAGCATACACAGATTATGTAAACGGTATATAAATAACGGTGAGCTTTTATCATATGTTGTGATTGATGGCGTTTTTCTAATTGTTTCTACTTTTGGTACAAGGCCAGCAATTATTCCAGTGTATTACTGGTACATTATATTATCGACCCCGGAAGGATGAAAGGCAAAGTTAACCTCGACGTTATTGGAACTCAAACTGTAAAGAGTGGTAACTCTATGATGCAAAGCATGGCGCCCGTCCCTCCACCGATACTGCCAATCCAATAAGAATGAGCCACTGTAAGGGCATCGGTCCCTTGGGAATTTTATTTTTCCCCAACGAAGCAAATGTAAACAAACAAATTCATACTTCTTCTTCTTCTTCTTCTTCTTCTTCTTCTTCTTCTTCTTCTTCTTCTTCTTGTGTTTATTTATCTGTGAGTCTTGTGTTTGCACCATCTCCATCCCAAAACTACGGTATAACCAGGATTATGTAATAACACAAATATAACGATTATTCGTATACACACACACACACACACACATATATATATATATATACATACATATATATGTATATGTATATATATATATTTATATATATATATATATTTATATATATATATATATATATATATATATATATATATATATATATATATACATTTATATATATATATATATATATTTATATATATATATATATATATATATATTTATATATATATATATATATATATATATATATATATATATATATATGAGGAGGAGGTTATAGTTCACTTGAAGCATTGTGTAATGAGGTATAAACGTTTGTATATGTATAATAAAGCCAAAACAATGCAGGTATGGACATAGAACAAAGAATGCATTTGCATTCTTTATTCTATGTCCATACCTGCATTGTTTTGGCTTTATTATACATATACAAACGTTTATATATATATATATATATATATATATGTAGGAGCTGAGTAATATTGTAGAACAATAAAACTATGCATATATCACAAGTTTAATATTGTAGAACAATAAAACTATGCATATATCATATGTTCACAAGTATTTATAGGCCTCATATCATGTTAACTTATTTTATCTGATGAGAACACAATTTTAGTCCCAGGATGATGTTGTTTTCGAAATGCGCATAATAAAATATATGGAGCTTTTTTAAACATCTTTTAATTTCTTCTTTTATATATATATATATATATATACATACATAATAATAATAATAATAATAATTGTTTCTATTTTTGGTACAAGGCCAGCAATTATCCCAGTGTATTATTGGTACTTTATTTTATCGACCCGTAAGGATGAAAGGCAAAGTTAACCTCGGCGGGATTTGAACTCAGATCATAAAGGGAGGTAACTCTATGCTTCAAAGCATGGCGCCCGACCCTCTACCGATACTGCCAATCCACCGCCTTAATAATAATAAAAATGGTTTCTTATATAGGCACAAGGCCAGCAATTTTTGGGGAGGAGAAAATCGATTAAATCGACCCCAGTGCGTGACTGGTACTTTATTTTATCGACCCCGTAAGGATGAAGGGCAAAGTTAATCTCGGCGGGATTTAAACTCCCATAAATGGCCGTAACTCATTGCTGCAAAGACGATTTGTTATGTCTTCATTATGTTTAGTTCTACACCTCGTTACAGACGTGAATCTACGAATGGAGTGCTCACCTCGGTGAACCTACAGTAACTGCACATTACACTTCCTATATATACATACATACATATATACATATATATACATACATATATATATATATACCAGGTTGAATCAAATGTTTTCTTTCGTATTTCAAGCTTTAATTAATAGTTAAATTAAATTACATATGAAAATCTTTTATTTATAAAAATATATCTCACAATATTATGTTGTCTGTTGCCATTGTTATGTCAGAGCTCAATTCCTCGCTACATTATTTGGCTGGTTTAGGAGAAAAATACTGTCTTCGCTCGTTTTCGACCTCATCCACATGTCGTAACCTCCGTCCACTCAGTAAATGAGTCATGTTTCAGAAAAGGTGTTAAACTTATCATGCAATCTCTGAACTGTAGGCCGGATGAGGCAGAACATCTAGCCCCTCAGGTCTGCACTTGGACACATTAGCTGTTTGTGCTGGAGTATTGTCATGCAGTAGAAGTGTGTGGTTTCGATTGACCAATGCTGCTTAACGGGCTTTCAAAGTATCATATACTCCCAGCAGTTGTTGAGCATAAAAAGTTAGCGTTCACGGTTTGAGTATCTTGAAGAAAAATCAAAATCAAAGTGCAACACCCCTTCGAAATTCCACAAAGCACAACCTGACTGGAACGAAGCCACTGATTTTTCTTATTATGATTACGAACATAGGTCCATTATTCATGCCCAGTTACAATTTGTCGCCCAAAACGTCGCCAAAGTAGTTGTTTGCAAATATTCACACATCCTTGAGCCTGGTCATTGGTCAGTTCTTGAAGAACCTCTAGACAGTGTTTGTTCACAAGGTCGACCTTATAGAGATGTCGATTGATGGTGCTTTTATGAAGGACCAAATTGTGTCGACAATGTACGAGTCCTTGTGCTTGACTGTTCAACCATTTCAAGTAAAACCTCATCTTCCACAACAGAAAATCTCCCTTACCATGGTTTGCTTCGAGATTGGTGTCACCTTCATTGAAACGTGAACCACTTTTGTGGCACACGTTCATTGACAGTTATTGTGCTTTCCACATCATTAATTTCTGTTGCTGCTTCCCTTGCACTCAGTCTTTTTTCCACAGGTAGCGCAAAATGGCTCTAATTGCAAGTTTGTCACCACTCATTATAAAAGTTGTAAAGTAAAGAATAAATAAATGATTGTTTCTACTTTAGGCACAAGGCCAGCAATTACCCAGTGCATTACTGGTACTTTATTTTATCGACCCCGTAAGGATGAAAGGCAAAGTCAACCTCGGCGTTTATATGTTATATATGTTATATATGTTATATATGGAAATACATAATAATACATACACACACACGCACATACATACATACATACACACATACATACATGCATACACACATACATACATAAACACATACATACTTACACATACATACATACATATACACACACATATATATATGTATTTATATACAAGAAAAGAACAGACAAGAGGATGTATTAACATAAAGTCATATTTGTTCCACACTTAAAAGAAAGAGACTGGGTTATATATATATATATTTCATTTTATTTTATTTATTTTTTTTTTTAGGAAACAATGTTTCCGTTGGTCTTGAGCAAGACACTATATTTCACTTGCTCCTTCTACCTGGAGTTGCGACCGATAGATAGTATTAGCAATTGGAAAGACCAACGGAAACATTGTCTCATCGCTCCGATTTGACGAAAGTCGATCGAAAAGGAATATATATATATATAAAACATCCCACTCCTACATGATGCATTCCATACAGGTGCGGTATTCAAACAAAGGAGTTTGTAATAGCAAATGTATATAGTATGATTGAAAGAGAATTAGGGTATTTTAGGTAAATCATCACATTGCCTTCTTGCATATATATATATATATATATATATATATATATATATATATATATATATATACTAGCAGTTTAGCCCGGCGTTTCTCGGGTTTGTTCATTTTCTATGAAAAGTTACATACAGGTAAACGTGGCTTGAAAGCGAATAAGCTTATCAATTAAGTGCATAAAGCAGTTATTAAAAGTTACGAACCAATTAGCTTTTTGGAAATCAATGCTGGGTTAATAATCTTCCAATAGCGAATTTAGCAGACCAAAGTTGCAAGATGGTGGCCCCGATGCCGCTGGGTGTCAGATCTGTCTGGAAATAGTTTTCCAGACGGCATAGCTCCAACACCTGCACCAACATCTATAGCACCTCTTTGTAGACGATACTGCGTGTCATCCCTTGAGGAGTGTAAGCAAAAAGTCCATTCCTGTTCCCTACTATAAGCTTAAGAATGTGAGGTGGGAGCCCTGGGGACTCAAGTGAATTTAATAACTCAACCGGATAATTAACGATATCGTTGGGGTCTGACGTCCGGTCGATAGATTTGAAGATGTGTTCTTTACCGGGAATCTTCTCAATCATTTGCTCCTTAATAAAATTAACCATGGCATTTTTCGGAGTAAGGATGGCTCTTTCGCTGAGCCAATCGACGTTTTTCAAGTTAGATGATTTTTTATTTAAACTGCTTCCCAAAGGTCAGAAGGGCTGCTCACAATGTTGCACAGGGAGTCGATTGTTATTCCGTCCTTGTTATCCGCAGGGACATTGCCCTCACCAAGTGCTGAAATGTTCTGAGCAAATGCTGCAGACATGTTGTCACCATGCAAATGAGCACGTATATTTGTGCTCAGGTACAAACTCTTCACCTGGAGCCACATGGACCACTTAAGGTAGGCACGCACTTCATCAGCTCTTGTGCCTTTGGGGATGACAGGCAGCGTTTGCCGAACATCCCCTGATAGCAGAAGGGTTACGCCACCCATAGGAGCCGTAGAATTCCTAATGTCTGTCATGGTCGTGTCCAATGCCTCAAGGACACCATTGTGTGCCATTGTGCACTCATCCCAAACACTGAGGCAACATTTTTTGAGAACCTGTGCTTCGTGTGAGCTCTTGCTGATATTGTATGTTGGTGTCTCAGTTTTTATTAAATCCAAGGGGAGTTTAAAGGTTGAATGTACTGTCCTGCCTCCCGGCAGCAAAGTAGCAGCGATCCCGGACGATGCAACGGCCAACGCAATTTTTTTCTCCTGAAGAATCTTAGCGAGAATCAATTTCGTTACAAAAGTTTTCCGGTATCCCCAGGAGCACCGAGAAAGTAAATACCCCCATCCTGATTTTGAACCGCGTCAATGATAGTTAAATAGGCCAACCTTTGGTCCGACAGAAGTTTGGGCTCATTTTCCTCTAAGCATTGGGAAAGAGATTCGATGTTATATGCTGTTTCCCGCAACAAATCCGGGGCCAACGTGTTAGTTTCCTCTCTGACGGTTGACCGCAAGCCATACGTCGCCAATTCACTCCCACCCATGTCGAGAAGGGCGTCCTCGATATCAATGAGTGCCCTATTGTGGATAATGTCGCTGTAACCAACTTCCACTGAAGGATACTGCAGATGAACCAGGCGCAGGAAGTCCTCAGGCATGAAGTCTCTGTACTTGACCCATAAAGATTTGGTATCACCAATTCACACTTTTGAAGCGAAATGGCAAAGAGTTCCGGCAGACTTTTAGGTGATTTCAACAAAGTACCCTCTGCTAAAGTGGAATCCCATTGCGAATCATCTTCCAAAAGACCACGCTTAACGCAGGCTTCCCGGTACGTATCACATATTTCTCCATCAACAGTTTTGAGGTCCTGAAAACTTTGTGGGCCTACAACTTCATGCAGAAGAAGGCGGAGATGAAAGCACTCATGCTGACTTGGGGGCACAGTGTAAACCCTTCCAAGACAGCTGTCAAATTTTACACCGGGATGTCTTTCAACAGCCTGACCTGACTTTCTTCGCACCCAAGTGTTTTTCGACCATATACAGTAGGATGGAACCTGGGAGTACACAATTGTTTGCGCAAATGTAACGAACTGGCAAAGTTTGAAGAAACCCGCCAGAGTGGTCTCTTTCGGATCGGCGGCCAACTTGGCGGCGGTTTGGTCCGTAAAGTAAACCCTTTGCCCATTTTCCAAATGTACCACAAGCTGTACGATGACGGGGTGCCGTTGGTGTAGGGGTAAACCAAATAGGCGCCAAAAAGCTTAATTGCTACTGATGTACCGCCCCACCAGGTATTCTGTGACCTCGTCCCTGCTATTTTCAGCTTGAAATGCGAACATTGCGGCATCAGATCCCTTATTTACATATTTGCATATGTATTTTATCGACTTGACGGAGTTGCAAAACTCAACGTTGATGTGGGCGTTGAACATCTTAAAGAGAAGCGGGCAGTAAGGGACCACCCATCTATTGTCGACTTGACACCTCCCTTTACTGTTGTGGTGAAGCCACCTTTCTCGGGCCGTCTCCGCCTGTAGAGGGGGTACCCGTTGCCACCAGTCTGAGTCTCATCAACAAATTTTTTGGAGTATCCCTTACTGCACGACCCATTTCAGACGCGTGTGATGCCCATTAGGATCCGACGCACACACACGGACCATGTTAACTTTGACGATGTCATATAATTCCTGGTCAGTTGCTGGGTTAGGGATTTCAGCCGAAATGAAACTGTCTGTGGCATTTGAATTGATTTTATCAGCTAACCAAATCAAAATATGAGCATGTGGCAGCCCTCATTTTTCGACGGTGAACATGTCACATTTTACAGCCCCAAATACCTGACCCTTTTTGATTAAAGCCATGAGTTTAGCCAGTTTCAGTCTGAACACTCTGGCAATGAGGTCATATCTGTTCGAATAATTTTGCCCAGGAAAAAGTTCACGGGTTACATTCCGATTCGTATGTCTGTAGCATTAATCTGTTTTATGAAGTGTTATTTGCAATAAGCCGATTGAAAATGCCCCCAGATAAGCCGTATGTCAATACGGAACGCTCCACTGCAGTGTTGTCATATAGGGAGTGAAGAGCGACAGAGAGAGTAAAGCAGTTAAATTATAGAGGGAGGGAATATACGGAACGCTCCATTTGATCATAAACATTGTTTCTCTCTCTGCAGTGTTGTCATATAGGGAGTGAAGAGCGACAAAGAGAGTAAAGCAGTTAAATTATAAAAAAAGGGGGGGGGGAGTCATCATGATCGATTATTGCCCTTATTGTTGATGGATTTGCAATTTCTTTGCTTCATGACATTTTCTTGACCAAATGCAATAATTGTTCCGACTTTGAATAGAATCCGTTGGAAATTGTGGACGTGAATCCGTTACAAACCTTAACACACACATCCTCAGATTTATATATATAGATATATGCAGAGAGAGAGAGAGAGAGAGAGAAACTGGAAATAGCACGATAAATATATTTAAGGGTCTGTTTTATTTTTCTTTGATTCGTCAAAGTGACATTATTGAAAAAATGAGAGGGCCAATTCTTTTAAAAAACAGTTTTATAATGTATATAAAGTATATCAAGTATTACCGGATTCGATGTATCAGTGAAATTCATCTTATCAAATGTTGAGCATTACAATTATAAAGAATCAATAAGAATTAAAATCTAAAAATTAAAGATTTAAAATTAAGTGTTGAGGAAAATATTTTCATCTTCCTTGTTGAGAAGGAGACTGGAAAAATATGAATATATATATATATGTATATATATATACATACGTTAAATATTTTCCATCTTTCTTGACGTAATAGTCACTTATACGTATGAATTACTGTTGGCTTCTTGCTCACATTAATTTCTCTATTTTCATATATATATATATATATATATATATATATATATATATATATATATATATATATATATATATATATATATGTATATGTATCATGAGGAACAACATGAATAGAAGTTCTTTGTTCAATAACACAAGGCACTACTCGGCTCTGGATCTGAACCCTTGACATAATGAACATAAGACCAACACCATACCCCCTTGCCAACAAGCCTTCTCCTATTCTCGCCTGTCTCGTAGACCAGCAGTCGTAAGCGGTGGGAGGGACCGTCCTGACTAAGGCCAGTTAAGCCTGAAATGCATAGACGGTTGTCCCTCTTGCTTCTGCTGGACATCACCAGAGGGCGTTAGCCCCCCGGTGTTTTCATAGCTACGGCTTCCTAAACCGTATTTCTTTGGAGATACGAAATATTTATACATATTGTATAAAGCTATGCTTGAAGCGAAATCCTATTTCTTTTATATATATTTATATATATATAAATATATATAATATATATATATTATATATATATAAATATATATAATATATATATATTTAATTTTGGTTATATATATATATATAACCAAATTAAATTAAGGGTGTCATGTCTGGGAGACATGCGCCATAACCTCTGTACCGATTGATGGTGAAATATATTTCTTTATTTAATGCAATATGTACAAAGGAGATTAGTCATTTTTGAAAGGTATCTCTATATTTGAAGTTCTCGTTAAACTTTAATTAGTTACTTACCTAGCTGTCTGTGATTACACTCTTTACAAATTATACCCTGTTTTATATGTTTATTTCATATATATATATATATGTCAATCGATTTCTAGTTGATGTATGTGGACCCCGAAACTGGATACCAACCCGGAGTACTCCTGAACTTCCACCAGGAAATCTTTCGTATCATTGAAATTTTCTTTGCTTCTTGCATTTAAATATTCCACGAATCTCTACCACTTTTCCTCTACTACAATCTTCTTACACCACCTCCTTCTTCTCACCCGTCTATATTTCACTCCCACCCTAGTAACTTCAATATGCCCAATCTCAAATCTTTTCTCCGCCAGCCCCATTCTACTCTCAAGCGCTTCCTCCAACCTCTCCCTTCTATATCATACACAAAACGCCAGCACTAACACTTTTGCAAGAGATGTCAACATGAATAGACCTGTTATTTTTATCTAAAGACGTTTTTTCCAATTCCATCCCTCCCTTCCCCTCAATCTATCTTATTTCTCATTCTTTCTTTTGATGAAGGACTAGCGTCTTCCTGCTATATCAAGCATTAACCTAATATATCCCTTGCATATACTGTACCGATTGTGTTGTTATTTCTGTTTACCTTTTACATACATATACACACACACACATATATATATTTGTATATATATATATATATATATATATATATATATATATATATATATATATATATATATAT
>OZ024743.1:66677939-66685439 GCA_964016885.1 Eledone cirrhosa
TGTCCGCCGGGGTTGTGGGGAGGCCACCAATATGATTGACTGACTTATAATTTTATCAGTCAGATGTTCTAATGATTCTATATATAACGAAGGATGTGTGGTAAGGAACCAGGTGGACCATAACGTACCAGAGTACTCGATACTTTGGCTAGTAGAGTGGGTAATAGGAAAATGTTTAGGACCCCGACGGCAGAGCTCAAGCCGTTTTGACGGCTATTTCCGTCCAGAAATAACCGTCGAAATGGCTTGAGCTCTGCCGTCGGGGTCCTGAACATTTTCCCATATATATATATATATATATATATTGACTCTTCAACTACCTACTCAACTCTGCCACTCACCTCTTTCCTAGAGTCGCTGGCGTTATCAGGCAACTTAAATTTCGCTTTACGACTATACATTTGTATTTTTTTCTCCTTTCTTCCCTCGCAACACTTAATTGTTTCTACTTTTGGCACAAGGCCAGCAATTTTGAATGGAAAGGGGGAAAGTCGATTACATCGATCCCCAGTACATTGTTGGTACTTCATTTTATTGACCCCGTGTAGATGAAAGGGAAAAGTAACCACGACAGGATTTGAGCTTGTAACCTAAAAGAACGTAACTATAGGCCACAAACCATGTTGCCCGACCCTCTACCGTTACTGCCAATCCACCGCTCCCCGACGCTCTATTATAATAATAATAATTGTTTCTACTTTAGGCACAAGGCCAGCAATTACCCAGTTCATTACTGGTACTTTATTTTATCGACCCCGTAAGGATGTAATAATAATAATAATAATAATAGTAGTTTCTGATATAGGCACAAGGTCAACAATTTTTGGGGAGAGAAACATTCGTCGTTGTAACCGACGGAGGCCCAGCTAACCATATAAACACCCAACATAAAGTTGATGTAAATATTGAGAAGAATCTTATGTTTAAAAATGAGGTTAATAGGAAAGAGGAACAGTATAACCAAATAACATCCTCATCATCATCAACTATAGTGACAACAACAACAACAACAACAACAACAACAACAACAACAACAACTATATCATCATCATCAACTATAGTGACAACAACAACAACAACAACTATATCATCATCATCAACTAAAGTGACAACAACAACAACAACTATATTATCATCATCAACTATAGTGACAACAACAACAACAACAACAACTATATCATCATCATCAACTATAGTGACAACAACAACAACAACAACAACTATATCATCATCATCAACTATAGTGACAACAACAACAACAACAACTATATCATCATCATCAACTATAGTGACAACAACAACAACAACAACAACTATATCATCATCATCAACTATAGTGACAACAACAACAACAACAACAACTATATCATCATCATCAACTATAGTGACAACAACAACAACAACAACTATATCATCATCATCAACTATAGTGACAACAACAACAACACAACAACAACTATATTATCATCATCAACTATAGTGACAACAACAACAACAACAACAACTATATCATCATCATCAACTAAAGTGACAACAACAACAACAACAACAACTATATTATCATCATCAACTATAGTGACAACAACCACAACAACAACAACTATATTATCATCATCAACTATAGTGACAACAACAACAACAACAGCAACTATATCATCATCATCAACTATAGTGACAACAACAACAACAACAACAACTATATCATCATCATCAACTATAGTGACAACAACAACAACTATATCATCATCATCAACTATAGTGACAACAACAACAACAACAACAACTATATTATCATCATCAACTATAGTGACAACAACAACAACAACAACTATATTATCATCATCAACTATAGTGACAACAACAACAACAACTATATCATTATTATCAACAACAACAACAACAACTATATCATCATCATCAACTACATAGGTTTCTATTATAGACACAAAGCCAACACTTTGGGCGGAGGGAATACCATTAAATCAACCGCAGTGTATTACTGGTACTTTATTTTATCGATCACTTAAGGATGAAAAGCAAAGCTAACCTCGGCGGGATTTGAACTTAGATCGTAAAGGGGCGTAACTCTATGCCATAAAGTATGTTGTCCGACACTCTACCGATTACAGCCAACCCACCGCCGTGTCACCATCAACTATATCGACAACAACAACAACAGCATCATCACTATCATCAACTATATTGACAACAACAAAAAACAATATCAATATCATCATCATCATCATCATAAACAACTATATTAACTGCAATAGCATCAACAACAGTAACACCAGGACTCATCAACCATATAAACAGCAATAACTATATAAAATATTTTTAATATTGGCAAAAGTCCCAGTAATTTAGAAGGGGACAGTCTTATAATAATAATGAATAATAATGAAATTATTGTGTACAGTGCTCAGGTGCACTACCACTCATCAAAAGTATAGTACATAGAATAATATACAAATATCAGGGATGTGAATAGTGTATGTCATGATATACATGTGCGCGTGTGTAGGGGGGGGGGGGGGGTATTAGGTGTAGTGTTGGCGAATGTCAGGAAGCATGGAGGTTTTAAAGGATGCAGTTTCTCGGCAGCTAACAACTGATGCAGGTAGTTTGTTCCATGGAGGTTTTAAAGGATGCAGTGTCTCGACAGCTAACAACTGATGCAGGTAGTTTGTTCCATGGAGGTTTTAAAGGATGCAGTGTCTCGGCAGCTAACAACTGATGCAGGGAGTTTGTTCCATGGAGGTTTTAAAGGATGCAGTGCCTCGACAGCTAACAACTGATGCAAGTAGTTTGTTCCATAGAGGTTTTAAAGGATGCAGTGTCTCTACAGCTAACAACTGATGCAGGTAGTTTGTTCCATGGAGGTTTTAAAGGATGCAGTGTCTCGGCAGCTAACAACTGATGCAGGGAGTTTGTTCCATGGAGGTTTTAAAGGATGCAGTGTCTCGGCAGCTAACAACTGATGCAGGGAGTTTGTTCCATAGATGTTTTAAAGGATGAAGTGTCTCGGCAGCTAACAACTGATGCAGGTAGTTTGTTCCATGGAGGTTTTAAAGGATGCAGTGTCTCGACAGCTAACAACTGATGTAGGTAGTTTGTTCCATGGAGGTTTTAAAGGATGCAGTGTCTCGGCAGCTAACAACTGATGCAGGGAGTTTGTTCCATGGAGGTTTTAAAGGATGCAGTGTCTCGACAGCTAACAACTGATGCAGGTAGTTTGTTCCATGGAGGTTTTAAAGGATGCAGTGTCTCGGCAGCTAACAACTGATGCAGGGAGTTTGTTCCATGGAGGTTTTAAAGGATGCAGTGTCTCGACAGCTAACAACTGATGCAAGTAGTTTGTTCCATGGAGGTTTTAAAGGATGCAGTGTCTCTACAGCTAACAACTGATGCAGGTAGTTTGTTCCATTGAGGTTTTAAAGGATGCAGTGTCTCGACAGCTAACAACTGATGCAGGTAGTTTGTTCCATGGAGGTTTTAAAGGATGCAGTGTCTCTACAGCTAACAACTGATGCAGGTAGTTTATTCCATCCATGGAGGTTTTAAAGGATGCAGTGTCTCGGCAGCTAACAACTGATGCAGGGAGTTTGTTCCATTGAGGTTTTAAAGGATGCAGTGTCTCGACAGCTAACAACTGATGCAGGTAGTTTGTTCCATGGAGGTTTTAAAGGATGCAGTGTCTCTACAGCTAACAACTGATGCAGGTAGTTTATTCCATCCATGGAGGTTTTAAAGGATGCAGTGTCTCGGCAGCTAACAACTGATGCAGGGAGTTTGTTCCATGGAGGTTTTAAAAAATACAGTGTCTCGACAGCTAACAACTGATGCAGGTAATTTGTTCTATGGAGGATCTAAAGGATGAAGTGTCTCTACAGCTAACAACTGATGCAGGTAGTTTGTTCCATGGAGGTTTTAAAGGATACAGTGTCTCAGCAGCTAACAACTGATGCAGTGAGTTTGTTCCATGGAGGTTTTAAAGGATGCAGTGTCTCTACAACTAACAACTGATGCAGGTAGTTTATTCCATCCATGGAGGTTTTAAAGGATGCAGTGTCTCGGCAGCTAACAACTGGTGCAGGGAGTTTGTTCCATGGAGGTTTTAAAGGATGCAGTGTCTCGGCAGCTAACAACTGATGCAGGGAGTTTGTTCCATGGAGGTTTTAAAGGTTGCAGTGTCTCGACAGCTAACAACTGATGCAGGTAGTTTGTTCCATGGAGGTTTTAAAGGATGCAGTGTCTCGGCAGCTAACAACTGATGCAGGTAGTTTGTTCCATGGAGGTTTTAAAGGATGCAGTGTCTCGACAGCTAACAACTGATGCAGGTAGTTTGTTCCATGGAGGTTTTAAAGGATGCAGTGTCTCGGCAGCTAACAACTGATGCAGGGAGTTTGTTCCATGGAGGTTTTAAAGGATGCAGTGTCTCGACAGCTAACAACTGATGCAAGTAGTTTGTTCCATGGAGGTTTTAAAGGATGCAGTGTCTCTACAGCTAACAACTGATGCAGGTAGTTTGTTCCATGGAGGTTTTAAAGGATGCAGTGTCTCGGCAGCTAACAACTGATGCAGGGAGTTTGTTCCATGGAGGTTTTAAAGGATGCAGTGTCTCGGCAGCTAACAACTGATGCAGGTAGTTTGTTCCATGGAGGTTTTAAAGGATGCAGTGTCTCGGCAGCTAACAACTGATGCAGGTAGTTTGTTCCATGGAGGTTTTAAAGGATGCAGTGTCTCGGCAGCTAACAACTGATGCAGGGAGTTTGTTCCATGGAGGTTTTAAAGGATGCAGTGTCTCGACAGCTAACAACTGATGCAAGTAGTTTGTTCCATGGAGGTTTTAAAGGATGCAGTGTCTCTACAGCTAACAACTGATGCAGGTAGTTTGTTCCATTGAGGTTTTAAAGGATGCAGTGTCTCGACAGCTAACAACTGATGCAAGTAGTTTGTTCCATGGAGGTTTTAAAGGATGCAGTGTCTCTACAGCTAACAACTGATGCAGGTAGTTTGTTCCATTGAGGTTTTAAAGGATGCAGTGTCTCGACAGCTAACAACTGATGCAGGTAGTTTGTTCCATGGAGGTTTTAAAGGATGCAGTGTCTCTACAGCTAACAACTGATGCAGGTAGTTTATTCCATCCATGGAGGTTTTAAAGGATGCAGTGTCTCGGCAGCTAACAACTGATGCAGGGAGTTTGTTCCATTGAGGTTTTAAAGGATGCAGTGTCTCGACAGCTAACAACTGATGCAGGTAATTTGTTCTATGGAGGATCTAAAGGATGAAGTGTCTCTACAGCTAACAACTGATGCAGGTAGTTTGTTCCATGGAGGTTTTAAAGGATACAGTGTCTCAGCAGCTAACAACTGATGCAGTGAGTTTGTTCCATGGAGGTTTTAAAGGATGCAGTGTCTCGGCAGCTAACAACTGATGCAGGGAGTTTGTTCCATGGAGGTTTTAAAGGATGCAGTGTCTCGGCAGCTAACAACTGGTGCAGGGAGTTTGTTCCATGGAGGTTTTAAAGGATGCAGTGTCTCGACAGCTAACAACTGATGCAGGTAGTTTGTTCCATGGAGGTTTTAAAGGATGCAGTGTCTCGACAGCTAACAACTGATGCAGGTAGTTTGTTCCATGGAGGTTTTAAAGGATGCAGTGTCTCGGCAGCTAACAACTGATGCAGGGAGTTTGTTCCATGGAGGTTTTAAAGGATGCAGTGTCTCGACAGCTAACAACTGATGCAGGTAGTTTGTTCCATGGAGGTTTTAAAGGATGCAGTGTCTCGACAGCTAACAACTAATGCAGGGAGTTTGTTCCATGGAGGTTTTAAAGGATGCAGTGTCTCGACAGCTAACAACTGATGCAGGTAGTTTGTTCCATGGAGGTTTTAAAGGATGCAGTGTCTCGGCAGCTAACAACTGATGCAGGGAGTTTGTTCCATGGAGGTTTTAAAGGATGCAGTGTCTCGACAGCTAACAACTGATGCAAGTAGTTTGTTCCATGGAGGTTTTAAAGGATGCAGTGTCTCGGCAGCTAACAACTGATGCAGGGAGTTTGTTCCATGGAGGTTTTAAAGGATGCAGTGTCTCGGCAGCTAACAACTGATGCAGGGAGTTTGTTCCATGGAGGTTTTAAAGGATGCAGTGTCTCGGCAGCTAACAACTGATGCAGGGAGTTTGTTCCATGGAGGTTTTAAAGGATGCAGTGTCTCTGCAGCTAACAACTGATGCAGGGAGTTTGTTCCATGGAGGTTTTAAAGCATGCAGTGTCTCGGCAGCTAACAACTGATGCAGGGAGTTTGTTCCATGATTCAGTAACTCTAAGTGAGAAAAAATGTTTCCAAAAGTCATGGGAGCTGTGCTGTTTTCTGACTTTGTAGGCATGCCCACGTGTGTTAGAAACATAGATATCAAAAAGGTGCTCAGGGCTATTGTTGGCAAGATGGTTAATAATTGTGTCTTATAGATCAAACCCAATACTTAACTGATAGTTTATATTATCGACCCAGAAAACGTGAAAAGCAAAGTTCACCTCGGTTGGATTTGAACTCAGAACGTAAAGGGACGCAACTATATGTCACAAAGTATGTTATCCGATGCTCTACCGATAGAGCCAATCCATCGTCCTATACATACAATATTATCAGCCACAACATCATCACAACAATCAACTTTATTAACAGCAATAATAACAAACATATCAACAACAACATGCTTTCCACCATCAAATATGTACGTATGGGTAGGCCTGTAACTCTTGAGGGTGCCGTAGGGGCACCGTTCTGATATACGGTGTTTCTAGGGCATTGTGAACCTGGCGGACCCCATCTCTTCTCCAGAGAGAGAGAGAGTGAGAGAGAGAGAGTGAGAGATAGTGAGAGAGAGAGTGAGAGAGAGAGAGAGAGAGAGAGAGAGAGAGAGAGGGGGAGAGAGAGAGAGAGAGAGAGAGAGGAAGTGAGAAAGATATATATATATATATATATATATATATATATATATATATATATATCATAAAACATGAAAACATGTCTATAGAATCACCCGTTGCAAAACACGTATATGTATGTATGTATATATATATATAGTACTAGCAGTAAAGCCCGGCGTTGCTCGGGGTCGCTCAGTAGCTGTGTTAAAGTTACAATGTTAAGTTTCTTTTTTGGCTTAAAAACTGTAGTGTCTACTGTGCAGACTTGCATGTGGTGTTTTTGATTAATATTCCCTCAACCAACAATATGTCTTATGAAGTTAAGAAAACATAACGATAACCCGAATGTTATAACAAAAGAGGATGCTGGGGATAGAAACTGCACTGGTTATTTATTAACAAAGATCGAAAATGTAAACACTGCAACGCAGAGAAAAACATTAGCGTAACCAAATTATCAGTTATGTCTGTCTGCACGCCTATATCACCTCTCTGCACGACTGTCTGTCTGCACGCCTATATCACCTCTCTGCACGACTGTCTGTCTGCACGCCTATATCACCTCTCTGC
>OZ024743.1:66690439-66725439 GCA_964016885.1 Eledone cirrhosa
TGCTGGCCTTGTGCCAAAAGTAGAAACAATTATATATATATATATATATATATATATATATATATATATATATATATACACATATATATACATATGTATATATACATACATACATATACGCCGCATATATATACATATACATACACATGCATTTATATATATAATTTATATATACTTATATATATAATTTATATATACACATAATTGTTTCTACTTTTGGCACAAGGCCAGCAATAACCTAGTACATTACTGGTACTTTATTTTATCGACCCCGTAATGATGAAATAATTAACAGATGAAGCTTGTCGAATAGTATTGACATAGTTTCGGTCGTTTCCTCATATATATGGCTGTGTATGTATGTATGTATGTATGTATGTATGTATGTATGTATGTATGTGTGTATGTAGGTATGTAGTTAGGTAGGTTGGTAGGTATATATGTCGGTAGGTAGGTATAAATATATATTTATGTACATACAGGTGTTTTTTAAATATCTTTTGATATATATTTACGTTGTATAGAAATTATTCAATAGCGTGACTAGAGCTAAAATAATTGAATCTAATGTGTATGTAAGAATATTAATAAGAATATTAAAATAAATTACACTTTTACCCGATAAGGAGATGTAGAATGTCTCCTGGGAATGTTCTGATTCTCACCACAGTCCACCAAGGTGTCCATAAGGTAGTATATTATTTAAGGATGCTCCGACTACAGTCCAGAAAACTGTTCATGATACATACCACATCATCTGGGGTTTGCTCAGACCACAGTCCAGCAAATTGAATATATTAAATTCCATATCATACTGGATTGCGTAGACCACAGTCCACCAAATTGTCCACAATATGCGTCGTATCATCTGGAGATTGCTGAGATCACTGTCCATCAAATTGGCTAAAATAAATTCCATATCATACTGGATTCCGTAGACCATAATGCACCAAATTGTCCATAATAGGTATCATATCATCTAGAAATTGCTCGGACCACTGACCATCAAATTGGCTATAATAAGTACCGTATTTTCAATTGCTCAGAACACTGTCCACCATTCAAACTGTCGATAACATGTTTTATATAATTTAGGATTTCTCAGACCACAGTCCATGAAACTGTCCATATTAAGCACTGATATTAAGCATGATCTGAAGCTGCTCAGATCATATTCCATCAAATGTCCATAACATCTGGTATTACTCAGACCACTCTCCACCCAGCTGTCCATAACAGATATCACATCTGGGATTATTCAGGCTACTTCCCACCAAATTGTTGATAATATGTACGATATCACCGGGAATTGCTCAGACCGCAGTCCATCATGTAAGCTGTTTACAATTGATACCAAACTCTCCATAACTGGGTTCATATTATTTGGGATTATGATGTAGATCAGAGTCCTCTAAATATTCTTTAACTGATGCCATATTATCTCAGATTGCTCAGACCACAGTCCATTCAGCTCTTCAAAGTAGATGTTATATCATTTGGGATAATTTCAACCACAGTTCGACAAATTCACCAAAATAAATACTCTTTCATTTTGGATTATTAAGACCACTGTCCACCAAGCAACTTGTCGTAAGTACCACATCATTTGGGGTTTCTCACACCACAGTCCATTCAATCTTTCATAATAGATGAGATAAAATCTGGGATTACTCATACCATAGCTCACCAACTTGACCACAATAACTTCCACATCATCTGAAGTTATTCAGACAAATGTCCAGTAAATTGTCCATAATCTGAGATTAGACCACAGTTCACCAGTTTGGCCATAAGAAGTACCTTATTATCTGGTATAGTTCAGACCATAGTCCACCGAATTGACCATAATATGGGCCATACAGTCCAGAAAATTGATCATTATAGCCATGTACCATATCTCTGGGATTATTTCGCATAAAGTCCAGAAAAATGGACATAAAATGTACTATATCATCTGGGATTGACCTCAAGCAAACTGTCAGTAATATATATATACCTCATCATCTGGGATTACTCAGACCACAGTCCACTCAGCTGTCCCATAGTTGATGCCATATCACCTGGGATTCCAACAGTCCATCCATAGTTCACACATGTCAGGTGCACGTCAAAGATCATCTCGGAATGTCCAGTCTCAGACCAGTGTCCACCAATTATCCGCCATGATGTCATTATCTGGGAATCTTCATAATGACTAGTTCTGTCCAGATCAAACCGGATTAGACCAGATTAGAGTCCACACCCAATTGCCTTGTTTCACTGTGTCACCGGATCTATAATTATGTTGTCTGTGTGTCTATGTGTGTATGTGTGATGAAGGTGGGTGTGTGTCTATGTGTGTGCATGTGATGACTGACGGGGTGTATGGCTGTGTTTGTGTGTGAACACTGGTGGGGTGTGTGGCTGTGTATGTATGAGGACTGATGGGGTGCGTGGTTATGTGTGTTTGAGAGGACTGGTAGGGTGTGTGGCTGTGTATGTGTGATGAGTGATGGGGTGTGTTTGTGAGGACTGGTATTTTCTGGGTGTATATGTGTCTATGTGTGTATGATGACTTGTGGTGTGTGTATGTATGTGTGTGATGATATTTTTTGACGCAGTATAAATTGACTATTATGATGTATATACATGTACGTATTGCCTATTACAATGTATATACATGTACGTATTGCCTATTACAATGTATATACATGTATGTATTGTCTATTATGATGTACATGTATGTATTGACTTATGTGTGTATGTATATTTAGTGTTTTTCTCTTAATTTTGAGTTTATTTTCGACTGGTCAGCTTCCCGGCGGCAAGGTTGTAAAGAAAATGATATTTCTCTCGGTCATTGTGCTAGTATTTGTCTATTGGATCGTACGACTGTTTTACACATTTGGGATGTTCTAGATATCCTGGCCATTTCTAATGAATTAAAGAACTGCGCTCTTTCTACAAGAGTATACGTATGTTTGTATGTATGTATGAATGTATGTATGTATGTTTGTATGTATGTATGTATGTATGTATGTATGTATGTATGTAGGTAGGTAGGTATGCATGTATGTATGTGTGTATGTATGTATGTATGTATGTATGTATGTATGTATGTATGTATGTATGTGTATATGTATGTATGTATGTACGTATGTACGTATGTACGTACGTACGTATGTATGTATGAATGTACGTAGGTATGTATATATGTATGTATGTATGTATGTATGTATGTTCTTCTGGTTTTATAATTTCACAAAGTTTTACCAATAGAGAGAGAGTCGGTTTCTAACATAGACACAAGACTCTCTCATTGGAATTTACACATCAACTAGGTAGATATGTATGCATATCTGCATGTGTAGATATGGATGTTATTGTATGTGTGGATGTGGATGTTTTGAGTTGTATGTGTGCATGTGTATATGCTTTGCATCTGTACATGTGTATATGCAGTTATTAGATGCAACATTTTTGGAATGTTTTACATATTTTTACTGTTCCATTAATGCATTGTACTTGTAATTTCCTAACTAGTTGTGTTCTTTCTGTTCCTGTGAAGCCTAGCTTGTCAAGATTTGTATTGAGGCAGTTACTCACATACCCCAGTGCCCCAATAATCACAGGCATAAATCTGAAGGTGTAATCAGGGTGGATTATCTGCAAGTTTCTCATCAGTTCTGCATAAATATTCTCCCTTTCACTAATCTTTGATATGTATGTATGTATGTATGTATGTATGTATGTATGTATGTATGTATGTATGTATGTATGTATGTAGGTCACCACTTGGTGCTACTGGTAACATGTATTCCAGTACAACCTGTCCCATGGTCGGGTCGTTGGCGACTAAACTGGCAACCCACCAAGGTTTCTTGGTGAGGAGGGTGACTTTGGTCATCCTGCAGGACTAAAAACAAAACCTGTCAAAGGGCAAAGGAGCTCTTAAGAGTCAATGGTCATCCAAAATCCCCGGGAGAGATGACCCCTTAGCCTTTGTCAAGGCAGAATTCTAGGAGAAGGAAAACTCTGATATAACACCTGCAACCCTGATGGTATCCAATGATGTTAACTCGTTCATCTTTTTGGTAAATATCATCTTGGTTAAGTGAGTGGGACTGGGTTTGTGCAGTGCCTTTGCTCACTATAAAAGCTTCACGGCACAGGCATTTCTTTATATTTGGAGATCTCTCTGCACTTGTCGTCACATGGTACCATGGGCCCAGCACTGTGTCAATAATTGTCACAAGTGTAGTGTTTGTACCAGAGTTTTCAAGTCGCTGGCTGGACTAAAAAGTCACACTCATCAGCGCATCGGTAGGCGTTCTCCTACATGGATATAAAGTAGTGGCCGTACTCGAAACGAGTTGGCAGCCACCATGTATGTAGGTAGGTATGTATATATGTAGGTATGTATGTATGCATGTATGTATGTACGTACATATGTATGTATGTTATCTCTCTCTCTTAATTTCGAGTATATTTTTTTGACCAGCCACCTTCCTAGTGGCAAGGTTGTAAAAGAAAAGAAATTGTCATCCCTTGAATCGCAAGAATGTTTTCCAAATTTTGAAGGTGCAAGCTATCGCAACCATTTGTAGACTATGAATTAGGGAGCTGAGCTCTTTGTCCGCAAATCCAAGTTCAGTCATACTTTGGTCCAAGCGGGTTGGTATATAACCCGTAGCTCCAATAATGATGGGTATGAAGCTAAAGGTGTATCTTGGATACTGGATTTGTAAACTCCTCATCAATGGTCCGTAGATGTCCTCCTTCTCCTGTATTTTTCTGACAACGTTTACATCAAGTGGGCAGTTGATCTCCACAACAGAACACGTTTTCAATGTGTGGTCCCAAACAACAATATCAGGCCGGTTGTGCTTTAATTTGGTGGCAGTTTTTATTTTCAGGTTCCACCAGTATTCCTTAGTACCATCTGTCTCAATATATTCTTCCTCATTTGATGTTAATTTTGTTTTCCGAAGTGCGTTCCAGATGGTTCTAGCTATCCCATCGTGTCTCATGGGAGGTAGTAGCGAGATGACATTCTTTCGCAGCTGGCAACAATGTAGCTTACATCCTCGATCTTTGTTTTACATAGCCTACATTTATTGTCAGCTGATGGCGCTCCCCTTTTGTGCAGCAGATATTTGGTAGGGAGTTCTTGTTTCTGTATTGCATAGAGATATCCCTCAAGATGTGATGTCATAAACTTGTCGGAACTCCATGCCAGGCTTTTAGAGTGGTTTATCCCCTCTATGGTCTGTGTTTTACGTCTCAAGTATCCATGCACAACTTTTTCTATAAATTGGTCAATTTTTTCATCTTGTTTGAACATTGAATAGGATCTTCCGATTACTCTGGGTGAGAGATTTATATCAGGCTTTATTCCATATCTCTCCTCCTGATCAGTGGCTATTCTAATGATTTTCTTTTTTCATGCTCATAAACCTGGGCAAGATGGTTGCCAACCTTTTTCCTCTATTGAAGATGTTGCTTCAGTGTTACTATCCGGGTCTCATATGATGTTAATATGGATTTTAGACCCCGGCCACCTTCCTTACGTGAGAAGTATAGCCTATCCACATCACCACTATGTATGTATATACGTACGTACGTACTTATGTATGTATGTATGTATGGCAACCCCACCAAGATTTCTTGGTGAGGAGGGTGACTTTGGACATCCTGCAGGACTAAAAACAAAACCTGTCAAAGGGCAAAGGAGCTCTTAAGAGTCAATGGCCATCCAAAATCACCGGGAGAGATGACCCCTTAGCCTTTGTCAAGGCAGAATTCTAGGAGAAGGAAAACTCTGATATAACACCTACAACCCTGATGGTATCCAATGATGTTGACTTGTTCTTCTTTTTGGTAAATATCATCTTGGTTAAGAGAGTGGGACTGGCTTTGTGCAGTGCCTTTGCTCACTATAAAAGCTTCACGGCACAGGCATTGCTTTATATTTGGAGATCTCTCTGCACTTGTCGTCACATGGTACCATAGGCCCAAAACTATGTGTCAATAATTGTCACAAGTGTAATGTTTGTACCAGAGCTTTCAAGTCGCTGGCTGGACTAAAAAGTCACACTCGTTCAGCGCATCGGTAGGGGTTCTCCTACATGGATATAAAGTAGTGGCCGTACTCGAAAACGAGTTGGCAGCCACCATGTATGTATGTATGTATGTATGTATGTATGTATGTATGTATGTATGTATGTATGTATGTACGTACGTATGACTGTATGCAAGTATGTACGTATGTATGTATGTATGTACGTACGTATGTATGCATGTATGTATGTATGTACGTATGTATGTATGTACGTCAGGTTTTGTTTTTTGTCCTGCAGGGTGTCCAATATCACCCTCCTCACCAAGTAAACGTGGTGGGGTTGCCGGTTTAGTCGCCGACGACCAGACCATGCGACAGGTTGTACTGGGTTACATGTTACCAGTAGGCGGAAGAACTCATAAGAGTCAACGGCCATCCAAAAGTGTGTGTATATGTATATACACATGTACATATGTATCTATATGCGCGGGGACATAGAAATAGTCGGGCTGGACACCCGATCACGCGGTTAAACCACTGGGAGTGAATGACTCCTAGCCTTTGTCAGGGCATTCTTCTAGGAGAAGGCAACTCAGGAAACTGGGTTAACTCCGATATAAAACCTGCGGCTCAGTAGTTACCGATGATGTTGATCTTTTCTTCTTTTCGGGTTATAGCTACTGTCGCTCGGAGAGTGGGATTGGCTCAGTGCAGTCTTTCCTCACTTTAAAAAATATGCACAGGTATTGCACGATAGAATGAATTAATAATTATTAATAATAGTATATCGTGCAATGGCCATACTCGGTAACGAGGGGGCAGCCATCATGTATGTACGTACGTATATACGTATGTATGTATGAATGTATGTATGTATCTACCTATGTACGTATCTATATATGTATGTATGTATGTATGTGTGTATTTGTGTGTGTATGCACGTATGTATGCATATGTATGTATCTTTGTATGTTTATGGATATGTATGGTTTGTATGTGTGTGTATCTATATATGTATGTATGTATGTATGTATGTATGTATGTATGTATGTATGTATGTATGTATGTATGTATGTATGTACGTACGTATGTATGCATGTGTGTATGTATATATGAAGGTCTTTTGGTTTGTATGTTTATGTATATGTATTTATGTATATGTATGCATGTATTTATATATGTAAGTATATGTGTGTGTATCTAAATATGTATGCACGCATGTGTATGTTCGTATGTGACAGCTGGTATCTGTAGATGTGTATGTGTGTGGGATGACTAGTACATAAATGTGTGTATGCGGTGCAAAAATCTAGATGTATGTGTGTGTTTGATAATTGCTGCCTGTATGTGTTTATGTGAAACATGGTATACCTGTCTGCGTATGTATGTGCTTGCAGCTTGTATGTATATGATGACTGGTGTGTGAAAATGTGTGTGTTGACTTGTGTGTGTATATGTGTCGTCAAACGTGTGTATGATCATTAGTGTGTGTATATGTGTGTCTGATCAATGGTGTGTTTATGTGTGTATCAATTGTGTGTATATTTAATGGCGCATGTGTATGTCTGTGAATAATCGTATGTGTGTGTATGAGTGTAATCAATGGTGTGTGTGTGCGCGCTGTGAGATTAATGGCGTGTGTAGTCAATGGTTTTTGTGTATGTGTCTTTATTTGTGTTTGCAACAATATATGTGACTCATTCGCACACATAGGACATTGATCTAAGGACAGGGCGTTTGCATTTATTATTTATTCAAGGACAAAATATATGGCACAGTATGTGGCCATTTATGTGGCTCTATATTTTTTAAGGGCCTCTGAGATTGATGGATAGAAGGGGGAATGTAAAGTTATCTAGAACCTAGAGACAGCCAACGTTCTTGCAACAGACTGAACCCTGTGACCAAGTGTGCGTGTGTGTGGGGGGGGGGGGAGTGTTATATGGAATGATAGATTAAGTCTAGCATACAAGAACTCTGAATGCAAAGAGCCGGAACAAATACCGCATGACATCGTGTTATACGCTCTAATGATTCTACCAATTCAGCGCCCTGGACAAATACATACTTCTATCGACCTTAACAGGTTGAAAGGAAAAGTTGACCATAGCGGGATTTCAATTTAAAGAGCAGAGAGCCACAAGAAATACCACAAGGTCACTCGTCCATAGCTCTAACGATTTCACCAGCTCACTGCTCTGGACAAGAACTTAATTCTATCGACTATAACAGTTTGAAAGAAAAAGTTGACCGCAATGGACTTTGAGCTCAGAAAGATGCGAGCCAGAACAACGATTGGACCTTTGAATTATAAGAACCATCCATCTTGTATTATAATTGGCAGTATCGGTAGAGGGTCGGACGCCGTGCTTTGAAGCATAGAGTTACGGCCCTTGCTATTCTGAGTTCAAATCCCGCCGAGGTTAACATTGCCTTTCATCATTACGTGGTCGATAAAATAAAGAACCAGTAATGCACTGGTGAATTGCTGGCCTTGTGCCAAAAGTAGAAACAATTATAATATAAATGATTGAGTGTTCCATACAATTAACCCCCAAATGGAATCAGCGTGATATAATAGATGACAAGGCTGATTTGGGTCGATTTGGGTTGACTCAGGACTACGGTAAATATCATACAGGTGGATTGAACCCGGTACCTCATGATTGCAAAGCAAACTTTTTAACCAGTCAGCTAGTGGTCGTAGTTTACAGAAGAAACAACCACTGTTAATAAAGAGGTCGTAACGTGTATATATCTAATAGTTAATGCGCAATATGACTAAAGCAACAAACAGAGAGGGGGGGGGGGGGTCAGAAAGAAAGAGAAAGTGATAGAAGACGCTATTGAAGGAGTGGGGGGCGGGTTTATCATTTGAAGTTAACTAAAATTATATATATATATATAATTATATATATATACACACACACATACAGACATACATATATATATATATATATATATATATATATATATATGTATGTATTCATATATATATGTATATACATATGTGTGTGTGTATACACCTATACATATATGCACATACACAAACATACATGTATATGTGTGTGGGGGGTTTGGGTGTGCATGTAGATATAAATATATAACAAAGGTGAGGTGAGGTTGTGTGGGTAGTAGTAGATGCAGTGGTGCAGATGGGGATGTGCAAGGTTACGGAGGAGGGTAAACTGGTTGTTGGAAACATCACTGCGCATATATGCAGATATGTGCACATATGTGCAGATATGTGCATATATGTGCATATATTTGCAAGTATTACAAGTGATAACGATAACGATAAAACCAAAGTAGTCTCTCTAGCATCGACATCACCACCATCATCACCAACACTAGCGCTGCAACACCACCACTACCACCACCATCACAAGCCCCGTCACACCATCACCACCACCACTACCACCATCATCACAAACACTAGCGCTGTTACGCCACCACCACCACCACTACCACCACCACCACCAACACTAGCGCCGCTATCCTACCACCAATAACACCACCATCACCACCACTAGCGCCGCTACCCTACCACCACTAACACCACCATTACCAACACTAGCGCCAATATCCTACCACCACTAACACCACCATTACCAACACTAGCGCCAATACCCTACCACCACTAACACCACCATCATAACCACTAGCGCCGCTACCCTACCACCACTACCACCACCATTACCAACACTAACGCCGCTACCCTACCACCACTAACACCACCATTACCAACACTAGCGCCAATACCCTACCACCACTACCACCACCATTACCAACACTAGCGCCAATACCCTACCACCACTAACACCACCATTACCAACACTAGCGCCAATACCCTACCACCACTAACAACACCATCATAACCACTAGCGCCGCTACCCTACCACCACTAACACCACCATTACCAACACTAGCGCCAATACCCTACCTCCACTAACACCACCATTACCAACACTAGCGCCAATACCCTACCACCACTAACACCACCATTACCAACACTAGCGCCAATACCCTACCACCACTAACAACACCATTACCAACACTAGCGCCAATACCCTACCACCACTAACACCACCATCATAACCACTAGCGCCAATACCCTACCACCACTAACACCACCATCATAACCACTAGCGCCAATACCCTACCACCACTAACACCACCATTACCAACACTAGCGCCAATACCCTACCACCACTATCACCACCATTACCAACACTAGCGCCAATATCCTACCACCACTACCACCACCATTACCAACACCAGCGCCGCTACACTACCACCACTAACACCAGCATCACCAACACTAGCGCCGCGACCCTACCACCAATAACACCACCATTACCAACACTAGCGCCAATACCCTACCACCACTACCACCACCATTACCAACACTAGCGCCAATACCCTACCACCACTAACACCACCATTACCAACACTAGCGCCAATAACCTACCACCACTAACACCACCATTACCAACACTAGCGCCAATATCCTACCACCACTACCACCACCATTACCAACACCAGCGCCGCTACCCTACCACCACTACCACCACCACCACCAACACTAGCGCCGCTATCCTACCACCAATAACACCACCATTACCAACACTAGCGCCAATACCCTACCACCACTACCACCACCACCACCAACACTAGCGCCGCTATCCTACCACCAATAACACCACCATTACCAACACTAGCGCCAATAACCTACCACCATTACCACCACCATTACCAACACTAGCGCCAATACCCTACCACCACTAACACCACCATCATAACCACTAGCGCCGCTACCCTACCACCACTACCACCACCATTACCAACACTAACGCCGCTACCCTACCACCACTAACACCACCATTACCAACACTAGCGCCAATACCCTACCACCACTACCACCACCATTACCAACACTAGCGCCAATACCCTACCACCACTAACACCACCATTACCAACACTAGCGCCAATACCCTACCACCACTAACACCACCATCATAACCACTAGCGCCGCTACCCTACCACCACTAACACCACCATTACCAACACTAGCGCCAATACCCTACCACCACTACCACCACCATTACCAACACTAGCGCCAATACCCTACCACCACTACCACCACCATTACCAACACTAGCGCGAATACCCTACCACCACTAACACCACCATCATAACCACTAGCGCCGCTACCCTACCACCACTAACACCACCATTACCAACACTAGCGCCAATACCCTACCACCACTAACACCACCATTACCAACACTAGCGCCAATACCCTACCACCACTACCACCACCATTACCAACACTAGCGCCAATACCCTACCACCACTAACACCACCATCATAACCACTAGCGCCAATACCCTACCACCACTAACACCACCATTACCAACACTAGCGCCAATACCCTACCACCACTAACACCACCATCATAACCACTAGCGCCAATACCCTACCACCACTAACACCACCATTACCAACACTAGCGCCAATACCCTACCACCACTAACACCACCATCATAACCACTAGCGCCAATACCCTACCACCACTAACACCACCATTACCAACACTAGCGCCAATACCCTACCACCACTAACACCACCATTACCAACACTAGCGCCAATACCCTACCACCACTACCACCACCATTACCAACACTAGCGCCAATACCCTACCACCACTAACACCACCATTACCAACACTAGCGCCAATACCCTACCACCACTAACACCACCATCATAACCACTAGCGCCAATACCCTACCACCACTAACACCACCATTACCAACACTAGCGCCAATACCCTACCACCACTAACACCACCATCATAACCACTAGCGCCAATACCCTACCACCACTAACACCACCATTACCAACACTAGCGCCAATACCCTACCACCACTAACACCACCATCATAACCACTAGCGCCAATACCCTACCTCCACTAACACCACCATTACCAACACTAGCGCCAATACCCTACCACCACTAACACCACCATTACCAACACTAGCGCCAATACCCTACCACCACTAACAACACCATTACCAACACTAGCGCCAATACCCTACCACCACTAACACCACCATCATAACCACTAGCGCCAATACCCTACCACCACTAACACCACCATCATAACCACTAGCGCCAATACCCTACCACCACTAACACCACCATTACCAACACTAGCGCCAATACCCTACCACCACTACCACCATTATACCAACACTAGCGCCAATATCCTACCACCACTACCACCACCATTACCAACACCAGCGCCGCTACCCTACCACCACTAACACCAGCATCACCAACACTAGCGCCGCTACCCTACCACCAATAACACCACCATTACCAACACTAGCGCCAATACCCTACCACCACTACCACCACCATTACCAACACTAGCGCCAATAACCTACCACCACTAACACCACCATTACCAACACTAGCGCCAATATCCTACCACCACTACCACCACCATTACCAACACCAGCGCCGCTACCCTACCACCACTACCACCACCACCACCAACACTAGCGCCGCTATCCTACCACCAATAACACCACCATTACCAACACTAGCGCCAATACCCTACCACCACTACCACCACCACCACCAACACTAACGCCGCTATCCTACCACCAATAACACCACCATTACCAACACTAGCGCCAATAACCTACCACCATTACCACCACCATTACCAACACTAGCGCCAATACCCTACCACCACTAACACCACCATCATAACCACTAGCGCCGCTACCCTACCACCACTACCACCACCATTACCAACACTAGCGCCAATACCCTACCACCACTAACACCACCATTACCAACACTAGCGCCAATACCCTACCACCACTAACACCACCATCATAACCACTAGCGCCGCTACCCTACCACCACTAACACCACCATTACCAACACTAGCGCCAATACCCTACCACCACTACCACCACCATTACCAACACTAGCGCCAATACCCTACCACCACTACCACCACCATTACCAACACTAGCGCGAATACCCTACCACCACTAACACCACCATCATAACCACTAGCGCCGCTACCCTACCACCACTAACACCACCATTACCAACACTAGCGCCAATACCCTACCACCACTAACACCACCATTACCAACACTAGCGCCAATACCCTACCACCACTACCACCACCATTACCAACACTAGCGCCAATACCCTACCACCACTAACACCACCATCATAACCACTAGCGCCAATACCCTACCACCACTAACACCACCATTACCAACACTAGCGCCAATACCCTACCACCACTAACACCACCATCATAACCACTAGCGCCAATACCCTACCACCACTAACACCACCATTACCAACACTAGCGCCAATACCCTACCACCACTAACACCACCATCATAACCACTAGCGCCAATACCCTACCACCACTAACACCACCATTACCAACACTAGCGCCAATACCCTACCACCACCAACACCACCATTACCAACACTAGCGCCAATACCCTACCACCACTAACAACACCATTACCAACACTAGCGCCAATACCCTACCACCACTAACACCACCATCATAACCACTAGCGCCAATACCCTACCACCACTAACACCACCATCATAACCACTAGCGCCAATACCCTACCACCACTAACACCACCATTACCAACACTAGCGCCAATACCCTACCACCACTACCACCACCATTACCAACACTAGCGCCAATACCCTACCACCACTAACACCACCATCATAACCACTAGCGCCAATACCCTACCACCACTAACACCACCATTACCAACACTAGCGCCAATACCCTACCACCACTAACAACACCATCATAACCACTAGCGCCAATACCCTACCACCACTAACACCACCATTACCAACACTAGCGCCAATACCCTACCACCACTACCACCACCATTACCAACACTAGCGCCAATACCCTACCACCACTAACACCACCATCATAACCACTAGCGCCAATACCCTACCACCACTAACACCACCATTACCAACACTAGCGCGAATACCCTACCACCACTAACACCACCATCATAACCACTATCGCCAATACCATACCACCACTAACACCACCATTACCAACACTAGCGCCAATACCCTACCACCACTAACACCACCATCATAACCACTAGCGCCAATACCCTACCACCACTAACACCACCATTACCAACACTAGCGCCAATACCCTACCACCACTAACACCACCATCATAACCACTAGCGCCAATACCCTGCCACCACTAACACCACCATTACCAACACTAGCGCCAATACCCTACCACCACTAACACCACCATTACCAACACTAGCGCCAATACCCTACCACCACTAACAACACCATTACCAACACTAGCGCCAATACCCTACCACCACTAACACCACCATTACCAACACTAGCGCCAATACCCTACCACCACTAACACCACCATCATAACCACTAGCGCCAATACCCTACCACCACTAACACCACCATTACCAACACTAGCGCCAATACCCTACCACCACTAACACCACCATCATAACCACTAGCGCCAATACCCTACCACCACTAACACCACCATTACCAACACTAGCGCCAATACCCTACCACCACTAACAACACCATTACCAACACTAGCGCCAATACCCTACCACCACTAACAACACCATTACCAACACTAGCGCCAATACCCTACCACCACTAACAACACCATTACCAACACTAGCGCCAATACCCTACCACCACTAACACCACCATTACCAACACTAGCGCCAATACCCTACCACCACTAACACCACCATTACCAACACTTGCGCCAATACCCTACCACCAATACCACCACCATTACCAACACTAGCGCCGCTACCCTACCACCACTAACACCACCATTACCAACACTAGCGCCAATACCCTACCACCACTACCACCACCATTACCAACACCAGCGCCAATACCCTACCACCACTACCACCACCATTAACAACACCAGCGCCAATACCCTACCACCACTACCACCACCATTACCAACACTAGCGCCAATACCCTACCACCACTACCACCACCATTACCAACACCAGCGCCAATACCCTACCACCACTACCACCACCATTACCAACACCAGCGCCAATACCCTACCACCACTACCACCACCATTACCAACACTAGCGCCGCTACCCTACAACCACTAACACCACCATTACCAACACTAGCGCCGCCACCCTACCACCACTAACACCACCATTACCAACACTAGCGCCGCTACCCTACCACCACTAACACCACCATCACCAACACTAGCGCCAATACCCTACCACCACTAACACCACCATTACCAACACTAGCGCCGCTACCCTACCACCACTACCACCACCATTACCAACACTAGCGCCAATACCCTACCACAACTAACACCACCATTAACAACACTAGCGCCGCTACCCTACCACCACTAACACCACCATTACCAACACTAGCGCCAATACCCTACCACCACTAACACCACCATCATAACCACTAGCGCCAATACCCTACCACCACTAACACCACCATTACCAACACTAGCGCGAATACCCTACCACCACTAACACCACCATCATAACCACTATCGCCAATACCATACCACCACTAACACCACCATTACCAACACTAGCGCCAATACCCTACCACCACTAACACCACCATCATAACCACTAGCGCCAATACCCTACCACCACTAACACCACCATTACCAACACTAGCGCCAATACCCTACCACCACTAACACCACCATCATAACCACTAGCGCCAATACCCTGCCACCACTAACACCACCATTACCAACACTAGCGCCAATACCCTACCACCACTAACACCACCATTACCAACACTAGCGCCAATACCCTACCACCACTAACAACACCATTACCAACACTAGCGCCAATACCCTACCACCACTAACACCACCATTACCAACACTAGCGCCAATACCCTACCACCACTAACACCACCATCATAACCACTAGCGCCAATACCCTACCACCACTAACACCACCATTACCAACACTAGCGCCAATACCCTACCACCACTAACACCACCATCATAACCACTAGCGCCAATACCCTACCACCACTAACACCACCATTACCAACACTAGCGCCAATACCCTACCACCACTAACAACACCATTACCAACACTAGCGCCAATACCCTACCACCACTAACAACACCATTACCAACACTAGCGCCAATACCCTACCACCACTAACAACACCATTACCAACACTAGCGCCAATACCCTACCACCACTAACACCACCATTACCAACACTAGCGCCAATACCCTACCACCACTAACACCACCATTACCAACACTTGCGCCAATACCCTACCACCAATACCACCACCATTACCAACACTAGCGCCGCTACCCTACCACCACTAACACCACCATTACCAACACTAGCGCCAATACCCTACCACCACTACCACCACCATTACCAACACCAGCGCCAATACCCTACCACCACTACCACCACCATTAACAACACCAGCGCCAATACCCTACCACCACTACCACCACCATTACCAACACTAGCGCCAATACCCTACCACCACTACCACCACCATTACCAACACCAGCGCCAATACCCTACCACCACTACCACCACCATTACCAACACCAGCGCCAATACCCTACCACCACTACCACCACCATTACCAACACTAGCGCCGCTACCCTACCACCACTAACACCACCATTACCAACACTAGCGCCGCCACCCTACCACCACTAACACCACCATTACCAACACTAGCGCCGCTACCCTACCACCACTAACACCACCATCACCAACACTAGCGCCAATACCCTACCACCACTAACACCACCATTACCAACACTAGCGCCGCTACCCTACCACCACTACCACCACCATTACCAACACTAGCGCCAATACCCTACCACCACTAACACCACCATTAACAACACTAGCGCCGCTACCCTACCACCACTAACACCACCATTACCAACACTAGCGCCGCTACCCTACCACCACTAACACCACCATTAACAACACTAGCGCCGCTACCCTACCACCACTAACACCACCATTACCAACACTAGCGCCAATACCCTACCACCACTAACACCACCATTACCAACACTAGCGCCAATACCCTACCACCACTAACACCACCATTACCAACACTAGCGCCGCTACCCTACCACCACTACCACCACCATTACCAACACTAGCGCCGCTACCCTACAACCACTAACACCACCATTACCAACACTAGCGCCGCTACCCTACCACCACTAACACCACCATTACCAACACTTGCGCCGCTACCCTACCACCACTACCACCACCATTACCAACACTAGCGCCGCTACCCTACCACCACTACCACCACCATTACCAACACTAGCGCCGCTACCCTACCACCACTAACACCACCATTAACAACACTAGCGCCAATACCCTACCACCACTAACACCACCATTCCCAACACTAGCGCCAATACCCTACCACCACTACCACCACCATTACCAACACTAGCGCCAATACCCTACCACCACTAACACCACCATTACCAACACTAGAGCCGCCACCCTACCACCACTACCACCACCATTACCAACACTAGCGCCAATACCCTACCACCACTACCACCACCATTACCAACACTAGCGCCAATACCCTACCACCACTACCACCACCATTACCAACACTAGCGCCAATACCCTACCACCACTACCACCACCATTACCAACACTAGCGCCAATACCCTACCACCACTACCACCACCATTACCAACACTAGCGCCAATACCCTACCACCACTAACACAACCATTACCAACACTTGCGCCAATACCCTACCACCACTACCACCACCATTACCAACACTAGCGCCAATACCCTACCACCACTACCACCACCATTACCAACACTAGCGCCAATACCCTACCACCACTACCACCACCATTACCAACACTAGCGCCAATACCCTACCACCACTACCACCACCATTACCAACACTAGCGCCGCTACCCTACAACCACTAACACCACCATTACCAACACTTGCGCCGCTACCCTACCACCACTACCACCACCATTACCAACACTAGCGCCGCTACCCTACCACCACTAACACCACCATTAACAACACTAGCGCCGCTACCCTACCACCACTAACACCACCATTACCAACACTAGCGCCAATACCCTACCACCACTAACACCACCATTCCCAACACTAGCGCCAATACCCTACCACCACTACCACCACCATTACCAACACTATCGCCAATACCCTACCACCACTAACACCACCATTACCAACACTAGAGCCGCCACCCTACCACCACTACCACCACCATTACCAACACTAGCGCCAATACCCTACCACCACTACCACCACCATTACCAACACTAGCGCCAATACCCTACCACCACTACCACCACCATTACCAACACTAGCGCCAATACCCTACCACCACTACCACCACCATTACCAACACTAGCGCCAATACCCTACCACCACTAACACCACCATTACCAACACTTGCGCCAATACCCTACCACCACTACCACCACCATTACCAACACTAGCGCCAATACCCTACCACCACTACCACCACCATTACCAACACTAGCGCCAATACCCTACCACCACTACCACCACCATTACCAACACTAGCGCCAATACCCTACCACCACTAACACCACCATTACCAACAAATGCGCCAATACCCTACCACCACTAACACCATCATTACCAACACTAACGCCGCTACCCTACCACCACTAACACCACCATTACCAACACTAGCGCCGCCACCCTACCACCACTAACACCACCATTACCAACACTAGCGCCGCTACCCTACCACCACTACCACCACCATCACCAACACTAGCGCCAATACCCTACCATCACTACCACCACCATTACCAACACTAGCGCCGCCACCCTACCACCACTAACACCACCATTACCAACACTAGCGCCGCCACCCTACCACCACTAACACCACCATTACCAACACTAGCGCCGCTACCCTACCACCACTACCACCACCATTACCAACACTAGCGCCAATACCCTACCATCACTACCACCACCATTACCAACACTAGCGCCGCCACCCTACCACCACTAACACCACCATTACCAACACTAGCGCCGCTACCCTACCACCAATAACACCACCATTACCAACACTAGCGCCGCTACCCTACCACCACTACCACCACCATTACCAACACTAGCGCCAATACCCTACCATCACTACCACCACCATTACCAACACTACAGCCGCCACACTACCACCACTACCACAACCATTACCAACACTAGCGCCAATACCCTACCATCACTACCACCACCATTACCAACACTAGCGCCAATACCCTACCACCACTACCACCACCATTACCAACACTAGCGCCAATACCCTACCATCACTACCACCACCATTACCAACACTAGCGCCAATACCCTACCATCACTACCACCACCATTACCAACACTAGCGCCAATACCCTACCATCACTACCACCACCATTACCAACACTAGCGCCAATACCCTACCATCACTACCACCACCATTACCAACACTAGCGCCAATACCCTACCATCACTACCACCACCATTACCAACACTAGCGCCAATACCCTACCACCACTACCACGACCATTACCAACACTAGCGCCAATACCCTACCATCACTACCACCACCATTACCAACACTAGCGCCAATACCCTACCATCACTACCACCACCATTACCAACACTACAGCCGCCACCCTACCATCACTACCACCACCATTACCAACACTAGCGCCGCTACCCTACCACCACTACCACCACCATTACCAACACTAGCGCCAATACCCTACCATCACTACCACCACCATTACCAACACTAGCGCCAATACCCTACCATCACTACCACCACCATTACCAACACTACAGCCGCCACCCTACCATCACTACCACCACCATTACCAACATTTGCGCCGCTACCCTACCATCACTACCACCACCATTACCAACACTAGCGCCAATACCCTACCATCACTACCACCACCATTACCAACACTAGCGCCGCTACCCTACCACCACTACCACCACCATTACCAACACTAGCGCCAATACCCTACCATCACTACCACCACCATTACCAACACTAGCGCCAATACCCTACCATCACTAACACCACCATTACCAACACTAGCGCCGCTACCCTACCACCACTACCACCACCATTACCAACACTAGCGCCGCTACCCTACCACCACTAACACCACCATTACCAACACTAGCGCCAATACTCTACCACCACTACCACCACTAACAGCACCATTATTAACACTAGCACCAATACCCTACCACCACTACCACCACCATTATTAACACTAGCGCCAATACCCTACCGCCACTACCAACCCCATTCACAACACTAGCGCCAATACCCTACCACCACTACCACCACCATTACCAACAAATGCGCCAATACCCTACCACCACTACCACCACCATTACCAACACTAGCGCCAATATCCTACCACCACTACCACCACCATTACCAACAAATGCGCCAATACCCTACCACCACTAACACCACCATTACCAACACTAGCGCCAATACCCTACCACCACTAACACTACCATTACCAACACTAGCGCCAATACCCTACCACCACTACCACCACCATTACCAACACTAGCGCCAATACCCTACCACCACTACCACCACCATTACCAACAAATGCGCCAATACCCTACCACCACTAACACCACCATTACCAACACTAGCGCCGCTACCCTACCACCACTACCACCACCATTACCAACACTAGCGCCAATACCCTACCATCACTACCACCACCATTACCAACACTAGCGCCGCCACCCTACCACCACTAACACCACCATTACCAACACTAGCGCCGCTACCCTACCACCACTAACACCACCATTACTAACACTAGCGCCAATACCCTACCACCACTACTACCATCATTACCAACACTAGCGCCAATACCCTACCACCACTAACACCACCATTACCAACACTAGCGCCAATACCCTACCACCACTAACACTACCATTACCAACACTAGCGCCAATACCCTACCACCACTAACACCACCATTACCAACACTAGCGCCAATACCCTACCACCACTACTACCACCATTACCAACACTAGCGCCAATACCCTACCACCACTAACACTACCATTACCAACACTAGCGCCAATACCCTACCGCCACTAACACCACCATTACCAACACTAGCGCCAATACCCTACCACCACTAACACCACCATTACCAACACTAGCGCGAATACCCTACCACCACTAACACCACCATCATAACCACTAGCGCCGCTACCCTACCACCACTAACACCACCATTACCAACACTAACGCCGCTACCCTACCACCACTACCACCACCATTACCAACACTAGCGCCAATACCCTACCACCACTACCACCACCATTACCAACACTAACGCCGCTACCCTACCACCACTACCACCACCATTACCAACACTAGCGCCAATACCCTACCACCACTACCACCACCATTACCAACACTAACGCCGCTACCCTACCACCACTACCACCACCATTACCAACACTAACGCCGCTACCCTACCACCACTAACACCACCATTACCAACACTAGCGCCAATACCCTACCACCACTACCACCACCATTACCAACACTAACGCCGCTACCCTACCACCACTAACACCACCATTACCAACACTAGCGCCAATACCCTACCACCACTACCACCACCATTACCAACACTAGCGCCAATACCCTACCACCACTACCACCACCATTAGCAACACTAACGCCGCTACCCTACCACCACTACCACCACCATTACCAACACTAGCGCCGCCACCCTACCACCACTAACACCACCATTACCAACACTAGCGCCAATACCCTACCACCACTAACACCACCATTACCAACACTAGCGCCGCTACCCTACCACCACTACCACCACCATTACCAACACTAACGCCGCTACCCTACCACCACTAACACCACCATTACCAACACTAACGCCGCTACCCTACCACCACTACCACCACCATTACCAACACTAGCGCCGCTACCCTACCACCACCCTACCACCACAAACACCACCATTACCAACACTTGAGCCGCCACCCTACCACCACTAACACCACCATTACCAACACTAGAGCCGCCACCCTACCACCACTAACACCACCATTACCAACACTAACGCCGCTACCCTACCACCACTAACACCACCATTACCAACACTAGCGCCAATACCCTACCACCGCTACCACCACCATCACCAACACTAGCGCCAATACCCTACCACCACTATCACCACCATCACCAACACTAGCGCCAATACACTACCACCACTACCACCACCATCACCAACACTAGCGCCAATACCCGACCACCACTACTACCATCATTACCAACACTAGCGCCGCCACCCTACCACCAGTAACACCACCATTACCAACACTAGCGCCAATACCCTACCACCACTACCACCACCATTACAAACAAATGCGCCAATACCCTACCACCACTAACACCACCATCATAACCACTAGCGCCAATACCCTACCACCACTAACACCACCATTACCAACACTAGCGCCAATACCCTACCACCACTAACACCACCATCATAACCACTAGCGCCGCTACCCTACCACCACTAACACCACCTTTACCAACACTAGCGCGAATACCCTACCACCACTAACACCACCATCATAACCACTAGCGCCGCTACCCTACCACCACTAACACCACCATTACCAACACTAACGCCAATACCCTACCACCACTACCACCACCATTACCAACACTATAGCCAATACCCTACCACCACTACCACCACCATCACCACCACTAGCGCCGCCACCCTACCACCACTAACACCACCATCACCAACACTAGCGCCAATACCCTACCACCACTAACACCACCATTACCAACACTTGTGCCAATAACCTACCACCACTAACACCACCATTACCAACACTTGTGCCAATAACCTACCACCACTAACACCACCATCACCACCACTAGCGCCGCTACCCTACCACCACTACCACCACCATTACCAACAATAGCGCCAATACCCTACCACCACTACCACCACCATTACCAACACTAGCGCCAATACCATACCACCACTGCCACCACCATTACCAACACTAGCGCCGCCACCCTACCACCACTAACACCACCATTACCAACACTAGCGCCAATACCCTACCACCACTAACAGCACCATTATTAACACTAGCACCAATACCCTACCACCACTAACTCCACCATTACCAACACTAGCGCCAATACCCTACCACTACTACCACCACCATTATTAACACTAGCGCCAATACCCTACCACCACTACCAACCCCATTCCCAACACTAGCGCCAATACCCTACCACCACTACCACCACCATTACCAACAAATGCGCCAATACCCTACCACCACCAGTACCAACACTAGCGCCAATACCCTACCACCACTACCACCACCATTACCAACACTAGCGCCGCTACCCTACCACCACTAACACCACCATTACCAACACTTGCGCCAATACCCTACCACCACTAACACCACCATTACCAACACTAGCGCCAATACCCTACCACCACTGACACCACCATTACCAACACTAGCGCCAATACCCTACCACAACTAACACCACCATTACCAACACTAGCGCCGCTACCCTACCACCACTAACACCACCATTACCAACACTAGCGCCGCTACCCTACCACCACTAACACCACCATTACCAACACTAGCGCCAATACCCTACCACAACTAACACCACCATTACCAACACTAGCGCCAATACCCTACCACCACTAACACCACCATTACCAACACTAGCGCCAATACCCTACCACCACTGACACCACCATTACCAACACTAGCGCCGCTACCCTACCACCACTAACACCACCATCATAACCACTAGCGCCGCTACCCTACCACCACTAACACCACCATTACCAAAACTAGCGCCAATACCCTACCACCACTAACACCACCATTACCAACACTAGCGCCAATACCCTACCACCACTAACACCACCATCATAACCACTAGCGCCGCTACCCTACCACCACAAACACCACCATTACCAACACTAGCGCCAATACCCTACCACCACTAACACCACCATTACCAACACTAGCGCCAATACCCTACCACCACTACCACCACCATTACCAACACTAGCGCCAATACCCTACCACCACTAACACCACCATTACCAACACTAGCGCGAATACCCTACCACCACTAACACCACCATCATAACCACTAGCGCCGCTACCCTACCACCACTACCACCACCATTACCAACACTAACGACGCTACCCTACCACCACTACCACCACCATTACCAACACTAGCGCCAATACCCTACCACCACTACCACCACCATTACCAACACTAACGCCAATACCCTACCACCACTACCACCACCATTACCAACACTAGCGCCAATACCCTACCACCACTACCACCACCATTACCAACACTAACGCCAATACCCTACCACCACTACCACCACCATTACCAACACTAGCGCCAATACCCTACCACCACTAACACCACCATTACCAACACTAGCGCCGCTACCCTACCACCACTAACACCACCATTACCAACACTAACGCCGCTACCCTACGACCACTAACACCACCATTACCAACACTAACGCCGCTACCCTACCACCACTACCACCACCATTACCAACACTAGCGCCGCTACCCTACCACCACCCTACCACCACTAACACCACCATTACCAACACTAGCGCCAATACCCTACCACCACTAACACCACCAATACCAACACTAGCGCCAATACCCTACCACCACTACCACCACCATTACCAACACTAGCGCCAATACCCTACCACCACTAACACCGCCATTACCAACACTAGCGCCAATACCCTACCACCACTACCACCACCATTACCAACACTAGCGCCAATACCCTACCACCACTAACACCACCATTACCAACACTAGCGCCGCTATCCTACCACCACTAACACCACCATTACCAACACTAGCGCCAATACCCTACCACCACTACCACCACCATTACCAACACTAACGCCAATACCCTACCACCACTACCACCACCATTACCAACACTAGCGCCAATACCCTACCACCACTACCACCACCATTACCAACACTAGCGCCAATACCCTACCACCACTAACACCACCATTACCAACACTAGCGCCGCTACCCTACCACCACTAACACCACCATTACCAACACTAACGCCGCTACCCTACCATCACTACCACCACCTTTACCAACACTAGCGCCAATACCCTACCACCACTAACACCACCATCATAACCACTAGCGCCGCTACCCTACCACCACTACCACCACCATTACCAACACTAGCGCGAATACCCTACCACCACTAACACCACCATCATAACCACTAGCGCCGCTACCCTACCACCACTACCACCACCATTACCAACACTAGCGCCAATACCCTACCACCACTAACACCACCATTACCAACACTAGCGCCGCTACCCTACCACCACTACCACCACCATTACCAACACTAGCGCCAATACCCTACCACCACTAACACCACCATCATAACCACTAGCGCCGCTACCCTACCACCACTACCACCACCATTACCAACACTAGCGCCAATACCCTACCACCACTAACACCACCATCACCAACACTAGCGCCAATACCCTACCACCACTACCACCACCATTACCAACACTAGCGCCAATACCCTACCACCACTAACACCACCATTACGAACACTAGCGCCAATACCATACCACCACTGCCACCACCATTACCAACACTAGCGCCGCCACCCTACCACCGCTAATACCACCATTACCAACACAAGCGCCAATACCCTACCACCACTACCACCACCATTACCAACACTAGCGCCAATACCCTACCACCACTAACACCACCATTACCAACACTAGCGCCGCTACCCTACCACCACTAACACCACCATTACCAACACTTGCGCTAATACCCTACCACCACTACCACCACCATTACCAACACTAGCGCCGCTACCCTACCACCACTACCAACACCATTACCAACACTTGCGCCAATACCCTACCACCACTACCACCACCATTACCAACACTTGCGCCAATACCCTACCACCACTACCACCACCATTACCAACACTAGCGCCGCTACCCTACCACCACTAACACCACCATTACCAACACTAGCGCCAATACCCTACCATCACTACCACCACCATTACCAACACTAGCGCCAATATCCTACCACCACTACCACCACCATTACCAACACTTGCGCCAATACCCTACCACCACTACCACCACTATTACCAACACTAGCGCCAATACCCTACCACCACTACCACCACCATTACCAACACTTGCGCCAATACCCTACCACCACTACCACCACCATTACCAACACTAGCGCCGCTACCCTACCACCACTAACACCACCATTACCAACACTAGCGCCGCTACCCTACCACCACTAACACCACCATTACCAACACTAGCGCCGCTACCCTACCACCACTAACACCACCATTACCAACACTAGCGCCGCTACCCTACCACCACTAACACCACCATTACCAACACTAGCGCCAATACCCTACCACCACTACCACCACCATTACCAACACTTGCGCCAATACCCTACCACCACTACCACCACCATTACCAACACTAGCGCCAATACCCTACCACCACTACCACCACCATTACCAACACTTGCGCCAATACCCTACCACCACTACCACCACCATTACCAACACTAGCGCCGCTACCCTACCACCACTAACACCACCATTACCAACACTAGCGCCGCTACCCTACCACCACTAACACCACCATTACCAACACTAGCGCCAATACCCTACCACCACTACCACCACCATTACCAACACTAGCGCCGCTACCCTACCACCACTAACACCACCATTACCAACACTAGCGCCGCTACCCTACCACCACTAACACCACCATTACCAACACTAGCGCCGCTACCCTACCACCACTAACACCACCATTACCAACACTAGCGCCGCTACCCTACCACCACTAACACCACCATTACCAACACTAGCGCCAATACCCTACCACCACTACCACCACCATTACCAACACTTGCGCCAATACCCTACCACCACTACCACCACCATTACCAACACTAGCGCCAATACCCTACCACCACTACCACCACCATTACCAACACTTGCGCCAATACCCTACCACCACTACCACCACCATTACCAACACTAGCGCCGCTACCCTACCACCACTAACACCACCATTACCAACACTAGCGCCGCTACCCTACCACCACTAACACCACCATTACCAACACTAGCGCCAATACCCTACCACCACTACCACCACCATTACCAACACTAGCGCCGCTACCCTACCACCACTAACACCACCATTACCAACACTAGCGCCAATACCCTACCACCACTACCACCACCATTACCAACACTTGCGCCAATACCCTACCACCACTACCACCACCATTACCAACACTAGCGCCGCTACCCTACCACCACTAACACCACCATTACCAACACTAGCGCCAATACCCTACCACCACCATTACCAACACTACCGCCAATACCCTACCACCACTACCACCACCATTACCAACACTAGCGCCAATACCCTACCACCACTACTACCATCATTACCAACACTAGCGCCGCCACCCTACCACCAGTAACACCACCATTACCAAAACTAGCGCCAATACCCTACCACCACTAACACCACCATTACCAACACTAGCGCCAATACCCTACCACCACTACCACCACCATTACCAACACTAGCGCCAATACCCTACCACCAGTAACACCACAATTACCAACACTAGCGCCAATACCCTACCACCACTAACACCACCATTACCAACACTAGCGCCAATACCCTACCACCACTACCACCACCATTACCAACACTAGCGCCAATACCCTACCACCACTACCACCACCATTACCAACACTAGCGCCAATACCCTACCACCACTACCACCACCATTACCAACACTAGCGCCGCCACCCTACCACCAGTAACACCACCATTACCAAAACTAGCGCCAATACCCTACCACCACTAACACCACCATTACCAACACTAGCGCCAATACCCTACCACCACTACTACCATCATTACCAACACTAGCGCCGCCACCCTACCACCAGTAACACCACCATTACCAAAACTAGCGCCAATACCCTACCACAACTAACACCACCATTACCAACACTAGCGCCGCTACCCTACCACCACTAACACCACCATTACTAAAACTAGCGCCAATACCCTAGCACCACTAACACCACCATTACCAACACTAGCGCCAATACCCTACCACCACTAACACCACCATTACCAAAACTAGCGCCAATACCCTACCACCACTAACACCACCATTACCAACACTAGCGCCGCTACCCTACCACCACTAACACCACCATTACCAACACTAGCGCCAATACCCTACCACCACTACTACCATCATTACCAACACTAGCGCCGCCACCCTACCACCAGTAACACCACCATTACCAAAACTAGCGCCAATACCCTACCACCACTAACACCACCATTACCAACACTAGCGCCACCACCGTACCACCACTATCACCACCATTACCAAAACTAGCGCCGCTACCCTACCACCACTACCACCACCATTACCAACACTAGCGCCAATACCCTACCACCACTAACACCACCATTTCCAACACTAGCGCCAATACCCTACCACCACTAACACCACCATTACCAACACTAGCGCCAATACCCTACCACCACTACCACCACCATTACCAACTCTAGCGCCGCCACCCTACCACCACTAACAACACCATCACCACCACTAGCGCCAATACCCTACCACCACTACCACCACCATTACCAACACTAGAGCCGCCACCCTACCACCACTAACACCACCATTACCAACACTAGCGCCAATACCCTACCACCACTACCACCACCATTACCAACACTAGCGCCGCTACCCTACCACCACTACCACCATCATTACCAACACTAGCGCCGCCACCCTACCACCAGTAACACCACCATTCCCAACACTAGCGCCAATACCCTACCACCGCTACCACCACCATTACCAACACTAGCGCCAATACCCTCCCATCACTACCACCACCATTACCAACACTAGCGCCAATACCCTACCACCACTAACACCACCATTGCCAACACTACCGCCAATACCCTACCACGACTAACACCACCATTACCAACACCAGCGCCAATACCCTACCACCACTACCACCACCATCATAACCACTAGCGCCGCTACCCTACCACCACTACCACCACCATTACCAACACTAGCGCCGCTACCCTACCACCACTACCACCAACATTACCAACACTAGCGCCGCCACCCTACCACCACTAACACCACCATTACCAACACTAGCGCCAATACCCTGCCACCACTACCACCACCATTACCAACACTAGCGCCGCTACCCTACCACCAATACCACCACCATTACCAACACTAGCGCCAATACCCTACCACCACTAACACCACCATTACCAACACTAGCGCCAATACCCTGCCACCACTACCACCACCATTACCAACACTAGCGCCGCTACCCTACCACCACTACCACCACCATTACCAACACTAGCGCCAATACCCTACCACCACTAACACCACCATTACCAACACTAGCGCCAATACCCTGCCACCACTACCACCACCATTACCAACACTAGCGCTAATACCCTACCACCACTACCACCACCATTACCAACACCAGCGCTAATACCCTACCACCACTACCACAACCATTACCAACTCTAGCGCCGCCACCCTACCACCACTAACACCACCATTACCAACACTTGCGCCAATACCCTACCACCACTACCACCACCATCACCAACACTAGCGCCAATACCCTACCACCACTACCACCACCATCACCAACACTAGCGCCAATACCCTACCACCACTACCACCACCATCACCAACACTAGCGCCAATACCCTACCACCATTACCACCACCATCACCAACACTAGCGCCAATACCCTACCACCACTACTACCATCATTACCAACACTAGCGCCGCCACCCTACCACCAGTAACACCACCATCACCAACACAAGCGCCAATAACCTACCACCACTAACACCACCATTACCAACACTAGCGCCAATACCCTACCACGACTACCACCACCATTACCAACACTAGCGCCAATACCCTACCACCACTACCACCACCATTACGAACACTAGCGCCAATACCCTACCACCACTGCCACCACCATTACCAACACTAGCGCCAATACCCTACCACCACTACCACCACCATTACCAACACTAGCGCCGCTACCCTACCACCACTACCACCACCATTACGAACACTAGCGCCAATACCCTACCACCACTGCCACCACCATTACCAACACTAGCGCCACCACCGTACCACCACTAACACCACCATTACCAACACTAGCGCCGCCACCCTACCACCACTAACACCACCATTACCAACACTAGCGCCAATACCCTACCACCACTACCACCACCATTACCAACACTTGCGCCAATACCCTACCACCACTACCACCACCATTACCAACACTAGCGCCAATACCCTACCACCACTACCACCATTATACCAACACTAGCGCCAATACCCTACCACCACTACCACCACCATTACCAACACTAGCGCCAATACCCTACCACCACTACCACCACCATTACCAACACTAGCGCCAATACCCTACCACCACTACCACCACCATTACCAACACTAGCGCCGCTACCCTACCACCAATACCACCACCATTACCAACACTAGCGCCGCTACCCTACCACCACTAACACCACCATTACCAACACTAGCGCCAATACCCTACCACCACTACCACCATTATACCAACACTAGCGCCAATACCCTTCCACCACTAACACCACCATTACCAACACTAGCGCCAATACCCTTCCACCACTAACACCACCATTACCAACACTAGCGCCAATACCCTACCACCACTAACACCACCATTACCAACACTAGCGCCAATACCCTACCACCACTAACAACACCATTACCAACACTAGCGCCAATACCCTACCACCACTAACAACACCATTACCAACACTAGCGCCAATACCCTACCACCACTACCACCACCATTACCAACACTAGCGCCAATACCCTACCACCACTAACACCACCATTACCAACACTAGCGCCAATACCCTACCACCACTAACACCACCATTACCAACACTAGCGCCAATACCCTACCACCACTAACAACACCATTACCAACACTTGCGCCAATACCCTACCACCACTAACACCACCATTACCAACTCTAGCGCCAATACCCTACCATCACTAACACCACCATTACCAATACTAGCGCCAACACCCTACCACCACTAACACCACCATTACCAACACTTGCGCCAATACCCTACCACCACTAACACCACCATTACCAATACTAGCGCCAATACCCTACCACCACTAACACCACCATTACCAACAAATGCGCCAATACCCTACCATCACTACCACCACCATTACCAACACTAGCGCCAATACCCTACCACCACTAACACCACCATTACCAACACTAGCGCCAATACCCTACCACCATTACCACCACCATTACCAACACTAGAGCCGCCACCCTACCACCACTAACACCACCATTACCAACACTAGCGCCAATACCCTACCACCACTACCACCACCATCACCAACTCTAGCGCCAATACCCTACCACCACTACCACCACCATTACCAACACTAGAGCCGCCACCCTACCACCACTACCACCACCATCACCAACTCTAGCGCCGCCACCCTACCACCACTACCACCACCATCACCAACTCTAGCGCCAATACCCTACCACCACTAACACCACCATTACCAACACTAGCGCCGCCACCCTACCACCAGTAACACCACCATTACCAACACTACCGCCAATACCTTACCACCACTAACAGCACCATTATTAACACTAGCACCAATACCCTACCACCACTAACACCACCATTACCAACACTAGCGCCAATACCCTACCACCACTACCACCACCATCACCAACTCTAGCGCCAATACCCTACCACCACTAACACCACCATTACCAACACTAGCGCCGCCACCCTACCACCAGTAACACCACCATTACCAACACTACCGCCAATACCTTACCACCACTAACAGCACCATTATTAACACTAGCACCAATACCCTACCACCACTAACACCACCATTACCAACACTAGCGCCGCCACCCTACCACCACTAACACCACCATCATAACTACTAGCGCCAATACCCTACCACCACTAACACCACCATTACCAACACTAGCGCCGCCACCCTACCACCACTAACACCACCATCATAACCACTAGCGCCAATACCCTACCACCACTAACACCACCATTACCAACACTAGCGCCGCCACCCTACCACCACTACCACCACCATCATAACCACTAGCGCCGCTACCCTACCACCACTACCACCACCATTACCAACACCAGCGCCAATACCCTACCATCACTACCACCACCATCACCACCACTAGCGCCAATACCCTACCACCACTACCACCACCATTACCAACACCAGCGCCAATACCCTACCACCACTACCACCACCATTACCAACACTAGCGCCAATACCCTACCACCACTACCACCACCATTACCAACACTAGCGCCAATACCCTACCACCACTAACACCACCATTACCAACACTAGCGCCGCTACCCTACCACCACTAACACCACCACTACCAACATAGCGCCGCCACCCTACCACCACTACCACCACCATCACCAACACTAGCGCCAATACCCTACCACCACTAACACCACCATTACCAACATAGCGCCGCCACCCTACCACCACTACCACCACCATCAGCAACACTAGCGCCAATACCCTACCACCACCATTACCAACACTAGCGCCAATACCCTACCACCACTAACACCACCATTACCAACATAGCGCCGCCACCCTACCACCACTACCACCACCATCACCAACACTAGCGCCAATACCCTACCACCACTACCACCACCATCAGCAACACTAGCGCCAATACCCTACCACCACCATTACCAACACTAGCGCCAATACCCTACCACCACTAACACCACCATCAGCAACACTAGCGCCAATACCCTACCACCACTACTACCACCATTACCAACACTAGCGCCAATACCCTACCACCACTAACACCACCATCACCACCACTAGCGCCAATACCCTACCACCACTACCACCACCATTACCAACACCAGCGCCAATACCCTACCACCACTACTACCACCATTACCAACACTAGCGCCAATACCCTACCACCACTAACACCACCATCACCACCACTAGCGCCAATACCCTACCACCACTACCACCATCATTACCAACACCAGCGCCGCTACCCTACCACCACTACCACCACCATTACCAACACTAGCGCCGCTACCCTACCACCACTAACACCACCATCACCAACACTAGCGCCAATACCCTACCACCACTACTACCACCATTACCAACACTAGCGCCAATACCCTACCACCACTAACACCACCATCACCACCACTAGCGCCAATACCCTACCACCACTACCACCACCATTACCAACACCAGCGCCAATACCCTACCACCACTACCACCACCATTACCAACACTAGCGCCAATACCCTACCACCACTACCACCACCATTACCAACACTAGCGCCAATACCCTACCACCACTAACACCACCATTACCAACACTAGCGCCGCTACCCTACCACCACTAACACCACCATTACCAACATAGCGCCGCCACCCTACCACCACTACCACCACCATCACCAACACTAGCGCCAATACCCTACCACCACTAACACCACCATTACCAACATAGCGCCGCCACCCTACCACCACTACCACCACCATCAGCAACACTAGCGCCAATACCCTACCACCACCATTACCAACACTAGCGCCAATACCCTACCACCACTAACACCACCATTACCAACATAGCGCCGCCACCCTACCACCACTACCACCACCATCACCAACACTAGCGCCAATACCCTACCACCACTAACACCACCATTACCAACACTAGCGCCGCTACCCTACCACCACTAACACCACCATTACCAACATAGCGCCGCCACCCTACCACCACTACCACCACCATCACCAACACTAGCGCCAATACCCTACCACCACTAACACCACCATTACCAACATAGCGCCGCCACCCTACCACCACTACCACCACCATCAGCAACACTAGCGCCAATACCCTACCACCACCATTACCAACACTAGCGCCAATACCCTACCACCACTAACACCACCATTACCAACATAGCGCCGCCACCCTACCACCACTACCACCACCATCACCAACACTAGCGCCAATACCCTACCACCACTACCACCACCATCAGCAACACTAGCGCCAATACCCTACCACCACCATTACCAACACTAGCGCCAATACCCTACCACCACTAACACCACCATCAGCAACACTAGCGCCAATACCCTACCACCACTACCACCATCATTACCAACACCAGCGCCGCTACCCTACCACCACTACCACCACCATTACCAACACTAGCGCCGCTACCCTACCACCAGTAACACCACCATCACCAACACTAGCGCCAATACCCTACCACCACTACTACCACCATTACCAACACTAGCGCCAATACCCTACCACCACTAACACCACCATTACCAAC
>OZ024743.1:66730439-66780439 GCA_964016885.1 Eledone cirrhosa
GGAGGAGTGACCATGCAAATCTTTCTAACGTTGAGATTGGTTATAACACATACACATTTTATTTTTGATTATCTTATTTTGTTTTATTCTGTTACCATCTTGTTCCTCCTACCACTTTATCCAACATCTTTCTGACTTTGAGATAGGTTATAGCACACAGACCCTCCATCTCAACTCACCTTTGGAAAAGCAGAAGAACTGCGAAACCGGTAAAGGAACCAAATAAATATATATATTTAAAAAAAAAATAAGACTCCAGTTGCATTTTCGATTTCATCTCTTTTTCTTTATATATATATATATATAATTATATATTCGTGTACAGATATTTTTGCATACACAATAACAAAATATAAACAAACGTATTTATTTTACGAGGCTCGACAGTAGCAAAAACAACAACAAAAAAGAGAGGGAACGCAATAACATGCTTTTGAAAAATCTTCATGGAAAATTATTTGCCTATTCACCCAAGGCGACTTCACTTTTTATTAGGACTTCTGCATCAATTGGTGAACATACGACGAAACTGTTTCAGAAAGGAGGGATAAACATGCCAATCTATGGTTAGAATCCCGAGCAACGCCGGGCCATTCTGCTAATTAAAATAGTAGATTATAGTTTAAGCAAAGAATCGCTGCTTTCACCCTTAACGGGATCTTCTGAAACTAAAAAATCAATCTGTGAATGCAGAAGTAAATATTTCGAAAAACGTTGCAACCGAAGGAAAACAGGAAGACGATACTTTGGTTGGTGAAGACGTTCCCTGGCAATGAACGGAAAAAAGCGAAGATAAAACGTCGTTATGTGGTGTGATGAGAAGAATTACACGCAAAGACAAAACCACGTTTATGGTATAAATGAAGTCGTAGACTAATATTCTATTTAGGAAACCGATTGATTATCGGCTTCAGAGTTAAGAATAATGTAAATAAATTAGTAAATAAATTAGTATATATATATAGTGTGTAACGTTTTTCGAAATATTTACTTCTGCGTTCACAGATTGATTTTTTTCACATATATATACACCCACACACACCCACACAGACACACACACACACACATATATATATATATACACATACACATATATATGTATACATATATACACACACACACACATATATATATATATATATATACACACATATATATATATACACACACATGCACAAACACACATAGATACAGCCTCTCAAACAAATACGTACATAGATACACTACTAATACACATAAACACACATGCATGTTTAAAAGCAGATAGGTAAGAAGTACTTACATAACCATAGTGCGGTGTTTCGGGTCGGCAGGGGGTAGGGGTAGGGTGGGAAGGAGTTGGAGGAGCTATTTTGTCGAGTAGGGTTTTTTTTTAAAAAGAAAATCTTTTTTTAGCCATCTGGCATCAACACTGGTTTAAGTTATTTGAAAGTTGCAAAGTTTTTGTGCATGCAATTCGGGCAGTGTTCAGAGAGTTTGTTCAGTAGCGGGCCCTTGGCAAATAATATTTCGTAGCTCTCTGAAATACAAAGGTCGCAGCACTTGTGTCCTCCCTTGTATGAGCGCGCTTTCTGGAGTATCTTCCATTTAAGCGTGAAGCGGGTGGAGTTCCTTTTGAGGTCCCAGACATAGAAGGCGAGTGTAGTCTGATTTGATTTGTCCCGTCTTCTGAAGGAATTGGTATGGGCATACCACCGGGTCTTAAGATTATTGGAAGTCATACCGATGTAAGTCTTTTTGTTGTTGCCGTCATCGGTGCCTGAGATGACATCACATTTGTATACGATGTCATTTGTCAGGCATTTGTTTTCAAGTGGGCAGGCTTCCTTATTTAGGCAATTGCACAAGGCTTCCGTCCGGGGATTAGGTTCGGAGGTAGTAGGTTTATTTAATTTTTTAGAGTTGAGATTGGCTATATTCCTATCTAGGCTAGGTGTAGTGGAGTAGGAGAGTCTTATTGTGTTCTTATTGAATATGGTGTGGTACCTATGTTGTATGGGGGAAGAGTGTCTCCAGCAAAATGAAGAAAGTCCTAGATATAGGTGTAGAAACCTCACTATTGAAGGGGGCAGGGTTGTACCAACTAATCTGCCTATGCCTATTCCTCCTAGGTAGTCTTGGAGTGTTTCTAGGTAAGTGATCTTCTCTTTAAATCCGCTACGGGCGAGGGTGTCATTGTAGTAGGAGGTGGAGGCGTTAAATATATCTTCATTGGCCGAGAGACCGGAGATTCTAATTGAGACGCTTTTTATAAGGGGAAGCACCCCAATACTTAGAACCCTTTCTGCCTTTGTCACCCTTATTTCAGCCTTAACGAATTAACTTCTAAAGAATTTCCCTTCCCTTTTCTTTAAACCAATGAACACCGCCCATCCTGTAGTCATCTGACTTACAGGCATTGTTAGTTTAAGAGATAAACAAGGATTGGTATTCCAATTTGAACTTGTTTACAGTATTCTTTCTGCCTTTGTTAATATCATAGCTTTAAACAATTAGCTTTTAAGGAACTCCCTTTTCGTTAAATCCATCAACCAATGATCTCCACCCATCATATTCCCCACCCTCTCTTACCACCAGAAAAGAAAATATATAAATACCACCATATTTACTTGGACAGCCAGCTTCCTGATGATTTCTTACGAATGAAACAGTTCTAGTCCTGTAGAAGCTTTTCTATATTAATACATATATATATATTTCGTTTCTGAATTTGTTTAGCAAGATTATTTATCTGAAAACGTGTGTTGAAACCGATATTGTTATACTTTGGGAGGGTCATGTTGCCAATAAGAAACACACGTACCAGTTGCTTTCACTTCAATTTATTATAAATTAAATTTATAAATTTAAGAATTTATAAATTTCCGGTTGGTTGGTTGGTTCCACAACCAGACGATTGTTCATATATTGTCAAAGTTCTTTCGTCACACATTCTGTGACCTCTTCAGTGACTAAGCACCCAACACACACAAAAACAAGATGGCGTAGGACAGAACAAAGGAGAGGCACAAAAACAAAGAAAATAATCCCCAGTCACTGAAGAGGTCACAGAATGTGTGACGAAATTTATAATACATTGAAGTGAAAGCAACTGGTGCGTGTGTTTCTTATTGGCAACATGACCCTCCCAAAGCATATATATATATATATATATATATATATATATATATATATATATATATGTATGTATAGGAGCAAATATGACCCCGACGGCAGAGTTCAAGGCGTTTCGACGGCTATTTCTGGACTAAGTAAGAATTTTTAGCATGGTATATAAATAGCCAAACTTATCAAGGGGTACTTCCTTATATAGGAAGATAGTAATTGTCAAGAGGATTGGTTAAAATTTGTTATAAAGACAAATAAATCGATCATGGCATTTGGTGGGAGGTAGGGGTGGCTGAACTTGCCGGTAGAACAAAGAGGGAGTGAAGAAATCCAGTCAGGCGTTGAAAGTGAAATCTATACAGCAGATTCTAAGGATAAAGTATGAAAAGTCGAAAAATTGTACTGGAGAAAAGGAGGAGGGCAATTGAAAGAATAGTAAAATAAATATAAGAATAAAAAAAATATATAAAAAATAAAAAAATATATGGGTCAGCACCCAGGAAGTAATCTCATGGTCCAGGAATATTGAGGACAAACGAGAAACAAAATTCATCCAGTTTGACATAGAGAGTTACTATGCATCTATTACCTTACAGCTCCTTACGGCCGCCTTGGACTTTGCCGAAACACTCACACCCATCACCGACCAGGAAAGAAATATCATTCTCCACGCCAGGAAGACAGTCCTACTTTTCGACAACTCCAAGTGGATAAAGAGAGCTCGTGACCCCCCCCCCCCCCCATTCGACGTCAGTATGGGCGCGACGGATTCGGCCGAGGTAACAGATCTTATAGGATTATTCCTACTATTTAAACTAACCGAAATGTTTCCTGCATTCGGCAGTGGATTGTACCGCGATGATGGGGTCCTCACCCTCAAAGCATACAACCCCAGTAATACAGACCGGGTACGTAAACAACTAATCAGCTTCTTCCGGGACTGGGGATTTAAAATAACCCTACAAACGTCCCTAACCCGAGTAAACTTCCTGGACGTTACCCTTAACCTCGAAAATGATCTGTACTACCCATACAGGAAACGAAACGATAACCTGCACTACATCCACCGCCGCTCTAACCATCCTAGAAACATCACCAATAACCTGGTTAAAAACATCGCTCTCCGCATATCTCTATTGTCCCCTAATGAGCAGATATTCGACGAACATGCGCCTCATTACAACCAGGCCCTCAAGCGGAGTAGCTTCCGGGAGGAAATATCCTTTTATCCAGCTTTCATTAGCAGAACCAGCGGGCGACACTGCCGCTCACGCAACGTAACGTGGTTCAATCCTCCCCACAATGCCGAGGTGGCAACACCCATCGGGAAAATCTTCTTTAGGCTCCTCGAAAAACACTTCCCACTACAACACCGCTACCACAACATAATCAACAAAAACACCACCAAACTCTCCTACAGCACCACACCTAACTTCGCACAAAACATCGTCTCATCTAATAACAAAAAACTCAACTCATATGGAAGAAATAACCTAGACATCAGTGGAGAGCCGACCAGGAGGTGTAACTGTCCTGATAGATCCATGTGCCCCCTCAACAACAGATGCCGAGAACGTAATGTGATCTACCAGTGCAACGTGAGAACGGACACCTCCAACAAAGCTTATATAGGATTAACAGCTTGTGACTTCAAGACTCCGCTCTACAAACACCGACATTCTTTCCGAAACCCGGTCCGGCGACATGCCACTACACTTTCGGGCCACATCTGGGACCTCAAAGACAATAATATAACCTACAATCTCACTTGGAACTTACTGTCCAGAGCTAAATCTTACACTGGAGGACGCCGTCCGTGTAACTTATGCTTGGAGGAAACATTACAAATGCTGTTTTCGAAGGACCAACTCCTAAACAAGAAAGACGAACTGGTAACTGCATGCAAACACAGATTGCGTAGGACTTAGCTCGCCCTCAAACCCCATAACGACCCGGGTGGGTAGACAAGGGCTGATACCCCCCACTTACCGATTTTGTAAGGAGAAACCCCTGCTTACATGTACCTCTTTCTTTTTCTTTTCATCTATTTTTCCTCTACGTTTCCTTCTACCCCCCCCCCCCCATCTCATCCTATCACTTCCTTCCATCCTCGATCTTCTTCCTCGTCTGTTTTTCACCTTTCGCCTACCCCGATGCAGCCCATCGGTCCTCTGTAGCCTCAGTACCCCCATCCCAGTAATTTTAAGATAGAATTGGCCGGTTACGCTCTATTTATAGCAGATGTGTTAGACCCCTGTAATTTCTTCTTTTTCGTGACTACTCCATTTCTACAATCTCTAAATTTCTTATTTAGTATTATTTTTTTCTCAACTTATCAACCTGTAATTGTAAGATAGCATTGGCTGATTACGCTTTACTATTTATAGCAGCTGTGTTAGACCCCCCTGTAAAGCATGCTTAAACATTTTTTTTCACTACCAACTACAATCTCTTACTTAGTATTTTTCCCATTCTCTACCTATTATACTTTTCTATAGCTTAGCAATCCCTACTTATAGCAGCTGTTTATAGACTCTACTGTTTTTGTTTTTTTATTCATTTCTCACTATCAAAAATTTGTTTAATATATATATATTTTTTTAAATATATTTTTTATATAATTATTATTTTGTTATTCTTATTTTTATTTTACTCCCTTTCGACTTACCTATTCTTTCAACTCTCCTCCATTTCTCCAGTACAATTTTTCGACTTTTCATACTTTATCCTTAGAATCTGCTGTATAGATTTCCCTTTCAACGCCTGACTGGATTTCTTCACTCCCTCTTTGTTCTACCGGCAAGTTCAGCCACCCCTATCTCCCACCAAATGCCACGATTGATTTATTTGTCTTTATAACAAATTTTAACTTATCCTCTTGACAATTACTATCTTCCCATATAAGGAAGTACCCCTTGATGAGTTTGGCTATTTATTTATCCGGATAAACATTCTTACTTAGTCCAGAAATAGCCGTCGAAACGGCTTAAGCTCTGCCGTCGGGGTCATATTTGTTCCTATTACCCACTCTACTACACTAAGTATTGAGTACTTTGGTGCGTTATGGTCCATCTAGTTCCTTACCACAATTCCTTCGTTATATATGTATATATATATAATACAATATATATATAAATATATATATATATATATATATATATATATATGATGATATATTTAGTCAGTTTCTACATGCTGTCGAAATGTTGGATAAATAATCTATTGGGGCCACCGCGAAGAGGCCACTTTCTGCTATTTATCGGAGATTTCTTCATAAGAGCCTTTTTCTTATAGCTTGGTCTAATTGATTTTTTATATGGTTAATTATGCTAATTAGAAGAGGAAATATTATATATTTTATCTAATAATTCTAAGGACATGATTTATGATATATTGCTCTGATTATTTAATTTATTAATTCTTCATAGAGCTTAAAAGTGACCGGTTGCAACATATATATATCTATAACTTTATGTATATGTAAACCTTTACATTTAATAATCTCCCATTAGGTTGAGATTCAACTTGGCGATATTTGGCTGCGCTTTCTAGCAGCAAGCCTACCCGCCGTAAGCAACCAATCACATTCTTTCTGGCTTGACCACAGCCACATAGCGATTCTTAGCCATTTTTGAATCTAATTTTGGCGCGATCGGGTTAGAAAACTAGATGTCTGATTTTGAGTTTGTCTCCTGATGAATCCTAACTGAAGACATTCCTATTATTTGGATGTCTAAAAATACGGATGAAACCATGGTAGAGATATAATTACGGTATGTACACATTTCTTCTAAGTTTAATTTTACACCTAATTGTGTATGGTTGATGATATATTTAGTCAGTTTCTACATGCTGTCGAAATGTTGGATAAATAATCTATTGGGGCCACCGCGAAGAGGCCACTTTCAGTTATTTGTCGGAGATTTCTTCATAAGAGCCTTTCTTCTTATAGCTTGGTCTAATTGATTTTTTATATGGTTAATTATGCTAATTAGAAGAGGAAATAGTATATATTTTATCTAATAATTCTAAGGACATGATTTATGATATATATATATATATATATATATATATATATATATATATATATATATATATATATAGTGAAACATGGAACGGGAACAAAACAGAGAGGCAGTACGAACAAAGGTTTATTAGTTTCACGCTCTTGAGAGTGGGGTGGTGGTGGGGAACGACGTTTCGGGCATAAGCCCTTCTTCAGTCGAAAAGTGCGTGGGAAGAGAGTTCCAAGGGTGTGTAGGGGAGTGGGGGAGAGACATTTAGAAAAAAGGGGGTGAGAGGAAGCGGTGGATGGAGTACAATGAAAATAAATAGAAAAACAATAAAAATAAAAATAAACATGAAGATAAACAAGTGGTGGAAGCGTGTGGGGCGTGTAGGGGTGGTGGCGGGTGGAGTGGGGCGAAGGAGGCGGGGTGTCCGAGCGGGGAGGGCTTAAGGTGGTGTGTGTGTAGGTGTACGTGTGTGTGTATGTGAATGTGAGAGTTGGGAGAAGAACGGGGTTCCATGTTCAGGAAAAGGTGTGTGTGGGGTGGTGTGTAGGTCGGTGTGTGTGTGCGTGTGTGGATGGGGAGGGGTCAGAGGGGTGGGGGAGGATTCCGGAGGCTGAGTGTGTAAATATGTGGGGGTACGCACGTGTGTGTGGTGTTTATACGTATTGTGGATGTAGGTGGCGTGTGGGAAAAAACATTTTTTTGAGTGTATGTCCGTGGGTAAGTTCCTAAGGTAGTTCCGTAGAGGAGGTGGTGGGCTGCCGGATATTTTCCTAGTGATGGAGTTGATTCGTGGGAGCGATGTCCAATGTGTGTAATCCGTGGTTGGGTTGGTCGGAAGAGGGGAGATGTTGGGTGCGAGCGCAATAGGGGAGTGGTCAGAGGGTCATGGCAGGAGGAGGGTTGTGTGTTTGTGTGTGGTCAGAGGGTCAGGACATAGCAGCAGTAGGGGAGAATGGCAGGTGGAGAAAGTCGGTGTGTCAGAGTGTGCCGAGGTGCGGTGGACAGGGGAGAGGATGGGTAGGTGTGAAAGGTGGAGTGGGAAGGGGTGTGTATTAGTAGAGGTATTAGTGGGATGCGTGTGTGTGTTTGTGTGAAGAGGTGTGGGTGGTGCGGGGAGAGGGAGGAGGAGAGAAAGGTGTGAGGGCGGTGGAGGGAGTGTAGTGTACTGGTGTGTGTGTGTGTGGTGAAGGGGGGTGTTAGTGGGTGTTAGTATACTGGTGGTGGGGAAAGGGTTGAATGCGGGTGTTAGTGGGGGTCAGTGGTGGTAGGGTGTGTAGAGTGGGTGGGTGTGTGTGGTCGTGTGCGTGGGGTCGGAGGGGGGGGTTAGTGGTATTTGTTGTGGGGTGGTAGTAGTGGATGTGTGGGTGAGGGTTAGTGGTGGTAGTAGGGTGTGTGGTTAGTGTGAGTGCGTGTATATATGTACCTGTGGGTGTGTGCGTGATATGGGGAGTGGGGAGGGGAAGGGGGAAGGGGGGAAAGGATGTTAGTATTGTTAGTTGGGGGAGGGTGGTCGTGGTGGGGTGGGGGTGTTAGTATTGTTAGTTGTGGGGTGGGCGGTGAAAAGGAGGAGTGTGTTAGTGGTGTTAGTGGGGGATATGTGTGTGTGTGGAGGGAGGGGAGGGGGGGGGGCGCTCGAAGGCTAAAGGAATAGGGGTGGGGAGTTCAGGCCGGGGGAAGTGTGGGTCTGTAGGGTGAAGATGGTGCGTTGTTCGACCTTGAAAAGGGTGGAGGGTGTTGCGTGGCATTATATTATATATATATACGTATAATATTAAGGATACTATTTATAGCTATCTATATATTAAACTATGAACAACTATAAACAGGGAAGGTCAGTAATGTATTACTAGCGTATTACCAGTAAGATATATGTATATATAAATATATATGTATTGTTATATTTGGGGAGGGTCATATTTGCGTAATATTGCCAGAATTAATAACAGAACACACTCACTGTTTGGTTGGTTTTCGCTTCTCGCTGTCTTTTATATATATATATCTGCGATCTAACTTACTCGGTCCTCAAATATGACCCTCCCCAAATATAACAATATCTGTTTCGACACACGATTTCATATAAAAAACCTCGCAAAACTAATATATATGTATATATATATATATATACAGTGATAGAGAGATAGTAAATCAATCATGACCCAAGTGAGTAAACATTTATTCTATAAGTCCTTGTGCACTCTCAGTATTTAAGTAAACAGATTAGGTGAGTCGGAAATTCTGAATACCGTAGTAATCTATCGTCTATCTGTCATTTACTATATATATATATATATATATATATATATATATATATATATATATATATATATATATAAATATATATATATATATATATATATATATATATATACACACACACACACACATATATATATATATATATATATATATATACACACACACACACATATATATATGTATATTTTATGTGTGTGTGAGTATATATATATATATATATATATATATATATATATATATATATATATATGAATGTGTGTATGTGTGTTAATGTGTTTATTACCACGAAACACTCATATACACACTTCAGATGACAGTGAAGTCCTTCAGACTCCGCACCTTCGAAATTGTTAGCGAGGTCAAAGGCGAAACGTTTCCAAAATAGAAAACACTTTTGATAACTCGAGACAAATATAGATAGGAAATAATTGTCAGTGCATGTATGTGTATGTGTGAGAGTATATGTGTGTATACCTGTGTTTATATATATATATATATATATATATATATATATATATATATATATATATATATATATATATATATATATATATATATATATATCTGTGTCAGTGCTTATGTACCTGTGTGATATATATATATATATATATATATATATTACAGGGAAAAATGCGGGTGCATGTAAAGAAATATTCTTAAATTAATAAACCTAGAAAAGTAAAGGACAAGTTATTACACCTGGAAAAGTAAAGGACAAGAAAACTTCTTAAAACTTCTTAAAATATTGCAGCTATAGTATAAATTTGAATAATAAAAAATATTTGATTTAAATATACATAGAAAGTGATAAATTCTAATAATACTAATTTATGATCATTTATTTAATTTTGTGATCCTAATTTACACCATAGTGGTTGGGTCATTAAATAAATATACTTTATTTTACTTTACTAAATGTGACTGAAAAAATGAGTGACAATATAAACATCAAATAAAACAAAATTTTGGCGTGTAAATGACACTAACAATTAATTAATAATTAATTAGGGAGCCAACTGTAATGATAAATAATAACAAATTATAATTGTTTAATACTGAAATTTAAGACCTGTCAGAGATCAAAATAACCAATCTACATTTTTAGGTAGAGTAAAATTAGACTACAATTAAAAATTAAACATTGTCTAATTCAACAGTTCATCTAATGAATTGATGAATTCACTATAATTGATTGATTCACTATAAATGAATAATTGATGAATTGACTTTTACCTAATTTTGCCCCTTGAGATGTTGAATTTTACTATATTATAAAAAAATCTGTAATACTCATAAAAAGTGCAATTATATGATGCACTGTTTTTGATTTATTTTACTGCATTATTTTATAACTAAATTTTTAAAAATATAATTTGATTAAGAGTGAAATTTTTAAATATCTTATAACATACATTAATAAATTGTACATATTAATTATTATTATTATTAATTAATTATTGTACAAATTATTGTACAAATTATTGTACAAATTTTATTTTAAAAAGATTAATTTGTATACACCAAGAAAAAATTAAGTATACAGTAGTCAACTCTCCCTATAAGACAGTCATTTTTCCAGTCCTTTAAAGTGATATTTTTTTAACAATTAACTTATAATTATTTATTTTTAGTTTTATAATCTAAATATTTTTTTTCAAATTTAGACTTTAGCTGCAATATTTTAAGAAGTTTTAAGAAGAAGTTTTCTTGTCCTTTACTTTTCCAGGTGTAATAACTTGTCCTTTACTTTTCTAGGTTTATTAATTTAAGAATATTTCTTTACATGCGCCCGCATTTTTCCCTGTAATCCACTTTTTTTCCAGGCAATGCAAGGATATTATATTAATATTAATAAAAATATTTATCAACAAATAATTTAAATAATAATAATAAATAATAATTGTTTCTACTTTTGGCACAAGGCCAGCAATTATTCCAGTATATTACTGGTACTTTATTTTATCGACCCCGTAAGTTAACCTCGACGGGATTTGAACTCAGACCGTAAAGGGCCGTAACTCTTTGCCGAACAGCATGGCGTCCGACCCTCTACCGATACTGCCAATCCATCGCGAGTAATAATGCTTATATACACACAGACACAGACACACTCACACAACAATACTTGAAATATGATTTATTCACAGACATAAATGAATAAATATGTAATTATGTTTAATAAACTGTTGAAGGAGACTGTTGAAGGCGCATGGCTTAGTGGTTAGAGCATTGGGCTTGCAATCGAAAGGTTGTGAGTTCAATTCTCGAACCGGGTGATGTGTTGGTTCCTTGAGCAAGACACTATTTCACGTTGCTACAGTTTACTCACCTGTAAAAAATGAGATGATAGGACTGCGGTCCGTATCATTAAATCACCCAAGACACCCCCAACGAGATATACCTTGGAGGAGGCCAGCTAAACTTGCATAGGTGTGAGAACAACAACGTTTTATTTTAAGGGGTAGCATTCCTGTGACAATCAATTTACTTTATACATTAAAAAACATTATTTATGACAAGAAAGTACATTACTAGAAATCCCATACGTTATAAAATAAATAGGATGGGCGGGGTCTTAATATGTAAACTAAGCGACTAATTCTGGTTTTTAAATACATCAACGGAGATAACCGAGAAAAATTACTGATTTACTCACTCCCGCTTATCCCCCCCCCCTCACTTATTCCAACTCTCCTTATTCCACTTCCCATATTATTTAGGACCCGAGAGTACACAAAATGAGGACAGTTATGAACAGTAAGGAAGCTTCTTAATGGGAAAAACAACAAGAATATTTCTGATCCCAGATAGGAAGCGGACTTATTCCAGCCACCATACTACAGCCATTGTCCACCTGACAATGGCTGTAGTATGGCTGCGTGAGCCCTTGGCGCCGTTAACACGACAGGCGCCAAACCTTTGTCGGCGTTTGACCCAGGACTGTAGCTGCCAAAAGTGCCCACACTGGTTGAACTTCGCTTTTGTTGTCATCGTCGTCACAGTAATCAATGCAAATCTGAAGATGTGTTAGACGCATTGTCTGCCTGCACATCATTAGAAGATACTAGCAGAAAAATCACCCTTCGGGTGGTTTTCTGCTCGCATGTTTAATGTGTATTTTGATATTATACACAAATATTTATGCATGTAGATATGATATATCAAATAAAATCGTAATTGACAATATACACAGAAATTGAACGAAGTCTATGTTACACTGTCTTCTGTAATCAGTAAAGTAATCCATGATACATTTAAAAAAAGACGATATTATATATAAACTGCATTAGGAGAAAATTAGCGACGGAAATATATGCGGTATTTTTATAAGTGTTATAATATAACGGCCGCTAACCGGAAGTGTTGACATTTGATAATTTTAAAGAATTGAATTTTAATGATCTTTAAATAAGCTACAAAATATATTTAATGAACAGCCACGAAATTTAGCACATAAATTATGTAATATTCATTCATTATTTATTCAAAGTAATCCAACTTATTTTACAAACGGGGTAAAAAAAAAATATTCTGGACGCAGTCCCGCACTCCTTTCTTTATTATAGTTAAGATATACACACACACACACATATATATATATATATATATGTATGTGTGTGTGTGTGTATCTTAACTATAATAAAGAAAGGAGTGTGGGACTGCGTCCAGAATACACACACACACACACACACACACACACACACACATATATATATATATATATATATATATATATATATATATAGTTTTGCGAAGTTTTTGATATGAAATCGTGTGTCGAAACAAATATTGGATGGCGTAGGCATACAATACAACAGGAGGAAACATAATAGCACCACTGAAGATGTTGCAGATGTGCAACGAAAGAACTTTGTTAGACTATATATATGTCTTTGTGTCTATATTATATCTGTATTTTTGACCGCTGGTCAGTCAATGGTAACATTGAGGACCGAATAAATTAAATTAACCGATATAAAAGACAGAAGCGAAAACCAACCAAACAGTAAGTGTGTTCTGTTATTAATTCTGGCAATATTATTACACAAATATGACCCTCCCCAAGTATAACTATATATATATATATATATATATATATATATATATATATACATACCAAGGCCTCCACAGATTGAATGTTGGTAGCAGAAGTGTTTTCTGGTTAACTGGACTTATTGTTTCCACAAAAACTGAGAGACCATAAATCCCTGTCTGTTCAGGGGATTAAGAGAATCGTGGCACAATGGCCAGGCGGGGGTACCCTAGCGAGAATATGTAGGTGTTGTCTACTTCCGTCTGATCTTTCAGGTACAGCTTACTATCCGCTCTTTTCTGGATGGTTCCAATGTTCGGGAACTCCTGTAGTCTAAAACAGAGTCTAATAACGTTAACTGTGACGTCAGTCAAGTTGCCGAAATCACTGAAGGCTGGCTTAGGATTGTCTCGCTATGTGCCGGCTTGTCCCAGTTGATGCAAGGAAACTCCTAACTAAATACCATAACAGAATTGTAATATTTCTTTCTTTCCAATATTGGCGTAATACCAAGATTTTGGGACGGGAAAAGTCGATCCTATCAACTCCATTACTGAACTGGTATTTTATTTTATCAATAAACAGAGAATGAAATGCAAAAGCGGGATTTGAACTCTAAATGTAAGCATCAGTAAGAAATATTACTAAGCCTCCGCTCAACGCTCTAATGCTGACAGTTAAGCACGCTTATAATGATTTCTGATTGAAGCACAAGGCCAACAATCTTGGGGTGGGGGTTCGATTAAAAAGACCTCAATGCGTTACTGGTACTTTGTGTTATCGACCCCGTAAGGATGAAAAGCAAAGCTAACCTTGGTGGTGTTTGAGCTCATTATATAAAGGGTTGTAACTATATGCCGCCATGCATGTTGTCCAACGCTTTTCCGATTCTTCCAATCCACCGCCCTTATTCTAATAATTGTTTCTACTTTTGGCACAAGGCCAGCAATTATCCAGTACATTACTGGTACTTTATTTTATCGACCCCCGTAAGGATGAAAGGGAAAGTTACCCTCGGCGGGATTTGAACTCAGAATGGAAAGATCCGTAACTCTATGCGTCAAAGCATAACGTCCGACCCTCTACCGATACTGCCAAATAATACTTTCTGATTTAGAAAACAAGGCAAACATTTCTGAGGGAGGGGAAAGTTGATTAGAACGACCCTAGTGCGTTACTGGTTCTTTATTTTATCGTCCCTTTAAGAATGAAAGAGAAAGCTAACCTCTGTAGGATTTGAACTCGTGACGTAAAGGGCCGTAACCATATGCCGTAAAATACGTCCAACGCTTCCAGCCCACCACCCTATAATAATATTAATAATGATTTCTAGTATAGGCACAAGGCCAGTAATTTGGTGGGGAGGGGAAAGTCGATTAAATCGACTCCAGTACGTTACTTGTGCTTTATTTTATCGACCCTGTAAGGATGAAATCAAAGCTAACCGCGGCAGGATTTGAACTCAGACCGTAAAGGACCGTAACTTTATGCTGCAAAACATGGTGTCCGACTCTCTAGCGATACTGCCAATCCCCCGCCCTATATAATAATATTAATAATAAAAACAGAGCAGAAACGAATTGACGAAGAAAAAATATATAAAATATATATTTGACTGGTTCCAGACAGTTCGGCGAGGCCACGCTGGGGCATTGCCATATTGGTGATTTTTATCTGAACTTTCACTTGGTGAGAAACACACACACACGCATACATAAAAAAAAAATATATATATATGTGTGTGTGTGTGTGTGTGTATTAAGAGAGAGAAGGCGGGGGGGGGGGGAGACAGAGTGATAACGAGAGAGAGAGGGAGAGAGAGAGAGAATGAGAGGAGAGAGGGGGAGACAGAGAGCAAGAGAGAGAGTAAGAACATTAACCGAGGAAAGATAGAACGATGGAGTGAACGTGTTGTTTATAAAGGACACAAGTTTGACTTTAAACTTAAAACATCGTCATTTAGTGTCAGAAACGAGGTCTGAATTGGAGAGAAAAATAAAAGGAAGCAAATAGAAAAACAAAATAAAAAAGAAAGTAAAAAGAAAGAAAAAATGAATGAAACAAAGACACGAAGAATGAATGCCAAAAAGAAAGACAAAAATTATAAAAAAAGATTACATATTTGAATTTCAAATCAAAGACATATTATCAATTTCAACAAATGTTAAATGGTAGATTCTGTAGTGACAGACAAAATGTATGTCTATTTAGGGTTAAGGTTCAATTTCTACCGCATTCAACTGTGTCTTTTATCTTTCTAGTGTCGATAAACTAAACATCTGTCAAATAATGTGATTGATCAATTCGACTATTCCATTCACGCCAAGTTTGTGGCTTTGTACATTTGCGAGGAGCCATGTCTTTCATGTTCTGCTTACGATTATCTCTAGGAAAGGAGAAACTTCTAGGAACACGATGCTAAGTCAGTGAATAAAGATTACAATGCTTAAGAGAGTATATGCATGCGAAATTTTGTTTAATAATATGGCTACCTACCTATTTATCGAAAAATCACTTAACCTTTAACTCTACGATATGTTTCAGCAATGCAGGTATAGTCACTGCCTCCGTCTCTCACTATTATAAGCCACTGGGGGCTCACGTACTGTCCACCCCGTGGCCCTGGCGGATAGAATAGATGGCGATTCCCCGAAGTATAGTGAGGGAGAGGCGTTAGAAGAGCCAATCAAGCTCGCGAGGTTCAAACCCACGAGTAGCCAACTCCATGCCGATGGTGGTGAGTAGGGAGTTGGTCCTAGTTGTCCTGGACGTAAACATTAGCGAAGGAGATACTTTCAAAACAGCATTCGCTGTTGAAGCAGAGCGATTTGATTGATTCAGGTGTCATGAAGCACACATTGGGACATCTAACTGATTAATGCTAGCATGTGACAGGAATGGCAGTTTAGAAACACACAGAGATTGTGTGGCAGGCTGTAGTTGATATGTGAGAGGTCGTGTGAAAACCTTGCATACTTGCTCAACATTTACTGCTGTGTAACGGTTAACGATTGGTTTTCACAAATGTGCCTATGTGAAGTTGAAAAGGCCACATCCAAAATACAACTAGCAATTCTCATTAGAGATAGAAGATTTAGACAGGCATGTATCAGGCCATTTTACTTGTCCGGTTAACACTCTTTCCTAGATTAATTAGAAAACGCTTATCCTGAACAAACTCAATGTTATGACAAGCAGGGTAGGATTTAGACCTTGGGGGATCCAGGGCACTTCAGATTGGGGTAGAGGCAGGGGGCAAGTAAACAAAACAATTAGAATACACAGCAAACCACCACATTATACATATCAAAGTTAGCTTGGCTCAAGCAATTGTAATTGAAAAGTTATAAATACAGGTATTACATTCAAAAATTCTAACCATCCTAAAACTAAACAGTCCAGCTGAGGGCACAGCCGTCACTGATGGGGTGCTCCACTGCAGGGGCCCGGGGCAATTGCCCTATTGACCTCCATTATATACGGCACTGGTGGCAAGTTCCTTGGCTGGATATTGCGAGCATTCACCGTAAGGTCATCAATAAAAGAAATGTGGGTGAATCTAATTGTTTTTGTATTCATGTTTATGCATGTATGAGTATGTCTGCTTGTGAATGCATCTATGTATATGTATAGATACAAGTACGTATTTGTCTATTTGCGTTTGTATATATGTATGTATGCTTAGGTGTGAATGTATATCCCTAGCCATATACATATGTGTGTGTGTGTATGTGTTCGTACGTGTGTGCATGTTTATACTTGAGTGTATGTGCGTGTGTGTGTGTGAATGTTGGTGTCTATATTTGTGCATGTGTGTGTGTGTGTATGCGTGTGTGTGTGTATGTGTATACTCACGTATGTATGTGCGTATGTATATGTATATACAAATCATTCTGTGGGTGTGTATGCAAATAATTGCCGAAGTAAACAAATTTATGTCGTCGACTTAAAAAATGGTTCTGTGGACAGTTGTTATTTGGGAAAGGATAACGATTGTCTGGTTGTGTGTGGCAGTGTGTGAGTGTAGGTGTGTATGTGTGTGAGTGTCTGGTTGTATGTGGCAGTGTGTGAGTGTAGGTGTGTGTGTGTGATTGTATGTAGGGGGGTGCCAGTGTAAGTGTAGGTGTGTATGTGTGTATGTGTGAAGTCATATCACCCACACACATAAACAGGGAGACACACACATACATACTCACACACATATATACATGTACTCACACACAAACACTCACATATACACATATACATATATATAGAGAGAGAGAAAGAAAGAGAGAGAGAGAGAGAGTGAGAGAGTGAGAGAGTGAGAGAGGGAGAGAGGGAGGGATGGATATACCGACAGAAAAGGTATATATATGGATGTATGTATACGTTTATATATAAATATAGATATATGTATACGTATATATATATATATATATATATATACGTATAACCTGCAACGCTGATGGTATCCAATGATGTTGACTTGTTCTTCTTTTTGGTAAATATCATCTTGGTTAAGAGATTGGGACTGGCTTTGTGCAGTGCCTTTGCTCACTATAAAAGCTTCACGTCACAGGCATTGCTTTATATCTGGAGATCTCTGCACTTGTCGTCACATGGTACCATGGGCCCAGCATTATGTGTCAATAATTGTCACAAGTGTAGTGTTTGTACCAGAGTTTTCAAGTCGCTGGCTGGACTAAAAAGTCACACTCGTTCAGCGCATCGGTAGGGGTTCTCCTACATGGATATAAAGTAGTGGCCGTACTCGAAAACGAGTTGGCAGCCACCATATATCTAATATATATTTGTGAAATGGGCGGTGGTTGAAATTCAAATGTGCACGGTTAAATGGTAGTAGACGTGGTCCGACGGACATGAAAATTTAAACACCTATGTAAAATGTGCCAAGGAAGCAAATAGACGAGGTTTCAAATCTCTAACTTGAAAAATGTGGTCCCTGGGGCCCCAAAACTATCGCATTCGGTGAGTTATTTCCCCCTGTTCTAATACTTTTGTCTTATTTACAATTTCATAATCATCGACATTGCTAGTTCGCTGTTAATAAACTATCACCCTTCTATATTTAACGATCATACAGTACCGTTTTATGAAATCGATTCTGCAGTACGGTCACTGTTTTCCATCAAAAGAAATAAAACCCTTGGCGATACTTGGTTTTAGTGTCCTAAATTATCATCATCGACATTCAATTATTAGCTCCACCCACTACACGATACGTCACGAAAGTAAATGTTTCGAAAAAATTTTAAACTGTATATCGCAACAATATATTGTTTAAAGAAATTTTTTTCTGTTGTTAAAAACTGTAAATCTGTTTTAAAAAAAATGTATTTCGCAGCAATTTTTTTTCTGTTAAAAACTGTAAATAAATATTCATGCAAAAATGAAGCGTAGTGTTTCGGTTAAATACATTTCTTTTTTAACAGATTTACAGTTTTAAACAACAGAAAAAAATTTCTTTAAACAATATATTGTTGCGATATACAGTTTAAAATTTTTTCGAAACATTTACCTTCGTGACGTATCGTGTGTTTAAAAAAAAATGTATTTCGCAGCAATTTTTTTTCTGTTAAAAACTGTAAAGAAATATGTAAAAATGAAGCATAGTGTTTCGCTTAAAAACTTAAAAACTGTAAATAAATATTCATATAAAAATGAAGCATGTTTTTCTGTGAAAAACTGTAAATAAATATTTATTTTGTTCAAAAAATGAATCAAAAATGTAATTTTCTCTGTTAATATTTTAATAAATATTTATTCTAAAAATTCAATGTTTTTTCGTGTAAAAATGAAGCATGTAAGAAAATGAACATGTAAAAATCAAGCCGCAGCAGCAGCTGATGACGTGTCGTGAAGTATCGTGTAGTGGGTGGAGCTAATAACTGATTGTCGATGATGATCATTTAGGACACTAAAACCAAGTATCGCTAAACCCTTAAATTGCGAAGAAAGGACGTGTGTTTTTATTTTAATTCTAATACATGTTAACCACGACTAACAGTAAGTAGTACTTTTCAAATTGCATATCATCGACATTGCTATTTCACTGTTAATAAACAACGCTTTTCACGTCGCTCCACTTCTCATTGTACGCCGTCCAGCCCCAAGTGCATATTTCTATTTTTTTTCCCCTGAAACTGCTTCTTTATAATAAACTTTCAATAATATTTTTCAAATTATTAACTTAATAAAAAGTGGCCCCGGGTGCAACCGGGCTCAGCTGCTAGTATATATATATATATATATGACAAACCAATCAAATTACTTCTCGAAAAACCTGGCTTTCGAGCCACTTTTTCCATATAAAACAAGTAACATTTACAGACCAACTAGATGTGAGAAAAACCACAGACCCTCCATCTCAACTCACCTTTTGAAAAGCAGAAGAACTGCGAAAAAAAAATAAGACTTCAGTTGCATTTTCGATTTCATCCCTTTTTCTTTATACTTCCACTCGTGTAGGACACCTCGGTTATTTTTCATTTTGTAAAAAAAACCTCACTTTCTAATATATATATATATATATATATATATATATATATATATATATATATATATATATATATATATATATATATATATGTGTGTATATATATATTATTAGAAATGTTAGCTATCGCCGTATTTTGACCAAAGCAACTAAAGAAATTATTTAGCCTGATAGTGGGGTTAAGAACCCTCGGAGAAATGGAAAAAGATGAGTATTGACGTACACATATATATATGTGTATATATATATATATATATATATATATATATATATATATATATATATATAAACAATTAAGTTAAAAATGTACATCCACATATGTATACTGAAATACTAGTATGCATATGAATACACACACGTATACATATGTAGATGTACCGAGTTTTTCACTGGTCACTTTACTCTGAGTGTCCAGCTATTCTGTATGTAAACACACAGACAAACCGGTTTTTAGAATCAAACTGGTTTTTGAGGAAACACCTTTCCTCTATTCTCCAGAAAGCCAGACAAGGAATATTGAACTAGTTTCGATGTTGTTACATCTCATCAGCAATATTTACCTATCTTCCGGCCTCTCTAGAGAATCGTAAAAGCACATATCGTTATATGCTTTTTCTATGAAAATTAGTAGTGGGCAGACTAATTTGCATAGAGCGTGAGTACGTACCGGTTCAACGGAGACGATAAAAACAAATAACGAAACGAAATTAAATTTCGTTTCGTTTGTAACTCACTTTTGTATGACTGACGCTTATACAATTAAGTTAAAAATGTACATCCACATATGTATACTGAAATACTAGTATGCATATGAATACACACACGTATACATATGTAGATGTACCGAGTTTTTCACTGGTCACTTTACTGTGAGTGTCCAGCTATTCTGTATGTAAACACACAGACAAACCGGTTTTTAGAGTCATACTGGTTTTTGAGGAAACACCTTTCCTCTATTCTCCAGAAAGCCAGACAAGGAATACATCTACATATGTATACGTGTGTGTATTCATATGCATACTAGTATTTCAGTATACATATGTGGATGTACATTTTTAACTTAATTGTTTAAGCGTCAGTCATACAAAAGTGAGTTACAAACGAAACGAAATTTAATTTCGTTTCGTTATTTGTTTTTATCGTCTCCGTTGAACCGGTACGTACTCACGCTCTATGCAAATTAGTCTGCCCACTACTAATTTTCATAGAAAAAGCATATAACGATATGTGCTTTTACGATTCTCTAGAGAGGCCGGAAGATAGGTAAATATTGCTGATGAGATGTAACAACATCGAAACTAGTTCAATATTCCTTGTCTGGCTTTCTGGAGAATAGAGGAAAGGTGTTTCCTCAAAAACCAGTATGACTCTAAAAACCGGTTTGTCTGTGTGTTTACATACAGAATAGCTGGACACTCACAGTAAAGTGACCAGTGAAAAACTCGGTACATCTACATATGTATACGTGTGTGTATTCATATGCATACTAGTATTTCAGTATACATATGTGGATGTACATTTTTAACTTAATTGTTTAAGCGTCAGTCATACAAAAGTGAGTTACAAACGAAACGAAATTTAATTTCGTTTCGTTATTTGTTTTTATCGTCTCCGTTGAACCGGTACGTACTCACGCTCTATGCAAATTAGTCTGCCCACTACTAATTTTCATAGAAAAAGCATATAACGATATGTGCTTTTACGATTCTCTAGAGAGGCCGGAAGATAGGTAAATATTGCTGATGAGATGTAACAACATCGAAACTAGTTCAATATTCCTTGTCTGGCTTACTGGAGAATAGAGGAAAGGTGTTTCCTCAAAAACCAGTATGACTCTAAAAACCGGTTTGTCTGTGTGTTTACATACAGAATAGCTGGACACTCACAGTAAAGTGACCAGTGAAAAACTCGGTACATCTACATATGTATACGTGTGTGTATTCATATGCATACTAGTATTTCAGTATACATATGTGGATGTACATTTTTAACTTAATTGTTTAAGCGTCAGTCATACAAAAGTGAGTTACAAACGAAACGAAATTTAATTTCGTTTCGTTATTTGTTTTTATATATATATATATATATATATATATATATATATATATATATATATACGTATATATGTATATATATATGTCTATATATATATATATATATATATATATATATATATATATATATATATATATATATATATATACGTATATATGTATATATATATGTCTATATATATATATATATATATATATATATATATATATATATATATATATATATATATATATATATATATATATATATATTGCCAGCGAACGTTTCCACGAACCAAAGTATCGTCTTCCTGTCATCCTCCGGTTGCAACGTTTTTTGAAATATCCACTTCTGCGTTTACAGATTGATTTGTTAGTTTCAGAAGATCCCGTTAAGGGTGAAAGCAGCGATTCTTTGCTTAAACTTTAATCTGTTATTTTAATATATATATATATATATATATATATATATATATATATATATATATATATATATATATATATATATATATATATATATATACGTATATATATACGTATATATATACGTATACATCTCTCTCTCTCTCTATATATATATATATATATAGGAAAAAGTATGACCCCGACGGCAGAGCTCAAGCCGTTCCGACGGCTATTTCTGGAATAGCCATCGAAACGGCTTGAGCTCTGCCGTCGGGGTCATACTTTTTACAATTTCCCACTCTACTACCCTAAGTATTGAGTACTCTGGTGCGTTATGGTCCATCTGGTTCCTTACCACAATTCCTTTGTTTTATATATATATATATATATACTAGCAGAATAGCTCGGCGTTGCTCCGGATTTGCTCTAGGGTTCTTATATATTTGATATATATAATTTGTCGTACATTACCAGGGTTTTTTTCCGTGCGAAGAAAATCAATACTTTATCGCGAAATAAATACTTTTGTTTATATTTTGTTATTGTGTATGCAAAAATCATATATATTTATCCTTATCGATCCTCGTGAAATAAATACGTTTGTTTATATTTTGTTATTGTGTAAGCAAAACTATCTGTACACGAATATATAATTATATATATATATATTAAAATAACAGATTAAAGTTTAAACAAAGAATCGGTGCTTTCACCATTAACGGATCTTCTGAAACTAAAATAAAAACTCAATCTGTGAACGCAGAAGTAAATATTTCGAAAAACGTTACACACACACACACTATATATATATATATACACTTTATATATACACTCATACGCATGCACACACACACACACAGCTACGTCATAATGACGTAATGCAGACAGCCAGGCATACAGACAGATATTATAAGGGCGCAACGTTATATCTATGTATCTATCTAAAAAGAGAAATACTAAAAGTTATAGAGAGAGATCGCTAAATCGCTAAATCGCCTAGGGCATTGAAAAAAAAAATTGTTCTCAAAACACTCACAGGACGATAAGTATTATACGTGTAAAGTTTGAAAAAATTCGGTTGGGTGGTTTTCGAGTTTAATGATTGCACAGACAGACAGACAAACAGACATTCTCTGTTTTAGATATATAGATTTGTTGGTCTACAGTTAGATAAATCGCGCACAAAGGGTTAATGTTTTTTTATCAATAAAAGACGTGTTAAAGCGACCTACAATGTATTATTCTGCATTGATGTTAGCGGTTTTCGTTATTGTCAATGGGGTTTTTGGACGGCAAATTCGAGACCCTTCTGTTTCTCCCTCAATAAACTGACTACTGCTGATGGTAATGGGAGTCCTATGTAACAGCAGTAACATTGACATTGCTTACAACGTGTCAATCTGCGGAGGATATAGCAGTGGCCGTTTGATGTAGGGGAAAACTGTGGAAGGTTTCATCCGAGCTCTTTCTGGTCATTCCTTCTGCCTGTGGTTGTTTCCGAATTCCTGACTTATACCTGATTGAAGGAAGAATGGTAATATGAAGGTGTAAATTTCAGTAGTATAAAACCTTACCTTGATTTAGTTCGTTTGAGCACACATGGTATCTTGGTGTAAAACCTCTTGGTAGACAATGTTCTTTGTTTTCCCTCGTGGAGTGTACGCGAAAAGACTTCCTTTGCTCCCCACTCTGGAGCAGCCTACGTATAGCTGACCGTGTGAGAAGCATGATTCTACCAAGTGAAGTCCTGCCACCGAAAGTGTCTGCCCCTGGGACTTGTTGATAGACATGGCAAAACTTATGCGAAGCGGGAATTGAAGGCGTCTGAAGGTAAACGGAATTTCATCACATGATGGAATGAGTGGTATTCTGGGAACGAACACATCCTCTCCTTTTCCACACCCTGAAATAATGGTGGCATCAACCACGTGCTGCATTACCTTCTTTATAACCAGACGTGTGCCGTTGCAAAGTTTTGGAGGGTCCAAATTCCTAAGAAGCATTATTGAGTTCCAATTATTTTTAGTCCCAGTCTATGAGGAGGCAGTGAAGGAGGTTCTAACGAATTGAGGAATTCAACAGGGTAGTTTACCGCTTGATCTTGGTCGGGGGCTGTATCGACGGACTTGTAAGTATGCAGCCTTCCGGGAAGAGATTGCAACAGTTGCTCGTTGATAGCGTTCACTGTGCTGTTTTTTTTTTTTAGCTAAAATAGCTCTTTCGCATAACCAATTCACATCTTGGTAGTTATCAGAAAGACTGGGAAACACTTGAGCCTTGAGGTCCTCGACTGTGTTGACAGTGGTACAAATCGGCCTGAGTGATAATTCGCCATCTCCATCGAGGGTGATCTTGCCATCGCCAAGTGACAAAATATCCGAAGCAAACTCTGCTGCCAGTTGGTCGCCGTGCAGTTGGGCTCTCATGTTAGTTGTCAGGGTCAACGTTGTTACTTTTGTCACAACGGAGAGGACTTGAGGCACGCCCGGACTTCATCTGCCCTGGTTTCCTTGGGAATAACGGGAAGGGTCTGTCGGAAGTCTCCGGATAGGAGAAGGGTGACACCTCCCATCGCAGTTTGGCAGTCTCTGATGTCTTGCAAAGTAGTGTCTAGTGCTTCCAGAGCTTCCACACTATGAGCCGACACCTTCGGAGAACCAGTCCCTTGTCCGAAGCTTTGCTAATGTTGCAGGACGTTGTTTCGGATGTCGCCAAGTTCAGGGGGAGCTTAAAGGCTGAGTGCGTTGTCCTACCGCCGGGTAACAAAGTTGCAACAATACCAGAGGATGCCACGGCTAACGCGATGTCCTTGTGCTGCCTCACTTTGGCTAGAAGAAGCTTAGTTAGAAACGTTTTTCCTGTCCCTCTAGGTGCATCTAGGAAGAATATTCCCCCTTTCCGGTTTCGCACATGGTCGAAAATAGTATTGTAGACCCGCTGCTGTCATGGAAGGAGTTTTGGCTCTGTTTCACGGACGTATCGGGCAAGAGCATCAATATCATAGGCTGTTTCACGAATGAGCTCTGTAGGAAGGTTATCCATCCCTGTCCGTACTGGTTGCGGCAGCCCGTGCGTTGGAAAAGTATTCCCGTCCAGTGAAACAGTCCTGTTTTCCACGTCAATTAAATCACAGTTGTAGACGTCGTCACTGGCAGCATCAAGGCTAGGATACCGCAATTGTGCTTGGTGGTAAAAGTCTTCCGCCAGGGCATCTCTATACTTCAATCTGAGACTTCGCAAATGGGCAGAAGCACTGCAAAGAGAGCCCTGAGACTTTTCGGCGACTCTGAAACGCAGCCTTCACGAGCGTAGCATCCCTCTGTGCGCAGTCTTCTAACAGTCCCTGTCTTAAGCAGGCCTCTCTGAAAGTAGCGCAAAGCCGACCGTTGACTGTTTTCAAATGTTGGTAAGACGTTGGTCCCCTAACCTCGTGAATTAGCAGTCGAAGGTAGAAACACTCTTGTTGGCTTGGATGAACTGTGTAAACTCTTCCGAGCAACTGTCAAATTTAATGACAGGGTATCCATCAACGTTTTGACTCTGCTTCCTCCGTTGCCATTTCTTTTATTCCCAGATGTAATAGGACGGCACCTGTGGATACAGCAAGGTTTGGGTGAATGGATCGACTTGACAAAGGCTAAAGAAGGCAGTGAGGGTAGTGAGGGTAGTGACCTTCGGTTCCTCAACCAATTGAGCAGCAGTGGAAGCAGTGAAGTATACGCGTTGACCTTTTTCAAGGTGAACAACAAGTTGTTGGATGGGTGGGTGCCTTTGATTCAAGGGGAAACCGAAAATGCGCCAGAAGGCCTCGTTACTGCTTATGTACCTACCCACTTGGTACTGTGTAACTTCGTCCCGATTGCCGTCTTGCTGCAGGCGAAACATAGCAGCGTCTGAGCCCTTACTGATGTACTTGCAGACATATTTGATTGACTTAACGGAGTTGCAAAACTCTACGTTGACGTGAGAGTTGAACGCCTTGGACATAATAGGGTCGTACGGCACTATCCACCTGTTGTCTACTTCGTATGGCCCAATGTGCACTGTAAACCCGCCGTCTTCCGGCTTTCTTCGTATGTACAGTGGGTTTCCGTCTTTGCCGGTCTGGGTCTCTCGAAGAAACTGCTTCGGAATTTTTTTGCTGCAAACCGAATCTCTCAAGCATGGTGAGTGTAGGTTAAATCCACGCCCGCATGGACCATGAACCATGTTTGCCCGTACTATGTCAAAGACGTCTTTGTCAACAGAGGGGTTGGGGAGGTCTGCAGAGATATGCCTGTCAATGTTGATGGAGTTAATCTTTGTTGACATCCAAATAAGAATATGGGCATGTGGCAGACCCCTTTTTTACCACTCAACTGTATACATGTCGCATTTTACAGGCACAAAAACCTGTCCTTTCTTGATAAGGTCCATGAGTTTCTGTAACTTCAGTCGGAATACCCTGGCTAGAAGGTCATGCCTGTCTTTGACCTTCTGATCTTGGAAGAGTTCAGCCTCGATCTCCTTCCACTTGGGGTTGCAGGTAAAGGTAATGAATAAATTGGGCCGACCGTAGTGGCGCACATATGTCATGGCGTCTTGCGTCCTCTCATGCATATACCGCGGGCCCCCGGTGAAGGTGGCAGGAAAAATGCACACCTGCCCTAAGCTTCCCGGAGCAACGTCATTGTTGATACCATCTCGAAGGTGAATGTAACTCTCTGAACGTAGCTTTTGTTGGTTGTACCTGATGTAGCGCAGCCTCTAAGACTCCTTCTTGGAGCACATATCGACTGCAAATTGATGGAATAGCTCGCGTGAACTGTGGAGATGATTCATGCAGTTGCTTCATGAAGCAGTATGCGTAGAACTCCATGCAGGAAACTTGTTTGCTGCTGCATTCGTCTGGTCTGTGGGGATTACCCAAATGGGTGAATGCCCAAATGGTAACCGTCTTCTCCATTCACGAAGAGCAAAGTGTATTGTAGCGCGTCGTAGGATCTGAGGGTTTCGCTGATTCGCTTAAGAGTGTTGTCGCGACATGTGAGAACGATGTCCCTTGGATTTTGCTGCTCACCTTCAAGCACAATGGCGATTTCATTGCATGTAGGCAGATTAGAGCGGCCAGTATGCTCTCCAGATGGCCGTTTGTCAGCATTAATGGCAACATTAAAATTGGGGATTGATGCTGTTTCTAACGCATACTGAAAACTCTGCACATAACTGTTTTTTGCATGTAACATCTCTTGGAGCTGCAATGTCAGCTAGAAATTAATGCCGGGTGATATAGTGTTTCGTCTTCTCGCTTGCTCTTGGTAGCTGCCAACGAAGTACAGTTGAAGAAACTGAGGCTCTTGGTTCGCAACGGGCTTAAGTGGTCCTATCCTATGATAAACCTGGCCCTGGAATTTAAACGTAGGCATAAACCCACCTTCCCTAACGATATTCGCCCCGAAAGAAGTCATTTGAAAGGCACAGTTATACTTTTGCTATTACTTAGGAAATGCTTTGATTCTGGGGTTGTGCCTGTAAGAAGCAGCAGCAATGGCTGGGGAGGATCCTCTAGAGCGGGTAATTTGACCTTTCCCCTTGCGCAACACATGCCGGCTGCTTCTCCTGGCCACTTATTCGCAGAGAAAAATTTGCAAGTATCTCGCATACTGGAAATTGACATGTCTGGATGGTTAGCATAATCGCTGTCTGGCCTATATTCAAATGCTTCTAGTAGCCATCTTGAACTACATGGCCTTGAACCACCCTGCCGAGTATTTCTACGCTGGGCGATACTCTCCAGGCGATGCCGTCGGGCGTCGGAGGTCTCAGCAGCTCGGGCGGCAGCAGTTGATGCAGCATCTCCTACCTGACGCAAGGCACGCTGTTGTGCACTCTCAGCAGCACGGGTGGCAGCAGTTGACACAGCATTTTCTGTTTGACGTAGGACATGCTGTTCTGCACTCTCAGAAGTACGAGTGGCAGCAGTTGATGCAGCCTTTTTTGTTAGACATAGGGCACGCTGTTCTGCACTCTCAGCAGCTTAAGCGGCAGCAGTTGATGCAGCATTTTTTCTGATACGCAGGTAACGCTTTTCTGCAGTCTCAGCAGCTCGGGCAGTGGCTTTTAATGCAACATTTCGTGCTTTTCGCAGGTCACGCTGTCCGTCACTCTCAGCAGTTCTGACAGTGGGTGTTGATGCATCGTTTTACAATGGGCTAATAGCAACTTCTGGGGACTGTTCATTTGCTCTCCTCCTTTGCAGTCTTTTTGAAAAGGGCGCTTTTCTTCCGAAGCAAACTCTCTTCTTTGGGAGCATAGCCTAGGATATATTAAACAACAACGTATAACTTGTGGATGAAGAAAACCAGGTGCAAGGGGGCTAGTAAGTTTAAGTATCTGTTCATGCTTAGGTTAGTTGATGTAGAAGAGATTAATAGTTTTCAGTCTAAAACTCACTTGGGTAATAGGTTAGTTGTGACCGATTGTCGAACCACTATAAGTGTATGCATCAGTTCTTAACCCTATGCCCTTCTACCGTGCCTCAACAACTACAATTGTCGGTTTAAGTTAAGACAGTTTGCCATAACACTATCCCGCCCCCCTGAACTGTATTGTCTGTACCAAGATAGATAGACATTACCGCTTAATGCCAGCGTATGTGATTTTTAACATAGATGTGGGGTTATGTTTTGGTGGGGGCTTTCTAAAAAGATCCATTATTTCTATCTATGTACGTAATGGGGCATATGGCTTGGTACTAACACCAATAATAATGTGTGCAACGGGGGTAAGTAATTATGTCTCAGGAAGTATTGCCAAAAAATATTAAAGCAACTGGGGTAAGTGGGAATATCTCAGGATTCATAGCCAAAAAATTAGTAAATGACACTTACTGATTGAAAAATAAGCCAACCGCCGGATAGATATTCTCAAGTGCAATTGTTTACCTGGGTTGGCTTGGCTCGCTTATATTGTATATTAAAATAACAGATTAAAGTTTAAGCAAAGAATCGCTGCTTTCACCCTTATCGGGATCTTCTGAAACTCTAAAAATAAATCTGTGAACGCAGAAGTAAATCTAAACTATAATAAAGTAAGAAGCGTGGGATTGCGTCCAGTTTATACTTTTTTTTATCCCATTAGTAAAATAAGTTGGATTACTTTGAATACATAATTTATCTACTAAATTTCGTGGTTGTTCATTAAATATATTTTATTATTTATTTAAACATTCATTTCTTTAAAATTTTCAAATGTCAACACTTCCGGTGGCGATCGCTTAAATAAACATATTATTTTCTGTCACTAATTTTCTCCTAATGCAGTTTATATATAATGTCTTTTGTTAATGTGTCATGGATTACGTTACTGATTGCATAAGACAGTGTAACACAGTGTTCGTTCAATTTCTGTGTATATGTCAATTACAATTTTATTTGACGTATCATATCTACATGTATATATACTTGCGTATAATATCAATATACACACTACACATGCTAGCAGAAAACCACCCGAAAGGTGGTTTTTCTGTTAGTATTTCTAAAAACGTTGCAACCGAAGGAAAACAAGCAGTCGATACTTTGGTTCGTGAATACGTTGCTTGGCAAAGAACAGAAAATAGCGAACATAATACGTCATCAATGTTTGTCATAATGCCGTAATGCAGACAGTCAGACATACAGACATATTATAAGGGCGCGATGGAGATAGATAACGGACACCTAACACCCCTTTAACAACAAAAAATTGAAAAATAAAAGCTGCAGTTAATATCTTTAGACCGCAAGGAATATATAAATGCAAGTTTGAAGTCAATTGGAGTAGAAATGTGGATTTCTATAGACTTTGCAAAAAGACTTAACTTAAGACAGTTTGCGTTAACACTATCCCGTCCCTATGCACTGTATTGTCTGTACCAAGATAGATAGACATTACCGCTTAATGCCAGCGTATGTGATTTTTAACATAGATGTGGGGATCTTTTTGGCGGAGTCTTTCTAAAAAGATCCATTATTTCTATCTATGTAAGTAATGGGGCATATGGCTTGGTTCTAACACCAATAATAAGGTGTGCAACGGGGTTAAGTGATTATGTATCAGGAAGTATTGCAAAAAAATACTAAAGCAACTGGGGTAAGTGGGAATGTTTCGGGATTGTTACCGTTCCCTGGTAATGAACGGAAAATAGCGAACATAATACGCCATCTATGTTTGTCATAATGTCGTAATACAGACAGATATTATAAGGGCGCGAGGGAGATCGATAACCGGCGCCTAACACCCCTTTAACAACAGAAAATTGAAAAATAAAAGCAGCAGTTAATATCTTTAGACCACAAGGAATATATAAATGCAAGTTAGAAGTCAATCGGAGTAGAAATATGGATTTGTATAGACTTTGCAACAATGAGGACACAGACACAGACACAGACAGACACACACACACACACACACACACACACACACACACACACACACACACACACACACACACACACACACACACACACGCGCGCGCACACACGCACACACACACACACACACACACACACACACACACACACACACACGCACACACACACACACGCACACACACACACACACACACACACACACACACACACACACACACACACACACACACACAACAACAGTTTTATATATATATATATATAAAATAAATAAGTCAAACATGTAAAATTTGGCTTCGTTTATTATAAATTATAGATTTTCTGCTATATATATTTCGGTGACAGCTATTATTGGCTGTGACCTCTTCAGGCAGTCCGAATTGGTGTGGAAAAGACAGGTACACATGTTGTTGAAGTGTGTTCCACTCTGTCAATACATCGATATGTCCAGCTCCAGGGCGTGTTGTTAGTCCTCCGAGGAACTGGAATCCAATGGGCTAGAACAAATGAATTTTGGCGTCAGGGGGCACGCTCATTACATTACTCCGGAGTAAACAAACCAAACTGCGTACTTCGTCGAGTGCTCCAATCTGCATACTGAGGTGTCGGTAAACAACCAACATATACTCAATATATATATATATATATATATATATATATATATATATATATATATATATATATATATATATATATATATATATCATATAATAAATGGAAACTATATTTATGAAAGCATATTTATTCTATTATATATATTTCAAGGGTACCAACACTTTGGTACGCTCTCATAAGATAAAATACGAAGTTTGTTTCATAAATATTGACATATCCAGGAAGAAGATCTTAACGGTTCAAGTTTTTCCAGGAAAATTGATATTATACTCCAGAAATCTTGTCGAGTGCTTCGAATCAGTTATAAACCTATATATTTGTTGATTTACGAACAAATTAAATATCCCTTTTGCTTATATATATATATATATATATATATATATATATGTAGAGGTTATATTTAATTTTTGGGATACAACAAGCAAAATATTTATATAACTGATATACAGCACTCACCAAATTATTGGAGTAAATATAGAATATATTAACAAATGGAAACTATATTTATAAAACCATATTTATTTCATTATACATATTTCAAGGGCAACCAGAATGGTTGCATTTTTTCAGGGTATGTCAATATCATAATCTATAAAGCTCAGTGTGTGGTCATGCTCCTTTCTTATAGAAATGTACGATATAGAATTTCTTCAATTGAAATTTACAATTCAGTATTCGAAATAGCTTCGATTGCGTCTTGGCACAGATAATTTTTTCAATTTCACCCACAATTACGCAAAAAATAGATAAAACTCAATATTTTACGATTTTTCTCTGTCATTTAAACTGCTAAACTCTTTCCACTACCATTCAAATTCTATACAACTTCATACTTTCTGCTACTTTCTCTTTCCAAGCTTGATGGTGATACTGTCCGTTTTACTCTCTGATATCATCTGCTTTCCTCTAACTACAACCCACACATTTTGCTACTTTCTCTTTTATACAGATACATTTATTCAACAACAAGCGATAAATCTTTTTTAAAACCTCTTTTCCAAACGCATACAAATACACACTCACTTCAACAACAACAACAACAATCTGCCTTTTATAGATAATGATAAACAATAATATCCTCTATGAGGTCACTAAACCTGCTAGAAACAGCAGCTAACTCTCCCCCATACACACCCCTCCCTAATGTCTTAAATTTAGAAAACATATCTTCTATGAGGTCACTAAACCTGCTAGAAACAGCAGCTAACTCTCCCCCATATCACACCACTTCCTATTGTCTTAAATTTAGAAAACACATATCCTCTATGAGGTCACTAAACCTGCTAGAAACAACAGCTAACTCTCCCTCATATCACAACCCTCCCTACTGTCTTAAATTTAGAAAACACACAGACAACCATGCAGAACAACTCCATCGCAGCTCTGTTGTTCGGCTGGCATCGTCTACGCGCGTGTTGCGCAAGTACTGTGAAACAATAAATTTCAATACTTTTTTGCACAGAGATAATATCCATAGGCGAAACTACAATTGTCACTGCTGGCGCAGCTCCTGCTTCCAGGTCTGCAATTCATTCACCCAGTGCCTGGCAGACAAAAAAGTGCTGCCATAAAATGGGTGGTACAACCTAACTTTGGTAACTTAATGACCCCGAGCAACGCCGGGCTTTAATGCTAGTTTATTTATAAAACTAACCTATATTATATTTTATCTGATGAAAGCGCACTATAGTTTGCCTTGGTGGCCCTTTAAATATGTATAATGAAATAAATATGGTTTTATAAATATAGTTTCCATTTGTATAACAATATATATATATATGTATATATATATATATATATATATATATATATATATATATATATATAGAGAGAGAGAGAGAGAGAGAGAGAGAGAGAGATGTATATATGTATGGATAGAAAGTGAAAGAGGAACATATCATGCCAAAAAATGTATCTCTCCATTTTCTCCCCCCTCTCTCTCTCTCTCTCTGTATCTGTCTGGCTCTGTTTCTCTCTCTGTGTCTGTCTCTTTCTTTCTCTCTCACTTTTGCGTTTTTATTTGATTTACTCTATTTGTTTTCTGTGTCATTATCCGTTTCTAACACACACTAACACAAGCACATACACATATATACACACACATGTATTCACATATATGCACACACATATAGGCACACACATGTACATACATATATACACACACATGTACACATACACACACACATGCACTCACATATATATACACAAATATATACACACACATGTTCACACATATATATACACACACATATACATACACACATATACACACTCACATATATGCGCACACATTTACACACGCACATGTACACAGATATATACACACACATGTACACGCATATATACACACACATGTACACACATATATACACACACATGTTCACACATATATACACACACATATGTACACACACATATATACACTCACATATATGCACACACATTTACACACGCACATATACACAGATATATACACACACATGTACATACATATATACACACACATGTACACATATATAAACACGCACATGTACAAACATATATACACTCACATGTACACACACATGTACATAGATATATACACACACATGTACACACATATACACACACACATGTACACACATATATACACACACATGTACACACATATATACACACACATATATACACACACATATATACACTCACATATATGCACACACATTTACACACACACATGTACACAGATATATACACACACATGTACATACATATATACACACACATGTACACACATATACACACGCACATGTACACACATATATACACGCACATGTACACACACATGTACATAGATATATATACACACATGTACACACATATATACACACACATGTACACACATATATACACACACATGTACACAGATATATACACACACATATACACACACATATATCTCATTGAGTACTTTCCTTTAAATTGTGGGATTCTCTCGTTTTTAAACAGGAAGATTAACAATTACACACACACACACACACACACACACACACACACATACATACACATACAGACACACACATACACACATATATATACAGTGTGCTCCCAAAAATGTATACACACTTCAACACCATTCTACACCATTTTGATAAATATTGCCTGTACAGGTAATCAAAGTGTGTATATATATTTGGGGGACACCCTGTATATATATATATATATATATATATATATATATATATATATATGTGTGTGTGTGTGTGTGTGTGTGTGTGTGTGTGTATGTATGTATGTAAAAGGTAAACAGAAATAACAACACAATCGGTAGAGTAAGGCGTCCAAAGTTAAATCATGGAAGAACTTTTGTGTTAACTTGAATCCGACTTCAGATCAGCAAATAAAGTGTTCTGGCAGACTATCCGCCGACATTGTAATAAGAAGCCTCCTCCACATCTGCTATCAGGAACGCGTCTGGGGTTCTGCTCTCTTTAGAGAGGTGCATCCTCGCGAGGTGGTGAGAATACTTTGCTGATCTCCTAGACCCGATGACAACAGCATCTTCTGCTGTACACGAGGTGCATCTGGGAGTGGTGACTAATCTCTCAGAGGCTGAGATTACTTGAGCAATTAAAGAGCTTAAATGTGGCAAAGCCGCTGGGGAGGTGAAATCCGGCTCGAGATGTGAAAAACATTAAGGAGAGAAGGTATTCTTTTGCTGAATAGTGTGGTGGATGGCCTTCATTTCTGAAAAGGCACTTAAATAATGGCAATCAGGAGTGACGATTCCAATTTTCAAAAAAGGCATCAACAGAGACTGTTCCAATTACAGAGGGATCTCCTTGTTAGGCCTCCCCAGTAAAGTTTATGCTGAGTATCTGGAAAAGATTTGCTGTGAGATTTCGAGTCGAAGCTAGCTGATGAACTGTACGGTTTTCGTCTCAGATGCGGCACAACCGACCAAATATTCACACTGTGGCAGGTCTTCGAGAAAGCGTGTGAATATTGCCACTTATCTTCGTTATTTTCACGAACAAGATTGATATGCGCAGCTGGGTTGGAAGTGGCATCTACACTGGAGAGTGTAAAGTCTGTCGATGATCTCCGACATGCACTGGATGCGTTTGATGCCGAGTGCTCCATGGATGGAATGAAAATCAGTGCTGCGAAAACTGAGACACTCGTCCTCGCAAGGAAGCAAGCGCAATGCACTCTACAAATCAATGGAATCCCACTGAAGCAGGTGGATGAGTTCAAGCATCACGGAGACATTTTCATAAGTGCTGGAAGGCAGCATCAGTAATTAGAAGAAGAGAGGTAGGCGTAAAAGACAAACTCGCTATCTTCAATTAGGTTTCCCTACCAATCCTTACCTATTCTAATATATCTTGGGTAACGACCGAAAGCGTACGATCGCGAACTGAAGCGGCCGAAATGGGGCTCCTTCGAAGGGTTTTGGAGCAACGTTACTCGACAGAGTGTGTAGCTCAGAAATCAGAGAGTCACTCTATGTTAGAGCCGCTACTTATCCGAATTGAGATATCACAGCTCGGATACTATGGGCATGGGGTTAGAATGTTTCGGGAAGGAATCGCTGGACAGATTTTACGGGAAAAACTAACCGGTTAGAAAACCAGGGGTAGACCTCGAGTATGATAGTTGGATAACATCCATGAGCTTAGCTGGTCTCGCTTGGGGATCCAGCCAGATCAGTTGGAGACGGTTGCTTCTGACAGGACCCGGCTTGGTACATTATTTTTACATACAAATGTCTGTATCACAGTCTGTAGTCTGTCGGCGTGCCTGCTGATATAAATATAGTACACCTGGCAGTGGAGACTTTTGGTGTCCTCGGCCCTAGGGCTACCTCCCTACTCACCACTATAGGCGCTGAGCTGGCCAGCCGCAGATGTGAGCCCCGCGAGTTGGAGTGGCTTTTCCAGCGCGTCTCCCTTACCGTCCTCCGCAGGAACGCCTCCTCCATCCTGTCCGCCGGGGCTGTGGGGGTGGGGTGCATCGTGTAACATTCCATATTTAGGTATCCGAAACACAAAACCTGTTTATTTGGTCTCCATCTACCTACCTTCTATTGGCTTACCTTATGTTAAAAAGAGGAGAGAAGTTGTCACAGCTTCTTAGTTTAATGGTAAAACGTCTTGCCTGTAGCTGGGATATTTGGTGTTTAATTCCTCAGAGCGGCTGATAGCAACTTCCTTCTTATGTCTTTTAAAAGTCTTCACCTTATTTTATAAGCTTATTTATAGCATTTCTGCACTTGAACATTGTATATATATATTATTAGTAGAGATTACATTTTTAAGCAATAGATTACTGTAATTTATTGCTTAAATTTTAATTTGTACTAATAGTAAATATTTTCTCTACAGATTTATATCCACTTATATATATATATATATATATATATATATATATATATATATATATATATATATATATATATATATATATATATATATATATACAATTCTTATCGAATTCTCTTTGGATTTTGAAGTTTGTATTTGTTATTGATACACACACACACGCACACACACACACACACATACACACAAACACACACACACACATGTATATTATGTATTTATTCAATTTGAACGTCATAGAACTAGTCATTCATGACAGAGTCGAGTAAGTATCGAGTACTCCTTACAGCTGGTAATATAAAAGAGCTGGTGAGTCAAGTAATAAAAAAGAAGAGAAAAAAGAAAAAAAAAAGAAAAAAAAGAAAAAAGAGAAAAGGGGAAAATAAAATATCAAAAATAACATTTCAAATATTGAAGGCAATGGTGGTGGGGAGATTGTGACTAAGAAAACAAAAGGAAACAAGGGAAGCTGTAAAACAGAAGTTTCTCTTGTTAAATATTTTCGTAGCTTCCATGTGCTCAAATATTTTGTTTATATTTGGTAGACATCTTATCACATATGGACGAAAATCCGGCTTCATACATTATTTATGTATATAAACAATGTACGAAACCGGATTTTCGAACATTTTATGGAGTTTTTCATATAAATAATACACTTAGATAATTCATTATTCCTGACAAAGGATTGACGGCATTGAGATTCTTTAATAATTTTTCTAATGCATTATTGTGACACAAATGCGACAATTTGATAGGAAATTCAATAGAGTCTCTTGAATATTTTCATTAATTGTTAATTGTTTAATTCAAGTATATTTATGTCAACGCATCAGAATATGTTTACGTATTGCATAGAAATATGAGGACAAGAAGACAAGCAAATACCAGAGCTTGTTCGGCTGTTTCTTCTCTGTATCGGTCGCCGTTAGGGCCTCAGGATATCGGATATCGGACAGCTGACATCCTCCGTACACTCAGATCGAAAGCAGCCCATTCGAAAAAGGAGCCCCGCGAGGTTGTGTAGCTTTTGTAGCGGATGTCGTTGGAAATTGTCCGCGGAAATGCCTTTGCCATTTTGTCGGAGGATGCAGCCGAAATACCACCATGATCTAGGTGGAGTGTCTGTTATACTCTCCCCTCCCACATCATTTCTTCTTTTGTCTAGCAGTCCTTGTTCTTCCTCGTCTTTTCCTCTCATTTATTGCATGTGTACTCTTTTCCAATGCTGCTTTCTTTTTATGTATGTTTAATCAATCAATAGTTATATCAACAATATGAATTATAACTTATGAAATGATCACATATTTATCTTTTTCATATTAATTTAATTAATTTGTTTCGGTTGTTGAATACAATCAGGGGTCTCTGCCTCACCTGAAGGTCAATAGTTCTCTTCTAACTCGAGCAGGAGCGCTTTTCCATTGTCAATTTGAATTGATCATCTGCAAAGCCGCATTGTTCTCAGAACCACTACACCAGTCTTTTGATGCGTGCAGCTGGAACTACTGCCACCCATTGATTTGGCAGGATTTTATTTTCACATATACACACATACACAAACACACTCTACATACATACACATATATACACAGACAAACGTGCAATCAATCCTACACACACCCAGACAGTACATACATATTTAAACATTTTTGGATGGCCGTTGACTCTTATGAGTTCTTCTGAACTTTCTTAGGTTTTGTTTTTTGTGCTACAGAGTGTCCAGAATCCACCTTCTCACCAATTAAACTTGGTGGGGTTGCCGGTTTAGTCACCAACGACCTGACGATGTGATTTAAGTTATATGAATAAACATTATTGTCTCTGAGCGAGACGAAGCGAGATTATATTCGAATTAACAGAAACATAAGAAAGCTCATCGCAAGAACAACTATTAAAACATCCAAATGGTGTCAACGATGGAGATGGGCAAAAATGCCTCAGAGGATAGCGACAAGCCACGAGGTGGGCTTTGTTTCATCTTATGGTTCATATTACATTTCCCACAGTTTTTTCTATTCATCAGATGTATGTAATAGCCCGTGCAACTCCGGGTAATTTATATATATATATATATATATATTCATTAGTTAAGCAAAACAAGACCACAAATTTCAAAAGGAAGACATTATTAATAGATTGTCAACATAGTTTTAGTTTGATGTAAGGAATGTAGAGAATAATAATAATAATATTAATAATAATAAACCTTAAATTAACCAACATTGAACACTCACTATATGGGATATCTTGGCTAGGGCCCAACCGTTCAATGGTCGAAGAAACTCTTGTGACCTCTGTCTTACTGAAGCATATTACATAACTCTATCACGACCTTTACCGATTAACGATAGAACGGAGGTAACTATTAGCTGTCAACATCGAAGAGCTAATCCCTTCGCCAACAGAATATTTGACCCAACATAGTCATCTAGCCCCATTTTTACTTATAGCTAATAAGTTAAATAGTTATAGCTAACTTAGATAATTATAAGTTACCTCCCTTACATTGTCTCTCAATTAAAAATTAAAAAATTAGCACTTCTTAACTATAAACTACCCACAATTTCTAATTTCTCGAGGAGTTACTGAAACCACCCTATAATTAGTAAGGTAAATATGTCCATTGGCGGCCATCTTGTTACCCATAGGCAGATCTCACACAATGCAGCCTCGACAGAAGAATACTGCTCGACTATGGCAGACAATAGATATACCCAGGACACCATAGTGAAATACCAATATATGGAACATTACATTCATGTAACATTCTTTCCTTATTTTAATTTATATTCCTTTTGAAGTTCCGATGAGCTGCTCTAATTGTACCTAGGTTAATTATTTTCAACTGAACCAGATCAATAATGATCTATAATCATTTGAACCAGAAACATTATATGGAGTAGCGAAACAATTGTAAACGGACATTATTATTGTTAATATTACGCATAGTTACGTTCCTTTACGGTCTGAGTTCAAATCCCATCGAGGTTAACTTTGCCTTTCATCCTTACGGAGTGATTAAAATAAAGTACCATTAATGTACTGGGTAATTGCTGGCCTTGTGCCAAAAGTAGAAACAATTATTATTAATATTATTATTATTATTCTCTACATTCCTTACATCAAACTAAAACTATGTTGACAATCTTTTAATAATGTCTTCCTTGTGAAATTTGTGGTCTTGTTTTGCTTAACTAATGAATATTTCCAGCTCTGTGCACCTAACCTCTGCATAAACCCAGCCACGTAGCTGCCTTCCACTGCATATTGCACATTGAGCACATGCCTTTACGCTTTGGCCTCTAACTAATTCACCAATCTCTCTTCTCCTCTCCTATCTCCATCTCTCTCTTTAAGATTGGTTACTCTTGAACTGTATATATATATATATATATATATATATTATATATACATATATATATATATAAAGGTTGGGTAAAATTTCCAAGATCCATGGACGAGTTCTCTCCAGCCGTCTCTGTCCCTCATTATCGCGGCCATGTCCTGCGTCTCCAAGAGACCAGTGTCTGTCCTTAGGGCATTAACATATGTCAACCTCAGTCTCCCTCTTCTAACGTCTCCATGCAAGGGCTCCCACAGGATCATTGAGTGCAGTGTCATTCTGGATGTCGGTGAGCATGTCCAGCTAACCTCAATCTCCTCTGTGCCACACGCCTTCACCAAGTAACACCATGTCGTCTGTAAATTTCAGCCGATTTTACACGTCAGTCGTGATACTACTTCCAACCCGGCTGCGCATCTCAAACCTATATATGAAAATAACGAACTGGGGAGGTGACAGTGCGTATCCTTGGCAGAGTCAGATTTCCACATTAATTAGTTTCGATTTAGCACCATTTATCCAAAGACAATATTCGTGCATGAACATAAATAATTGTTTCTACTTTTGGCACAAGGCCAGCAATTATCTCATGTATTACTGGTACTGTATTTTATCGACCCCGTAAGGATGAAAGGCAAAGTTAACCTCGGCGGGATTTGAACTCAGAATGGCAAGGGCCATAACTCTATGCTGCAAAGCATGGCACCCGGTCCTTTACCGATACTGCCAATACATATGACATAATAAATATAATATAATATATAAATATTAATATAATATATGTATTAAACTAATTAGACCACTTTCCAACAGAATACTCGATACTTGGGATAATATAGTATGGCTATATTAGAATGAGTAGGGGGCCCGATGACTGAGCTATTGCCGTTTCAACTGCTTGCTCCAGATTGTTCTACTACTACTACTATTACTAGTACTACTACTACACACACACACACACACACACACACACACATACACATATATATATATATATATATATATATATATATATATATATATATATATATATATATATATATATATGTGTGTGTGTGTGTGTGTGTAAGTTAGTGTTTCCTTAAAACAAGGAAAATCAGATATAAAAGGATGATGGTGATATATATATATATATATATATATATATATATATATATATATACGAACTCATGCATCCAGGCTTATCAATTTGTTAATGAGCCGAATTAATTCTTTGATGAAGAACTGAACTAAATATAAAAGAAAAAAAAGGTTTAGTTTGTTGCTGTCTTAATTCCCGTGGAAAAGATCTGTTTCTGAGTGAGAAACAGGCTTGTTCACTAATGGTGAGAAATATGATAAATAAAACCAGAAAAACATACATACACACATTCATACATATTCACACACTTTTATACACAATCCCACACCTTCACACACAGATACGTACGTACATATATATATGCATATTTATATATACACATACATTCATGCATACATACCTACATCCATACATACATGCATACACACATGCATCCATGCATGCATACATGTATAAATCCAGGCAAACGTACATACACACATTCATACATATTCACACACTTTCCCAGACATTATCACACATTCTGACAGACACACATACATGAGGAGGATTGCAGCATCTTCACAGACGGTTGTCGTCTCTTATTGATTCTTCGTTATCATCCCATCTGCGTTTATGACTTCGAAGATGACTTTGTAGGCCAGCTGTAGATCTGCATGGCTTACAACACAGGTGACAGATGAGAGTTGTGCTTTCCACAGGACCGGTGGTGTCACCCTGTGGGACACAATCTTTATGTACCACCATGTGTCTTTTTAGTCTGAAACTAGTTCTACACACTTTGTTGCATATCACGAACGTTGTTTCGTTAGGTCTTTGTTGAGTGGTGTTTCGGGTGGTTATCCTTTCATGTGACTTCAGGTGATTAACATAACCAGCCTTTGAGAGGAGTACACGCTGACAGAAATTGCATGTCCAACTAGTGATGACTTCATCAAGACTGAGCACAGCCCTTCCGGAGCTGACGCTTCAGTTGTTCTAGACGACATTCTTCAAAGGTTTTGCAACTGTCCTTTATGCGCTTTCTCCACTCAGCCTTATTTAGAACTATCTCCCCCCAGTTGTCTATATCAAATGCCAGCTCTTAGAGATTGTTCTTGATGCTGTCCCTGAACCTCATTTCGGTTTGTGTTGTGGCCTATTTCCAAGATGGAGCTCACCGTAAAACTGTTGCTTCGGGATCCTGTTTTCTTTCATGCGGACGATATATCCTGTCCAGTGCATTTAGGAAGATATTACTTGGAACTCAATGCTTGGACATTCTGCTTTGATAAGGACATGGATGTCAGGAGTTCTGTCTTGCCACTTGATGTCGAATATACGCCTTAAATATTTTTGCTGAAAACGCTCAAGCAGTTAAGTGTGTTTACGGAATAGCATCCAGGTTTCGGCGGAGTATAAAAGAGCAGACAGAACACATGATCTATATACACACCTCTTGGTATTTTTGGTAATGTTGTGATTTTCCCAAGCTCACTTTTCCAATTTTCCGAAGGCAGGGGTAAACGTTACTTTGGTCTTTTTAAGGCTGATTGTAAGCCCAAATGCTGCACACGAGGATGAGAAACGGTACTTAATGTGTTGCATGTCACCTTCTGTGTGTGCTAGGAAGTCAGCGTCGTCGGCGTAAACAAGCTTGAAAGGTTTTGTCTTGTTGTTAAACCTGCTTAAGTTGAAAACCTTTTCCGTGGTTCTGAACCGTAAGAGAATGCTTCTGTCACAATCATGGAAAGCATGTGTGAGCAAGGCAGTAAAGAAGATGGAGAAAAGTGTAGGAGCAGGAATATCACCTTGCTTTACCCTGTTGTCAATTGGGATTTACCCAGATAGTTGACCATTGAAGGTGACCCGAGCTTTCATATTTCTGTGCAGCTACTTTAGCATATCAAAAACTAGGGTGGACATCCTACTTTTCAAAGTATTATCCAGAGTGCATCTCTGTTAACTGTGTCAAAAACTTCGCTATGTCGACAAAGACTTGATATAGAGGGACACATTGCTCAATGCATTTTTCTTGAATTTGTCTTACAAAGAAAATCATGTCAACTGTTCCTCTTCCTCCTCTAAAACCACTCTGTGATTCTGAGATAACTATAGAACAGATATTCTCCTCCAATCTGTGGAGCTAAAGTCTTGCGAAAACTTTGCCAACAGCTTCCAACAAAGTGATGCCATGGTAGTTTCCACGTATCGATTTTTCACCTTTGCATTTGTATAATGATAACAGAATACCGTTGATCCAGTCTTGCGGAAACGGGGTCCCATTCCAGCAATCAGTGATGAAGTTGTTTATAGCTTCCGTTTCATTATCACTACCGACTTTCAGCAATTCGACTGGGAAACCATCTGGACCTGGTGTCTTGCCAAAGACAACCTGCTTGACTGCCAGCTTTATTTCATCAGCAGAGCGAAGTCGATCCATACGGTGGACTGTTTCACATTGAGGAAGGCCCTCTCTCACTCCAAAATTGACTGTTGATGAGTTATCAAACAGGTCAGCAAAATGTTCCTCCCAACGCTGAAGGATTTTTAATGGCATCGTCTTTAGATTTCAGAGGAGGTACTGAAGATGTTGGTGGGCCGAAGATTAGGGCTATCAATGAGTAAAAGCCTGTTGGATTTCCGAAGAGATCTTACTCCACCACTCATTTTGCATCCTGTGCAGTTCGCGAGCATTGAAATCACACGAGCATTGAAATCACTGAGAAGTGATAATTTATCGTCAGCAGGTGTGCATGCAATGACAGCACGAAGAGGCTCATAGAAAGAATCAAAGACCACCTCACTGGACTGTAGGGTTGATGCATAACCAGGTAAAAGTGTTACACAACGGCCATGTCTCAGATGAATACGAAGCTTCATAATACAATCGGTTACACCAATAGGACATTCCATACGATCAAGCAGGGGTATTCTAATGGCAAAGCCAACACCGCCCTCTCTCCGTTCAGCTATGGGTTTACCTACCCTCGAAAGAGAGAAACCTGATGATTCTTCTGTTAATTGATCTTCTCCCGCCAAACGTGTTTCAAATAAAGCTGCTATGTCTATGTTCAATCTTCTGAGTTCTTTTGTCTCAAGTGTAGTTCTACGCTCCGGTCGGCCAGACGAGTTTCTGTCTAAGAGTGTCAACAAATGTTGAGTTTGACTCGATCTTTCGCGTATTTTTTGCTTTTTGCTTTATTCTTATTCCTGCTCGAGTGGGGCAAAGTAAGCTCAGGGCACCTGTGTGTAGACTTGTGACTATAAGGTTCCAACTGGTTAGGTCTGCACATGTTACCATTCGTCTATCACCGCAGTATTCCAGAAATAGGATAAAGGTAGAAAGATGTAAGAGACATCTGTACATCAGGATATTATAGTGTACAACACGAGTACCACTCTCTGAGTATCCGCAACTAGAGTACAGTGAAATGCCGACGCAACATGACTGGAGGTTGCATCAACTGCAGGTACATACACACATACATACACTGATACATATATGGATGCATGCATACACCCATGCATGCATACATAAATAGACATAGAAATAATAAGACATACGATGTAATTTACAAACTACAATATATTTCCCCTTAGTTAACATTGTATGATAGATATTGGGTGGTGCATGTCTTTGTATAAAGGTGTGTGTGGCTTTGTGATTAGGTGTGTTCGACATATGATCTTATTATAGACGTGAATTCGTTTCCCGGTGGTGCGTTGTGTCATTAACCAATATATTTTATTTCACGTCACTCCAGGTCAATTAACCAACTTCCCTACACACACAAGTTGTATCTGAAAATAAAAGAGCCAGTATTGTTACACACTGTGTCCCGTTGAATCTCCCTGAGAAATATGTTATTTGTAATATTGGTTAAATATGTGAAAGGTAATATTGGTGGAACATTATCATCGATACGAATGTATTCCTGAGTTTTATATTGAATAATAATATTCGATTCGTTTGCAACCAAACAGCCACATTACGCTATGTTTTTTAGACGAGTATTGTCATCCCTTTGTTCTAGCTGTGAGTGAGAGAAACGATCGACATTAATACTATTTCTGGGTATTTGCCCTTTGTCAAGATTCTGTATCTCTCTTCTCTGTCACGTCACTCACTATAGAACTCTTAAGAATATATAGTATTCTCCCTAAGTATACATCGGCTGATTAACCTAATTTGCATACCGTGCGATTTTACGGCTGGCTTTGATGAAAATTAAAAAGAAAATTAAATTCCCTCTAACATTGCGGATACATAAATGCATTCGTGAGTTTTATATCGATTAACAATAATTGTTTCTACTTTAGGCACATGGCCAGCAATTACCTCAGTGTATTACTGGTGCTTTATTTTATCGGCCCCGTAAGGATGAAAGGCAAAGTTAACCTCGGCGGGATTTGAACTCAGATTGTAAAGGGCCGTAAAACTCACGAATGCATTTACGTATCCGCCATTTTAGAGCGAATCTAATTTTGTTTATTTTTACCATAGATGTTTCACCGATATTGAATCCTAGGAGTCCTTATGTAGTTCTTTGGAACACAATCCCCAAAACTATGTGACTCGGTTTAGAGGAGTTGTGACCATCGTTGTCGAAAACAATGAAGGACCTGTCATCCATGATGGTATTAGTGTTAATTGTGGTATTGTTGGTAGTTGTAGTAGTAATGATAGTAGAGAGTGTGGTATTGGTGGTATCGTTCGTGGTATGGTATTTTACTGTTAGTGGTATATATTGTTGTAGTAATGGTGGTATAGTGTGAATGATGATGGTGATAATGGTGATACTAATAGTTGTGGTAGTAGTCGAGGAGTATGTAGTGCTGGTGCTGGTGGTTATGGTAACAACAACAACAACAACAACAGCAACAACAACCCTTACAATTACACATCTAAATATATAATTAAATAATAACTAAGGAGACGATCGACTTTCGTTAAATCGGACCGAGGGAACAATGTTTCCGTTGGTCTTTCCAATTGCTAATACTATCTATCGATCGCAACTCCAGGTAGAAGGAGCAACGTGAAATAAAGTGTCTTGCTCAAGGACATAACGCATCCCCTGGTACAGGAATCGAACTCACAACCTTACGATTGCGAATTCAATTCTGTAACCACTAAGCCACACGCCTTCACAATAGTTTACGGCCATATCACGCTGAAAACACCGGTTCTCGTCCGATCACCGAAGTTAAGCAACGTAGAGCCTAGTTAGTACTTGGATGGGTGACCGCTTGGGAACCCTAGGTGCCGTACGCGTTTATAATAACTAAATGCCTCCAAATGTAATTCAATAAGTTATTCTTCATATTGTTTATACTATTTCAGCCTATTAAAATCATCTTAACCGATAAAATATACAATATTTACATTACAAATGTAAATTTTAATTGAAAGCCACCAGGTGTCATACAACCAAATATATATATACATATATGCATATACACACCCACACACTCACACGCGCACACACACACACATATATTAATGTATGTATATATATATATATATATAGTTGTAATAAAATGAAAACGAAATTTCATTTCTCACTCTTAGTACGGCACTTACTGTATATATATATATATACATACATACTTATATATATATATATATATATATATATATATATATATATATATACACACACACATATAAATATTGTGTATATATATATATATATATAAGCAAAGGGATATTTAATTTGTTGTAATTTAACAAATATATATATTTATAACTGATTCAAACCACTCGACAAGTTTTCTGGAGTATAATATCAATCACATTAATAAATGGAAACTATATTTATAAAACCATATTTATTCTATTATATATATTTCAAGGGTACCAAAAGTTTGGTACGCTCTCATCAGATAAAATACAAACTTTGTTTTATAAATATTGAAATATCCAGGAACGAGATCTTAACGGTTCAAGTTTGTCCTAGATAGTATATATATATATATATATATATATATATATATATATATATATATATATATATATATATATATATATATATATATATATATATATATAAATATATATATATATATATATAAATATATATATATATATATATATATATAAATATATATATATATATAAATATATATATATATATATATATAAATATATATATATATATATATATAAATATATATATATATATATAAATATATATATATATATATATATAAATATATATATATATATATATATATATATATATATATATATATATATATATATATATATATATATATATGATATCTAATATGATATTCATGCAAAAATTAAAAGGAAATAACAAAGCAAACAAAAGAGAACAATGAAAGGAAAGGTTATTTACGTTTCGGACACTAGTCCTTCAACAGAAATTGAGAAGTAAAAGATAAAATAGAAATATAGAGATTGAGAAGAGGAAGGAACGGAAACTTTTTTCAGGAAAAGCACGTGTATATTCAATCAGTCATTTAGATGTGTGTGTGTGTAGGTGTATGCATGTATGTATGTATATATATATATATATATATATATATATATATATATATATATATATATATATATATATATATATATATATATATAATATTTATATAGTTACTTAACAGTATAATGCATAGTTTATCTGTTAGACACGCAGTGACTAACAACAAAATCTTTTAAGTCTGCGTGTCTGACGTTTATGCGTAGCTTGTGAATAAAAAATTCAAGCGGTGTCGCTGGCCGTGGGGATCGCTGCCAAACATGTTTTGTAATGTATCTTCCTATTGGCTAATTTCATCGTCTTATTGGCTAATCAGCCAACGAAAGTAATTGTTGCTCAAAAGCATCCGCCATTTTGTTTGCACGTTTATTTATCGTTTCGCACTCGAATCTTCCTCCTGTATTTCGTCAAAATATTTTTCTCGTTTTGGTAAGTTATATTGTTAATTTATATATGATTTTTTAAATTTATATTAACTATTTTTTTTCAGTTCGTTATAACATGCTTATAATATTGGTTGTATCATATTTACTTTTATATTTGTCCGTATTATCGTTCGTTTTATGTTAGATTATGTTATTATTATGTTAGATTATTTTGTATTATTATGTTAGACTATTTGTATGTAATATTTAATTTTTATTAATTCAACTATAACAATTATTACGTAAAATATATTTATTTAATATTGATTGTTTTTTGTAGTTGTTTATATTAAAAGTCTGAAAATATTTGTATACATCTTACAATAATATTTATAAGATCATTTATAAAATAACAATTATATAATCTAATTACATTACAACGATAATTTATTATTAATATATATCATGTTTAATTAGAGTTATTTACAAGCGTTGCCTTAAAAAAATATTAAACTAGACCGGAAAAATGCGCAAGCTCAAAAGAGCCACAAATTGTTATAATAAACCTTCAAAAGTGTGGGACTAGAGTTGTTGCTCAAAAATATTGTAATCATTATCTATCGTACACTCTGTGGCATCCTTTTATAAAAAAAAAGACTCATATCGAACTCAAGACGACACGATAATTATTTAAGTGAATTTATAATATAGAATTCGGTTTAAGTGCATTTCGTATTAATCATTACTAAACATCTAATATGAGATATTGAACATTAGCTTAAATAATTATCGTGTCGTCTTGAGTTCGTTATGAGTCTCTTTTTTATAAAAGGATTCCACAGAGTGTACGATAGAAAATGATTACAATATTTTTGAGCAACAACTCTAGTCCCACACTTTTGAAGGTTTATTATAACATTCTGTGGCTCTTTTGAGCTTGCGCATTTTTCAAGTCTAGTATAATTATGTACAGTGTTTATGATGTTGTATAACAGTACAGTGTATATATAACTATTGACAGTTATGTATTTAGTACAGTATATAGTCCTTTAGACCAACTAAACAGCCATCTATGTGCCATCTATGTCCCAGAGCTCTGAGAGGCACTTTAATGAATCTTGAATGAATGCGCTGTTATTAACATTTATATAATTTTATTAAATATATGATAATTTCATTTTATCAATGATTAAATCACAAAACATTGTGGAAATATCCAAATGGGTCTAAAGATCGTAAGTATGATGATCTTTTATATGATTTGGCGCGAGTATAGATTGTATAGAGGGAAATGAAGGTTTTGTAGCTTTCTTAGTATGGTTAGTTCAAGAAGTGTTGTAAACGTTGGGGAAAACAACCAAAGTGGTGGAGAGTATCGTACACTGTTATAATAGTTCATATAATTTGATACGAACGTGAACTGTATAGTAGGAAATGTAGGTTTTCTTGGTGTGGTCAGAGCAAGATATATCGAAAACAAAGTTCGTCAGCTTGTCAAATTGAAAGGAGAAATTATTTTATTTGGGAAAATGGGGTGCATGATTTGGCATGGGTGAGAGTGGACTGTAAAGAGGAAAAACCAGGTTTAATAATGTTATTAGTGTGGACAAGGGCAGTGGATTGGCAGTATCGGCAGAGGGTCGGACGCCATGAATTGAGTTACGGCCCTTTATGGTCTGAGTTCAAATCCCGCCGATGTTAACTTTGCCTTTCATCCTTACGAGGTCGATAAAATAAAGTACCAGTAATTCACTGGATTAATTGCTAGCCTTGTGCCAAAAGTAGAAACAGTTATTAGTGTGGCCAGAGAAACAACTATCAAAATCGAAATATTTCAGCTACGTTGGGATTATATAATTGTTTCTACTATTGGCACAAGGCCAGCAATTACCCAGTACATTACTGGTACTTTATTTTATTGACCCCGTAAGGATGAAAGGCAAAGTTAACCTCGGCGGGATTTGAACTCAGAATGGCAAGGGCCGTAAATCTATGCGTCAAA
>OZ024743.1:66782939-66812939 GCA_964016885.1 Eledone cirrhosa
CCGGTGGATAGTATCAGCAATGGAAAGACCGAGGGACAAATTGTTTCCTTGGTTCGATTTGACGTAGTCCACCCCACTCGTCAAGCGAATGATATCTAGGATCTTATCGATCAGAGCGAGCGATTGGAAAGGGCTATACATGCTATAAATAATAGGAAAAAGAAGGAAAGAGTAAGGATTAATAGACAGAGGAAGAAAGAAAGGAGGATGGGACTGACTCTACGTATAGGTCAGAGCGGTGTTTCTGCTGCGCTTCGCGGACAAAATGGCAGAGGAATTTTTCCCGGTCAAGGGCCAGGGAGCTACGCTGAAAGAGTGATGATAGAGCAGACAAATCTAGCATGCATTAATTTCAACAATTATTAATAACTTCATAATTTCTTTCCAGAGATTATGTTGAAAAATAACCCTCATTTAGTCATTCCATGAGAGTAACTTGGTCCGACTATGAACGTTTCAGCTGACCCTTGTATATAGATGTATGGAGGGGTGCACGCGTCAGTTATATTCCTTTGGTGAAAGTCTAAATTTCCAGCGTTAACGTGTTACACATTGTATAATACATTGTACCTTTTGTACAGATTTAGTCAAAATCCTGTTATTTATTTAATTCTAATCACATTCGTTCACTCTGGTGTCCTCGGATCACAGACATTCGACGTCCTCCGTAAAATCGAATCGATAGCAGCCCGTCTGTATATATATATAACTGTTTGTACTTTGAGCACAAGGCCAGCAATTATCCCAGTGCATTACAGGTACTTTATTTTATTGAATCCGTAACGATGAAAGGCAAAGTTAACCTCGGCGGGATTTGAACTCAGATTGTAAAGGGACGTAACTCTATGCTGCAAAACATGGCATCTGACCCTCTACCGATACTGCCAATTTGTTCTGCAATATTCTTATTGTGATGTCGTATGTTGAAACAGATTGTGTGATACATTGTTATGTTGAGGATGATGCTGCCAATAACACACACCAGTTGAGGTTTTATTGTTAGGTAATTAGGTGGATTGGCAATATCGGTAGAGAGTCGGACAACATGATTATCAGCATAGAGTTACGATCTGAGTTCAAATCCCACCAATGTTAGCTTTGCGTTTCATCCTTACGGGGTCGATAAAATAAAGTACCAGTAATGTACTGAGGTCGATTTAAATGACTTTCCTCTTCACCCAAATTACTGGCCTTGTGCCTATACTAGAAATCATTATTATGCTTTAGGCCACACATATTTCAAATTTGAGAGAAATAGAGAGAGGGTGTGTGTGTGTGAGGAGAGAGAGAGAGAGAGAGAGAGAGAGAGAGAGAGAGAGAGAGAGAGAGAGAGAGAGATGAATCGAGTAGAAATTTAATTAATGTTAAGCTGACAGTCACAGTCTATCGTTTGATAGTATTTTTTCTTAATTTTCTAAATTAGGAAAGTCTGCTAGGACCCCGTAGCACACCTGCACATTAATCAGACTAAATGGTCAATGCGTCTGCATATTTTGTTATTTGAACCTTTTCTATGCATGTTAGAAATAGAGATTTCCAGGTAAGCCGCTAAAAACTGCAAAAAGGTGAGATGGTGTTTCATATACATCTGACGTCAATTTCATTCTGTCTGACGTCTCGAATATCGGGGGTAAGTTACACAAAATCAGAAAAAATATGTGATGGTAACAGGAGATTTAGAATACCTATGCTGTCCTCGTGCAATATAGTACTTACAATATAGAAGTTATAATAAACTAATTACAACATAGTAGTTACAATATAGTAGTTACAATATAGAAGTTACAATATAGTAGTTACAATATAGTAATTACAATGTAGTAGTTACAATATAGTAGTTACAATATAGTAGTTACAGTATAGTAGTTACAGTATAGTAGTTACAACATAGTAGTTACAGTATAATAATTACAATATAGTAGTTACAATATCCCCTTGATCACCTTGATCTCCTTGATCGACCAGTCTGTCGGCGCCGCTGGTCACAGCACGTCGTATTCTATTATCCTTTAGATAACGCCATCCCACTGACTGGGTGGGCAGGCCGGTACTCATTTCTACAGCAGAGGAAACTGGAGCAACGTGAAATAAAGTGTCTTGCTCAAGGAAACAACACATCACCCAGTCCAAGAATTGAACTCACAACCTTTCGATAGTAGTACAAAATATAGTAGTTACAACATAGTAGTTACAGTATAGAAGTTACAGTATAGTAGTTATAATATAGTAGTTACAATGTAGTAGTTACAGTATAGTAGTTACAATATAGTTCTTACAATATAGTAGTTACAGTATAGTAGGTACAGTATAGTAGTTACAATATTCTAGTAACAATATAGTAGTTACAATGTAGTAGTTACAATATTCTAGTTACAGTATAGTAGTTACAATATAGTAGTTAGAATATAGTAGTTAAGATATAGTAGTTACAACATAGTAATTACGATATACTAGTTACAATATAGTAGTTACAATATAGTAGATACAGTATAGTAGTTACAATATTAGTAGTTAAAATATACTAGTTAAAATATAGTAATTACACTATACTAGTTACAATATAGTAGTTACAATATATTAATTACAATATAGTAGTTTCAATATTCGTAGTTACAATATAGTAGTTACAATATTGTAATTACAATATATTAGGTACAATATAGTAGTTACAATATAGTAGTTACAATATCGTAGTTTCAATATAGTAGTTACAATATAGTAATTACAATATAGTAGTTACAATATAGTAGTTACAATATAGTAGTTACAATATAGTAATTACAATATAGTAGTTACAATATAGTAGTTACAATATAGTAGTTTCAATATAGTTTATACAATATAGTAACTACAATATAGTAGTTACAATATAGTAGTTACAATATAGTAGTTACAGTATCGTAGTTACAACATAGTAGTTACAGTATAATAATTACAATAAAGTAGTTACAATATAGTAGTTACAGTATAGTAGTTACAATATAGTAGTTACAATATAGTAGTTACAAATATAGTAGTTACAATATAGTAGTTACAGTATAGTAATTACAATATAGTAAATACAATATAGTAGTTACAATATAGTAGTTACTATATAGTAGTTACAACATAGTAATTGCAATATACTAGTTACAACATGATAATTTCAATATAGTAGTTACAGTATAGTAGTTACAATATAGTAATTACAATATAGTAGTTACAAATATAGTAGTTACAATATAGTAGTTACAGAATAGTAATTACAATATAGTAAATACAATATAGTAGTTACAATGTAGTAGTTACAATGTAGTAATTAGTATATAGTAGTTACAATATAGTAGGTACAATATATTAGTTACTATTTAATAGTTACAGTATAGTAGTTACAATATAGTAATTACAATGTAATAGTTACAGTATAGTAGTTACAATATAGTAGTTACGGTATAGTAATTACAATATAGGAGTTAAAGTATAGTAGTTACAGTATAGTAGCTACAATATAGTAGTTACAGTATAATAGTTACAGTATAGTAGATACAGTATAGTAGTTACAGTATAGTAGTTACAACATAATAATTACAGTATAGTAGTTACAGTATAGTAGTTACAATATAGTAGTTACAGTATAGTAGTTACAGTATAGTAGTTACAATATAGTAGGTACCATATAGTAGTTACAATATAGTAGTTACAATATAGTAGTTACAATATAGTAGTTACAATATAGTAGTTAGAATATAGTAGTTAAAATATAGAAGTTACAATATAGTAGTTTTAAATATAGTAGTTCGAGTATAGTAGTTACAATATAGTGGTTACAATATAGTAATTACAATATAGTAGTTACAATATAGTAGTTACATTATAGTAATTACCATATAGTAGTTACAGTATAGTAGTTACAGTGTAGTAGTTACACAATAGTAGTTACAATATAGTAGTTACAATATAGTAATTACAATATAGTAGTTACAATATAGTAGTTACAATATAGTAGTTACTAATATAGTAGTTACAAATATAGTAGTTATAATATAGTAATTACAATATAGTAGTTGCAATATAGTAATAACAATGTAGTAGTTACAGTATAGTAGTTACAGTATAGTAGTTACAGTATAGTAGTAACAATATAGTAGTTACAATATAGTAGTTACAATATAGAAGTTACAATATAGTCGTTACAATATAGTAGTTACAATATAGTCGTTACAATATAGTAGTTACAATATAGTAGTTACAGTATAGTAGTTACAGTATAGTAGGTACAATATAGTAGTTAAAATACAGTAGTTACAATATAGTAGTTACAATATATTAGTTACAATATATTAGTTACAATAGTGTAGTTACAATATAGTAGTTACAATATACTAGTTACAGTATAGTAGTTACAATATAGTAGGTACAATATAGTAGTTACAAATATAATAGTTACAATGTAGTAGTAAACAATATAGTATTTTCAAAATAGTAGGGACAGTATGGTAGTTACAATATAGTAGTTACAATATAGTAGTTACAATATAACAGTTACAATATAGTAGTTACAATATAGTAGTTATAATAGAGTAGTTACAGTATAGTAGTTACAGGATAATAGTTATAGTATAGTAATTACAATATAGTTTTTACAATATAGTAATTACGATATACTAGTTACAATATAGTAGTTACAATATAGTAGTTACAATATAGTAGTTACAATATAGTAGTTACAATGTAATAGTTATAATATAGTAGTTACAATATAGTAGTTACAATTTATGTAGTTACAATATAGTAGTTACAGTCTAGTAGTTACAATACAGTAGTTACAATGTAGTAGTTACAATATAGTAGTTACAGTATAGTAGTTACAATATAGTAGTTACTATATAGTAGATACAACATAGTAATTGCAGTATACTAGTTACAATATAGTAATTTGCATATAGTAGTTACAGTATAGTAGTTACAATATAGTAGTTGCAATATAGTAGTTACAACATAGTAATTTCAATATACTAGCTACAATATAGTAGGTACAATATAGTAGATACAATATAGTAGTTTCAATACAGTAGTTATATCATAGTAGTTACAATATAATAGTTACAAGATAGTAGTTATAGTATAGTAGTTACAATATAGTAGTTACAGTATAATAATTACAATATAGTAGTTACAATATAGTAGTTACACTATAGTAGTTACAATATAGTAGTTAGAGTATAATAATTACAATATAATAGTTACAATATAGTAGTTACAATATAGTAGTTACTATATAGTAGTTACAACATAGTAATTATAATATACTAGTTACAATATAGAAATTACAATATAGTAGTTACGATATAGTAGTTTCAATACAGTAGTTATATCATAGTAGTTACAATATATTGATTACTATATAGTAGTTACAATATTAGTAGTTACAATATAGTAGTTAAAATATGTAGTTACAATATAGTATTTAGAATATAGTAGTTACAATATAGTAGTTACAGTATAGTAGTTAAAATATAGTAATTAGAGTATAGTAGTTATAATATATTAGATACAATATAGTAGTTAAAATATGGTAGGTACAATAGAGTAGTTACAATATTGTAGTTAAAATATACTAGTTACAATATAGTAGTTACAATATAGTAATTACCATATATTAGGTACAATATAGTAGTTACAGTATAGTAGTTACAATATAGTAGTTACATTATAGTAGTTACAATATAGTAGTTACAATATAGTAGTTACAATATAGTAGTTGTAGTATAGTAATTACAATATAGTATTTACAATATAGTAGTTACAATATAGTAGTTACAATATAGTAGTTACAATATAGTAGGTACAATATAGTAGTTACAATATAGTAGTTACAATAGAGTAGTTACAGTATAGTAGTTACAAGATAGTAGTTATAGTATAGTAATTACAATATAGTTTTTACAATATAGTAATTACAATATACTAGTTAAAATATAGTAGTTACAATAGAGTAGTTACAATGTAATAGTTATAATATAGTAGTTACAATATAGTAGTTACATGATAGTAGTTAGAATATGGTAATTACAAAATAGTAGTTACAATATAGTAATTACAATATAGTTCTTACAATATAGTAGTTAGAATATAGTAGTTACAATATAGTAGTTACATTATAGTAGTTACAGTATAGTAGTTACAATATAGTAGTTACAATATAGTAGTTACAACATAGTAATTACAATATACTAGCTACAATATAGTAGTTACAATATAGTAGATACAATATAGTAGTTTCAATACAGTAGTTATATCATAGTAGTTACAATATAGTAGTTACACTATAGTAGTTATAGTATAGTAATTACAATATACTAGTTACAATATAGTAGTTACAATATAGTAATTACAGTATAGTAGTTACAATATAGTAATTACAGTATAGTAGTTACAGTATAGTAGTTACAGTATAATAATTACAATATAATAGTTACAATATAGTAGTTACAATATAGTAGTTACAATAGAGAAGTTACAGTATACTAGATACAATATAGTAGTTACAATATAGTAGTTACAATATAGTAGGTACAGTATAGTAGTTACAATATAGTAGTTATAATATAGTAGTTACAATATAGTAGTTACTAAATAGTAGTTACAACATAGTAATTACAATATACTAGTTACAATATAGTAATTACAATATAGTAGTTACAATATAGTAGTTACAATACAGTAGTTACAATATAATAGTTACAATAGTGTAGTTACAGTTTAGTAATTACAAGATAGTAGTTATAATATAGTAATTACAATATAGTAGTTACAATATAGTAGTTACCATATAGTAGTTACAATATAATAGTTACAATATAGTAATTTCAATATAGTAGTTACAGTATAGTACTTACAATATAGTAATAACAATATAGTAGTTACAATATAGTGGTTACAAATATAGTAGTTACAATATAGTAATTACAATATAGTAAATACAATATATTAGTTACAATGTAGTAGTTACAATATAGTAGTTACAATGTAGTAGTTACAATAGAGTGGTTACAATATAGTAGTTACAATATAGTAGTTACAATATAGTAGTTACGATATAGTAGTTACAATATAGTAGTTACAATATAGAAGTTACAGTATACTAGCTACAATAGAGTAGTTACAATATAGTAGATACAATATAGTAGTTTCAATACAGTAGTTATATCATAGTAGTTACAATATAATAGTTACAATATAGTAGTTATAGTATAGTAGTTACAATTTAGTAATTACAGTATAATAATTACAATATAGTAGTTACAATATAGTAGTTACAGTACAGTAGTTACAATATAGTAGTTAGAGTATAATAATTACAATATAATAGTTACAATATAGTAGTTATAATATAGAAGTTACTATATAGTAGTTACAACATAGTAATTACAATATAGTAGTTACAATATAGTAGTTTCAATACAGTAGTTATATCATAGTACTTAGAATATCTTAATTACTATATAGTAGTTACAATATTAGTAGTTACAATATAGTAGTTAAAATATGAAGTTACAATATAGTATTTAGAATATAGTAGTTACAATATAGTAGTTACAGTATAGTAGTTAAAATATAGTAATTAGACTCTAGTAGCTATAATATAGTAGTTACAATATAGTAGTTACAATAGAGTAGTTACAGTTTAGTAATTACAATATAGTAGTTACAATATAGTAATTTCAATATAGTAGTTAAAATATAGAACATACAATATACTAGTTACAATATAGTAGTTACAATATAGTAGTTACCACATAGTAATTACAATATACTAGTTACAATATAGTAGTTACAAATAGTAGATACAGTATAGTAGTTACAATATAGTAGGTACAATATAGTATTTACATTATAAGTAGTTACAAGATACTAGTTACAATATAGTAGTTACAATATAGTAATTACAATATAGTATATACAATATAGTAGTTACAGTGAAGTAGTTACAATATAGTAGTTACAATATTGTATTAACAATATAGGAGTTACAGTGTAGTAGTTACAATATAGTAGTTACAGTTTAGTAGTTACAACATAGAAGTTACAATATAGTAGTTACAATATAGTAGTTACAACATAGTAATTACAATATACTAGTTACAACATAGTAGTTACAATATAATAGTTACATTATAGTAGTTACAACATAGTAGTTACAATAGAGTAGTTAAGGTATAGTAGTTACAATATAGTAGTTACAGTATAATAATTACAATATAGTAGTTACAATATAGTAGTTACAATATAGTAATTACAATATAGTAGTTACAATATAGTAATTACAGTATAGTAGTTAAAATATAGTAGTTAGAGTATAATAATTACAATATAATAGTTACAATATAGTAGTTACAATATAGTAGTTACTATATAGTAGTTACAACATAGTAATTACAATATCCTAGTTACAATATAGTAGTTACAATAGCGTAGTTACAATATAGTAGTTACAATATACTAGTTACACTATAGTAGTTACAATATAGTAGTTACAATATAGTAGTTACAGTATAGTAGTTACAATATAGTAGTTACAATGTATTAGTTACAATATAGTAGTTACTAAATCGTAGTTACAACATAGTAATTACAATATACTAGTTACAATATAGCAATTACAATATAGTTGTTATAATACAGTAGTTATATCATAGTAGTTACAGTATAGTAGTTAGAATATAGTAGTTAGAATATAGTAGTTACAATATAGTAGTTACAATACAGTACTTACAATATAGTAGTTACAAATATAGTAGTTACAATATAGTAATTACAATATAGTAAATACAATATAGTAGTTACAATATAGTAATTACAATATAGTAAATACAATATAGTAGTTACAATATAGTAATTACAATATAGTAAATACAATATAGAAGTTACAATTTAGTAGTTACAATATAGTAGTTACAACATAGTAATTACAATATACTAGTTACAATATAGTAGTTACAATATGGTAGATACAATATAGTAGTTACAATATAGTAGTTACAATATAGTAGTTACAATATAGTAGTTACAGTATAGTAGTTACAATATAGTAGTTACAATATAGTAGTTACAATATAGTAGTTACAGTATAGTAGTTAGAGTATAATAATTACAGTTTAATAGTTACAATATAGTAGTTACAATATAGTCGTTACAATATAGTAGTTACCATATAGTAGTTACAATATAGTAGTTACAGTACAGTATGTACAGTATAGAAATTACTATATAGTAGGTACAATATAGTAGTTACAATATAGTAGTTACAGTATAGTAGTTAGAATATAGAAGTTACTATATAGTAGTTACAATATAGTAATTACTAAATAGTAGTTACAACATAGTAATTACAATATACTAGTTACAATATAGTAATTACAATATAGTAGTTACAATATAGTAGTTACAATACAGTAGTTATATCATAGTAGTTACAATATAGTAGTTACAATAGAGTCGTTACAATATAGTAGTTACAATATACTAGTTACAATATAGTAATTACAATATAGTAAATACAATATGGTAGTTACAATGTAGTAGTTACAATATAGTAGTTACAATATAGTAGTTACAGTATAGTAGTTACAATATAGTAGTTAGAATATAGTAGTTAGAAAATAGTAGTTACAATATAGTAGTTAGAATATAGTATTTAGAATATAGTAGTTACAATATAGTAGTTACAATATAGTAGTTACAATGAAGTAGTTACAATATAGTAGTTACAATATAGTAGTTACAATATAGTAGTTACCATATTAGTAATTTCAATATAGTAGTTACCGTATAACAGTTACAGTATAGTAGTTACAATATAGCAGTTATAATATAGTATTTACAATATAGTAGTTACAATATAGGAGTTACAGTATAGTAGTTACAATATAGTAGTTACATTATAGTAGTTACAGTATAGTTGTTACAGTATAGTAGTTACAATATAGTTGTTACAATACAGTTCTTACATTATAGTATTTACAGTATAGTTATTACAATATAGTAGTTACAATATAAAAGTTACAATATAGTAGTTACAATATAGTAGTTACAACATAGTAATTACAATATACTAGTTACAATATAGTAGTTACAATATAGTAGTTACAGTATAGTAGTTACAATATAGTAGGTACAAGATAGTAGTTACAATATAAGTAGTTACAATATACTAGTTACAATATAGTAATTACACTATACTAGTTACAATATAGTATTTACAATATATTAATTACAATATAGTAGTTAGAATATTGTAGTTACAATATAGTAATTACAATATAGTAGTTACAGTATTGTAGTTACAGTATAGTAATTACAGTATTGTAGTTACAGTATAGTTGTTACAGTGTAGTAGTTACAATATAGTAGTTACAATATAGTAGTTACCATATTAGTAATTTCAATATAGTAGTTACCGTATAGTAGTTATAGTGTAGTAGTTATAATATAGTAGTTACAATATTGTTCTTACAATATAGTAGTTTCAATATACTAGGTACAGCATAGTAGTTACAATATACCAGTTACAGTATAGTAGTTACAATATAGTAGTTACAATATTACCTTGATCACCTTGATCGACCAGTCTGTCCGGCGCCAACCGGCGCGCTTGTCACAGCACGTCCTGCTGCTTTAGCCATAAGATAACGCCATCCCACTGACTGGGTGGGCAGGCCGGTACTCAATTCTACAGCTGAGTAAACTGGAGCAACGTGAAATAAATTGTCTTGCTCAAGGAAACAACACATCACCCGGTCCGAGAATTGAACTCACAACATTTCGATTGCAAGCCCCATGCTCTAACCACTAAGCCACAATATATTAGTTACAATATAGTAGTTACAATATAGTAGTTACCATACTAGTAATTACAACATAGTAGTTACAATATTAACGAAATAGGGCACAACTGAAAATAGGAGAAGAAAAAACACGTAAGTACCTGAAATTAAAGAGCACGTGAAACTAGATCTGAGCTAAGCAGGAAAGAAATTGTCGGTTTGAAAAACGACAATGATACTTTGAACTAAATAATTTTACACCAACGCAAAAAGTTGTTTTTAAAAAAGTGTAAAAGTAATTGAGAACTCCCTAATTGTAGATTATGAGTAGGGATCCTAAAATGATCACAATGTCAATAATGAGAAAAACACTTAGCAAGGTTAATGAATACCAATTAATAGAAGAAATATGTTTATGGGTACAAGAAGTTATAAACTCCCAAATGTCTGATTTAAAAATTTAGCAGCGAAATGTATTGTGCTGCATAAGAATTAATGGTCTAATAAAAATACTCAGTTGTATGTATATATGTATTGATGTATATTTATCTCGTTCTCTTAATTTCGAGTATATTTTTTTGACCAGCCACCTTCCTAGTGGCAAGGTTGTAAAAGAAAAGAAATTGTCATCCCTTGAATCGCAAGAATGTTTTGCAAATTTTGAAGGTGCCAGCTATCGCAGCCATTTGTAGACTATGAATTAGGGACCTGCGCTCTTTGTCCGAAAATCCAAGTTCAGTCACACTTTGGTCCAAGTGGGTTGGTATATAACCCGTTGCTCCAATAATGATGGGTATGAAGCTAAAGGTGTATCTTGGATACTGGATTTCTAAACTCCTCATCAATGGTCCGTAGATGTCCTCCTTCTCCTGTATTTTTCTGACAACGTTTACATCAAGTGGGCAGCTGATCTCCACAACAGAACACGTTTTCAATGTGTGGTCCCAAACAACAATATCAGGCCGGTTGTGCTTTAATTTGGTGGCAGTTTTTATTTTCAGGTTCCACCAGTATTCCTTAGTGCCATCTGTCTCAATATATTCTTCCTCGTTTGTTATCAATTTTGTTTTCCGAAGTGTGTTCCAGATGGTTCTAGCTATCCCATCGTGTCTCATGGGGAGGTAGTAGCGAGATGACATTCTTTCGCAGCTGGCAACAATGTGGCTTACATCCTCGATCTTTGTTTTACATAGCCTACATTTATTGTCAGCTGATGGCCCTCCCCTTTTGTGCAGCAGATATTTGGTAGGGAGTTCTTATTCCTGTATTGGATAGAGATATCCCTCAAGGTGTGATGTCATAAACTTGCCGGAACTCCATGCCAGGCTTTTTGAGTGGTTTATCCCCTCTATGGTCTGTGTTTTACGTCTCAAGTATCCATGCACAACTTTTGCTGTAAATTGGTCAATTTTTTCATCTTGTTTGAACATTAAATAGGATCTCTCCTCCAGATCAGTGGCTATTTTAATGATATTTTTTTTTCATGCGCATAAACCTGGGCAAGATGGTTGCCAACCTTTTTCGTTTGTTGAAGATGTTACTTCAGTGTTACTATCCGGGTCTCATATGATGTTATGTATGTATATATATGTATATATGTATGTATGTATATATGTATATATGTATGTATGTATACATGCATGTATGTATTTATGTATGTATATATATATATGTATATTGTGTCAGGTCACCAGTTGGTGCTACTGGTAACATGTATTCCAGTACAACCTGTCCCATGGTCGGGTCGTTGGCGACTAAACGGGCAACCCCACCAAGGTTTCTTGGTGAGGAGGGTGACTTTGGACATCCTGCAGGACTAAAAACAAAACCTGTCAAAGGGCAAAGGAACTCTTAAGAGTCAATGGCCATCCAAAATCACCGGGAGAGATGACCCCTTAGCCTTTGTCAAGGCAGAATTCTAGGAGAAGGAAAACTCTGATATAACACCTGCAACTCTGATGGTATCCAATGATGTTGAGTTGTTCTTCTTTTTGGTAAATATCATCTTGGTCAAGAGAGTGGGACTGGCTTTGTGCACTGCCTTTTCTCACTATAAAAGCTTCACGGCACAGGCATTGCTTTATATCTGGAGATCTCTCTGTACTTTTCGTCACATGGTACCATGGGCCCAGCACTATGTGTCAATAATTGTAACAAGTGTAGTGTTTGTACCAGAGTTTTCAAGTCGCTGGCTGGACTAAAAAGTCACACTTGTTCAGCGCATCGGTAGGGTTCTCCTACATGGATATAAAGTAGTGGCCGTACTCGAAAATGAGTTGGCAGCCACCATATATGTATATGTGTATGTATTTATGTATGTATGCATGTGTATGTATGTATGTATATATATATGTATGCATGTGTGTATGTATTTATGCATGTATATTCTTCTGGTTTTATAATTTCACAAATGTTTTCCCAATAGAGAGAGAGAATCGGTTTCTAACATAGACACAATACTCTCTCATTGGAATTTACACAACATCAACTAGGTAGATTATGTTGCATGCCTGCATGCATGGGTAGATATGGATGTTATTGTATGTGTGGATGTGTATGTTTTGAGTTGTATGTGTGCATGTGTATATGCTTTGTATCTGTACATGTGTACATGCTTTGTATCTGTACATGTGTATATGCAGTTATTAGATGCAAAATGTTTGGAATGTTTTACATATTTCTACTGTTCCATTAATGGATTGTACTTGTAATTTCCTAACTAGTTGTGTTCTTTCTGTTCCTGTGACGCCTAGCTTGTCAAGATTTGTATTGAGGCAGTTACTAACATATCCCAGTGCCCCAATAATCACAGGCTCAAATCTGAAGGAGTAATCAGGGTGGAGTATCTGCAGATTTCTCATCAGTTCTGCATAAATATTCTCCTTTTCGCTAATCTTTGATATTATATTGGCATCTGCTGGGCAGCTAATTTCCACTACTGGGCATGCTTTCTTCTCCCTGTTCCATATCATAATATCTGGTCTGTTATACCTGCATTTTATTGGGGTTTTTACTGGAACATTCCACCTGTACTCTTTCATATTATGTACATGGATGTCTTCCACATTGCAGGAGCTTTTAATGTGTTTATTATCGGGACTATATTTTTTACGAACTGCATTGTACAGTGTTTTGGCCACTACATAGGTAGATAGTACCGCGATAATATCTTTGGACAGCTGCTGATGACATGGGTGAAATCCTCGATGTTAGTTTTGCAGAGTCTGCACTTGTTATCACATCTAGGTGTTTTGCCTGCATCCCTATCTCTTTTGTGAATCAGGTATTTCGTGTTAATCTCCTGTTGTTGGATTGCAAAAGCGTATCCTTCAAAGTGGGAGCCAATATAGCGGTTGTTGGTCCCAGATAGACTACTTTCCTTATCTACACTACTCTGACTCTGGAGCTTCCTGGCAACATATCCATGCATGATTTTTTGCTGATAAGCATGCAATTTTTTATCCATGGATTCACTGCGATACTGCTGAGCAACTTACCTGGGTGTGAGTTTTTGATTATCGCACAGGGAATATCTCTCGAGGAGTTACTTCCCAACTCTCATGATCTTATCTGTTTCATGCAGATAGACTTTCTGGAGGGACGGGCTCCTACGCTTCGAGGTTCGTAGATGTTGTCGGAGAGATATGATGCGACATTCGAATGTTCTCTGGACTGATGTTAGGCCTCTGCCTCCCTGCTTACGTTTCAAGTAAAGGCCGTCTATGTCACTGTTGATGTGGAAGTTTCCGGTGTTGTTTAGTATTTTTCGAGTTCCAACATCAACTGCTCGGATTTCGTCTATCGTCCAATTGAGTATTCCAAATGTTGGTGTTAGGACAGACACAGCAAGCACTTTTCTCTCATCTACCTTCTTCAGGTATCGACGTTTTTCACTAACATTCTTGTTTGAGTGTGATCAACTTATATTGAAGAGTTCTGGTTCTACTGTTACCAAACATCGTCTCTATTTTATTTTTCACTCTTTGTTGGTGAGGAGTGAGGTTTTTTTGTGTTTGTTTGCATGTAAGGAGCATTGTCACATATCCTATGGTTTTTCGTAGGTCAGCAATCTTTGTTTCTATTTTAGTTATATATGATGGTATTTTTGGTTAATTTGGTTAATTAATTTCTCTCTGGAAGATTTCGTTGAGGGAAATTTTCAATTGTTTATACTTTTGATTATTTTCATTATCGATAGTATTTTCCACAACAGTCGAGGTAGACTCAGATGGTACACGTGGTGTCAAATTTCTTCGATAATTATTATTATTTCTTCGATTATTATTATTATCGATAGTGTTTTCCCCAGCATTCGAGGTAGACTTAGATGGTACAGGTGGTGTCAAGTTTCTTACAGGCATAGTTGTTTCAAGGCGCTGTTCGACCTGGCTGCTAGGAAGTCTAGTAGCATGGCGACCTGTAGCACGTGTTGTTGATAACATGTTTGTTGTGGGGGACTTACAATTAATAATATATATCTTATTTTTACGTTCAACAAACGTCGCTTGTTGGCATAATTATTTCGCTGTGAAATAATTTAACTCTTGGTGTATTTCGTCCCAGTGTAGCTTCATTCTGTTCATATAGCCAATGGAGGGATTGTTTTTTGTCATTTTATAACAATTAAATAAATCATTATTAAGTTCGCAACTCCAAGAGAAATGCTATTTATAATTTCGGTTTCTTCTGTAGCTACAACTGAATAAAGTTTGTTTACCTTTCTTGTTGTTTGTCTTCGATACTTCCTTAATTTTGTTGTTGATGTTGTGTTCAGCCATGCTGTTTGTAGCAAACCCTTGTAAAATGAATTATGTATTTAGTCGGATATCTCTACGAATTCGAATAAAAGGTGTCTTCAGAAGATATAGTTAAAAAAATAACCAGTTATTCAACATAATTGTAGTTGTGGCATTACTGTCGGAGATAGTATTCATCTTAAATTTAATAAATAGTCTCCCACGCCAAAATATGCGACTAATCGCGTTGACTGTATATGTATGTATGTATGTTGACTGTATATGTATGTATATGTATGTATGTATATATGTATGTATATATGCATGTATGTATTTATGTATGTATATATGCATGCATGTCTACATGTATGTATGTATTTATGTTTGTATATCAGTATGTATATATGTATATGTGTATGTATATATGTATGTATGTATGCATATGTGTATGTATGTATGTATGTATGCATATGTGTGTTATATCAGAGTTTTCCTTCTCCTAGAATTCTGCCTTGACAAAGGCTAAGGGGTCATCTCTCCCGGTGATTTTGGATGGCCATTGACTCTTAAGAGCTCCTTTGCCCTTTGACAGGTTTTGTTTTTAGTCCTGCAGGATGTCCAAAGCCACCCTGATGGTATCCAATGATGTTGACTTGTTCTTCTTTTTGGTAAATATCATCTTGGTTAAGAGAGTGGGACTGGCTTTGTGCAGTGCCTTTGCTCACTATAAAAGCTTCACAGCACAGGCATTGCTTTATATCTGGAGATCTTTCTGCACTTATCGTCACATGGTACCATGGGCCCAGCACTATGTGTCAATAATTGTCACAAGTGTAGTGTTTGTACCAGAGTTTTCAAGTCGCTGGCTGGACTAAAAAGTCACTCGTTCAGCGCATCGGTAGGGGTTCTCCTACATGGATATAAAGTAGTGGCCGTACTCGAAAACGAGTTGGCAGCCACCATGCATATGTGTATGTATGTATATATGTATGTATGTATGTACATATGTATGTATTTATGTATGCGTATATGTATTTATGTATATATGTGTATGTATGTATGTGTATGTATGTATTATGTATGTATGTATTATGTATGTATTTAGGTCGGGTCACTCTTGAGTGCTACTGGTAACATGTAACACAGTACAACCTGTCGCATGTTCGGGTCGTCGGCGACTAAACCGGCAACCCCACCATGTTTACTTGGTGAGGAGGGTGATGTTGGACACTCTGCAGGACAAAAGACAAAACCTGACAAAGGGCGGAAGAGCTCATAAGAGTTAACGCCATCTGAAAGTGTGTAAATATGTATATACACATGTACATATATATGTATATGTGTATATACATGATTACATGTGTATGTATATGCGCGGGGACATAGAAATAGTTGGGCTGGACACCTGTTCGCGCGGTTAAACCACTGGGAGTGACGGACCCTTAGCCTTTGTCAGGGCATTCTTCTAGGAGAAGGCAACTCAGGAAACTGGGATAATTCCGATATAAAACCTGCGGCTCAGTAGTCACCGATGATGTTGATCTTTTCTTCGTTTCGGGTTATAGCTACTATCGCTCAGAGAGTGGGATTGGCTCAGTGCACAGTCTTTCCTCACTTTAAAAAATATCTTCACACACAGGCATTGCAGGATAGAATTAATTAATAATTATTAATAATGGTATATCGTGCAATGGCCATACTCGATAACGAGGGGGCAGCCATCATTTATGTATATATGTGTATGTATGTATGTGTATGTATGTATGTATGTATGTGTATGTATGTAAGTATGTATGTATGTGTATGTATGTATGTGTCTGTATGTACCCGTAAATCCTTATGGCGCCGTAGAGCTACCGTCACGACATACAGCGTGTCGTGGGTACTTTAAACCTGGTGGTCTCAGCTGATTTCTTCCATAGAAGGATAGAAAGTTAAGGAATGGAAGTGAGGAAGCCATAGGAATAACCGGGCCCCAGTACGTGACTGGTACTTCTTTTTATATCAACTTCTCATGCGTACGAGAATATTCTTGTCTCAGGTTATTGTCGTTCACCTGGTCGGGATCAGTTTCCAGGGCGAACCACGAGGGAGCCGACAACGTTGGCCCTGTATCCACCTGGAAAGGGTGAAAGACAATGTTGACCTTGGCGGGGTCTAAAATTTTAATGCAAAGAGCCATAACAGACACTACAACAGCATTTTATCAGACGCTCTAACAATTCTTCTAATGTACCACCATGGGATGCCTAATCATTAAAAGTAGAGTGAGATTTTGTTCATTTGAGCAAGATTTTATTTTCACAAAATATGCTTTTGTTCCTTCTGAATACCGATGGCATACATTTCCATATCTATACGTGCTCACGCACGCCTATACCCACCCCCATTTACATATATATATGTGCGTATGTTCGTGTGTGAGTATGTGTATATATATATATATATATATATATATATATATATATATATATATATATGTGTGTGTGTGTGTGTGTGTGTGTGTGTGTGTGTGTGTGTGTGTGTGAGGGTGTGTATGCGCACATATATATGTATATGTTTGTGTGTGAATTTAATATGTATAATAAGTAAAATTTCGGCGGTGGTCTTTAGATTTATTATGAGATTTACATAATGCTGAACATCCAACCTTGTCATTTATATCTAATCCTCTCAATTTACAACCTAATTTCTTTATTCTTGGTTTTCATTTCGTGATCTACTGCATTGTGTTCCGATGTCGGACTGACTCTGCAGTATATTAGTTTTCCTATAGAAATAAAAATAATAATAATAAAAATAATAATAATAATAATAATAATAATGATTTCTTTATTGGCCACAAAGGCTGACATCAAGAAAAACAATACAGACGGCACATGACGGTACAGGACGGTACGATGTGGGTTTTGTGCGTGTACATATTTTTATTATTTATATAAGAAAAGAAAAAAAGACATAGAAACATATATATATATATATATAAACAATAAAAATGAAAATTGAAACAATGAAAAATTCCCCAATAGGAGGGAAACCTCCGAGGGTTACTCGTGGCGAAAACCACACAAAAGACCACGGCCACCCTGACCACCAGGGCAAGCGCCCTCTCTCAATTTTTCCATTTCTCAAACTACAGACGTATATTCAGAGCGGTCCCGTTCACTCGGACCATTCTCGCCACATTCACCCACTTTCAACAAACTTGCTAGAAAGCAGCACTTGCCTCTCCACCCTGATTTTCCTCTTCAAGTGAAACTTGAAAAAAGTTAATTAGGGATTCGCCGAAGAGGAAAGTATCTGTCTTTAACCCTTTCAACCTTGTCCACCACACCATCTCTTTCGCCATGGCCACCAGGTATATGAAAACCACCTGCCCTTCCTCCTCGAAGGAAGACGGCGAGACCATCTGCACAATGGACTCAGTCGATAACCGGATCAGTCCTACACGCGACAGCAACTGTTCGACATAGCTCCACAAGTCAGCAATGCTCGGGCACTGAACGAGTGCGTACACGACGGTTTTGTCGCTCTGCGCGCATCTCGGACAGGCTCGGCTGACGGCACTTCCGTGCATGTAGAGCTTATCTTGAACCGGCAGAGCTCCCCGGTAGCACTGCCAGGCCAGGGATTTTTGGAAGTTATCTATAGGCCCTGGGCTGAAAGTTCTCCGGAAGAGAGCAAACAGCTGATCTTCTTCAACGCCCAGGATCTCTCCGAGAACGTCGTCGCTCTTCCCCTCCACTAGTCCTCTATAGAACGCCGCGGTGGATGTTCCACCGATACTGGTGCCCAGCTGGCAGAGGGCAGTGAGCGCCTGGAAACATTCCAGTTTCCAAGCGCTATCCCTCGGTCTTTTTCTGACCCAGGACTGCAGCTCCGTTAAGGAGACGAGCTGTGGGAAAACGTGCCTGGCGAACGGCGACCACACCTGTTCACCGTCAAGGAACCACCAGATATGTCGCAGCCTCAGCGCATGTTTGCGCATCATCAGCCATGGCATGCCCAGTCCCACACGCAACGGGTGTTGACAGCAGATGGATCGTCTGACCATGGGAGCGCGTCCCTTTCACAAAAAGCGGAAGAGGAGGCGCTCCATTTTGGTGAGAGTTGGACCGGGGCAAGGGACGACGATGAGGCGGTAGCAGATGACGGATGCGATGTACGCATTCGAATGGTTTCTTTAACCACAAGGGTTTACACAAAGTAAGACATTAAGGACAGTAGAGGACAATACAGGACAATATAGGACGGTACAAATGGGCATTTCTGGGTGTAAAAAAAACTAAAACAGAGGATGTAACAAAAAAAAAAAGGAACAATGAAAAATTTCCCAATAGGGGGACACTTCCGAGGGCCATCACGGAGAAAGCCCATTAAAAAAGACACGGTGACCCTGACCACCAGGGCAAGTGCACTCTCCCAGTTTTCCACCTTCAATTTACAGGCACATGATCAGAGTAGGCCCATTCACTCGGGCCATTCTTGCCTCTCTCACCAATCTTTCAGCAAAATGCTGGGAAGAGAGCACTTCCCTTTCTACCCTGATTTTCCTTTTCAAATGAAATTTGAAAAAGTTTATCAGGGCATCACCGAAGTGGTAAGTGCTCGTCTTCAGCCCTTTCAAACGTGTCCACCATACTATCTCTTTCGCCATGGCCACCAGACAGATAAAAACTGCCTGCCCTTCCCGGCTAAAGGAAGAGGGCGGGGCAATCCTCACGATGGACTCAGCTGATAGCTGGATCCGTCCCACACGCGACAGCAGGTGTTCGACATAAACCCACAAGTCAGCAATGCTCGGACACTGGACGAGTGCGTGCAGGACGGTTTCGTCGCCCTGCGCGCATCTCGGACATGCCCGGCTGACGGCACCTCCATGCCTGTAGAGTTTATCCCGAACTGGCAAACTCCTCGGTAGCACTGCCAGGCCAGGGATTTCTGGAAGTTGTCCATATGCCCCGGCCCGAAAGTTCTTCCGAAGAGATTGGCTAGTTGATTTTCGTCGACGCCTAGAGTTTCCCCAACTCTAGGCGTCGTCGCTCATCCCCTCCACTAATCCTCTATAGAACGCCAAGGTGGAGTTTCCACCGATCACATTGCCCGATTGGTCGAGGGCTGTGAGCGCCTGAAGACATTCCAGTCTCCAAGCGCTCCCTCTCGGTCTTCGCTTGACTCAGGACTGCAGCTCCGTCAAGGAGACGAGCTGGGGAAAGACGTGTCTAGCAAACGGAGACCACACCTGATCACCATCGAGGAAGAGGTGGAGATGTCGTAGCCTGAGCGCGTGTCTGCGCATCATCAGCCACGGCATTCCCAGCCCTCCACGTAGCGGATGTTGACAGCAGATGGACCGCCTGACCATCGGAGCGCGTCCCTTCCACAAAAAGCGAAAGATCAAACGCTCCAGCTCAGTCAGGCGAGGCTTAGGACAAGATACGACGGTCAGGCGGTAGTAGATGACGGACACGATGTACACATTCGCCACCTCCGCTCGACCTTTCTGGGATAGCTTCCTCTCTGCCAATTTCTGGATGAGAGAAGCCACCCTGCTCGTCACCTCATCCCAGTTTTTCTCCGTCTGGAGGTCCGGACCGAACTAGACCCCTAGCAATTTAACCGATGACGCTGTTGGACGGCATGGACCTGCCTCTCCAGATGCCGAGCTGCAGGCCCACCGACTTTTCCTGGTTGATCATTGCTCCTGTCGCCGCTTCGTATTCTCTTAGTGTAGTGCCGATCGCCTCGATGTGTTTGGCGTTCGACACCACTACGACGACATCGTCCACATATTCTGACACGGATCTTCGCTTCCTAGTTCGCGCGGGACCCACCTCAACGTCTCCAGTTTGTGCAGTAATGGCTCGAGAGTCAATACGTACAAGAGGGACGAGAGGGGACATCCTTGGCGGGCCGAGCTCATAATATTGAACGGTTCCGAAAGGTGACCGTTCACTCTCACCACAGAGCAAATGTCGCTGTGCATGGCAGTGATCCAGCCTCTGAAGACGGGCCCAAAGCCGGCCGCCCTCAGTACTACCGCCAGATAACGATGGTCGACCCTATCGAAAGCTTTCGAATGATCTAAATTGATCAAGGACCTACCCGTGCCAGGTTCTCTAGCTACCCTCACCGCGATGTATCGAATGAGGTGAAGGTTGTCGTGGATGGATCTGTCTGGAATGGCGCATGTCTGCGCCTCTTCCACTGGAACATCAGCGACAAGCGCCAACCTCTTTGCTAGCACCTTGGCCAAAATCTTGAACTGTGTGTTTAGCAGAGTTATGGGCCTAAAATTATCTATGTTATCCCCCTTGTTCGGATCCTTTCTCAGCAGCGCCACTGCTCCTCGGCTAACAGAGCTGGGAATTCTCCCGTTCTGTTGCCAGTTGCAGTAGACGTCCGACAAGAGGCCTCCGAACAAGTTTGGCATCTGTACGTAAAGTTCATAGGGAAGACCATCCAAACCAGGCGATTTACCCCTTGAGCAGCCAGACATTGTCTCCCGTACTTCAGCTGCTCTTATCAGCTTTTTGCAACACTCCGCCTCAGTGGCCGAGAGCCGCGGCAGTCCGTCGAGGTAGGCACTATAGTCCATCCCTCGATCCGGCCCGCCGCTGCCCCCGAACAGCTGAGCGAAGTGTCGCTGAAAAGCTTCACACATTTTCCCGGGATCAAGTAGCATGCGCCCGTCGTGGTCCACCAAAGACCGGATTGTGGCTTTGTTGCCACGACGCGCCTCCGCCACTCGGGCCCATTGAACGGCTTTCGTTCCCTCGTGTCTGAGAGCACGCACCCTAGCTCTGACAACGCAGCCTTCGTGCTTTGCATTGAAGACTTGTTCAAGGGCCAATTTCTCCGCAAGTGCGTCGGTCGCGATGCCTTTGCTATGCGCCTCGTCTAATTTTCTAACTAGTTCTCCCTCTACTCTATTTTTCTCTATTGCTAAAGCCTTACTAAACCTTATGGACTCTATTCTAATCGCTCTTTTCAGAGCAAACCACCATTTGTTGTTGACGATGGCCCCCGTCAACGCCCGCTTAACTAGTTCGTTAATCCGGTCCCTATTAATGACGCGTTTAGCTTCCAGTAGCCGGGTCCCTGTCTATGAAGCCTATCTAAGTCAACCACACAGATCACGAATTTGTGGTCCGTGTAGCTGACTATCTTGAATTGTGGACAGCCTATGCGAGACCTATCTATTTCCCTACAAAATACTCTATCTAGATATGATCTGGATGACTCGATGCGGTTTATCCAAGTCCACATTGGCACATTCGAGAAATCCAATAGGTACCTGTCCGACAGTTGAAAACGCCTGAGTAGGTTTGTGAGGCTTTTACACCCTCCTCCCCTATCCACTAATCCCACACAATCCCAGCGTGCAGCTAAGATCCCGTTCCAGTCGCCCACTAATACTAGAGAGCGGGACATTCAGAGAAAGGTCTCCAGACGCCGGAAGAATTCAGGCCGTCCTGCTCCTGTTGGGGCATAGGCGGCCACTAGCCTGAAAGCTTGTCCTTCTCCGCTGGTCACGTCCAGTACCACCAACTTACCCTCTGGGTCCAAGAAGACGGCTCGTATCTCGAAATCCAGACTTCTCCGGAACAACACAACCACTCCCCTCCTCCCCCAGATCCGGGACGGCTTGGAGATGTGTACACCTCGTAGCCGCCGAAAATGGGTGCGAATACCCGTGCCTCTTAGACTCTGGTCTCACTGATGGCCACCACATCTATTTTTAGCGACCTGAGATCGTTCAGCAGGTGGCCCTGCTTCCAAGACGACCCCAGGTCACGTACATTTATGCTACCTATTCTGAGAGAAGCCATGTTGGCTAGGATAGGAGGAAAACAAGTGAGAGGGGAGAGGTACAAAAAATTACCTGTGGCTCTTCTTTAGGAAGGGGGTGGGTGATCCATCCCTCCGACCATTGGTGGGTTTCTCCACGAGAATATCCGTGAATATTCTTTTGGTGATGTTCCCTCGGTAGTCTCCAATTGATGTGGGGAACATTTTTTTTTTGTGTTATGTAATTTTTTGTGTAATTTCTATTATTTTTATGGGTGTGTGGGGTGCATTTTTGGTGGTTTGTACGTAGTTTGTTTCTGTGATGTTGATGTGGTGTTGAATGTACAGGACGATACAAAGTGGGTTTTGGCAGTGTAAATAGGTTATAACAAAATTGGGCTAGAAATAAAAAAAAATCAAACAACAAAAATTACCCAAAAAGGGGGAAACCTACGAGAGTCACTCGTGGTGAAAACCACACAAAAAGACCACGGCCACCCTGACCACCAGGGCTAGCACCCTCTCTCATTTTCCCACTCCTCAGTCTACAGGCGCATACAGAGCGGGCCCGTTCACTCGGACCAGACTCGCCACTTTCACCCACCTTTCAACAAACATACTAGAAGACAGCACTTTCTCTTCGCCCTGATTTTCCTCTTCAAGTGAAACTTGAAAAACTTAATCAGAGATTGGCCAAAGAGGAAAGTGTCCGTCTTCAGCCCTTTCAACCTTATCCACCACACAATCTCTTTCGCCATGGCCACGAGGAAGATGAAAACTGCCTGCCCTTCCTCCTCTTTAAAGGAGGATGGCGGGGCTATCTACACAATGGACTCAGTCGATAACCGGATCCGTCTTACACGCGGCAGCAACTGTTCGACATAGCTCCACAAGTCAGCAATCCTCGGGCACTGAACAAGTTCGTGCAGGATGGTTTCGTCGACCTGCGCGCATCACGGACAGGCTCGGCTGACAGCACCTCCGTGCTTGTAGAGCTTATCTCGAACCGGCAACGCTCATCCGTAGCACTGCCAGGCCAGAGATTTCTGTGAAGTTGTCCATAGGCCCCGGTCTGAAAGTTCTCTTGAAGAGAGTGAATAGCTGATCGTCTTCGACGCCCAGGCTCTCCACGAGAACGTCGTCGCTCTTTACCTCCACTAGCCCTCTATAGAACGCCGAGGTGGATGTTCCACCGATACAAGTGCCCAGCTAGTACAGGGCGGTGAGCGCTTGGAGACATTCCAGCTTCCAAGTGCTATCCCTAAGTTTTTCCTGATCCAGGACTGCAGCTCCGCCAAGGAGACGAGCTGGAGAAAAGCGCGTCTGGCAAACGGCGAACACACCTGTTCACCGTCAAGGAAGCACCAGAGATGTCGCAGCCTCAGCGCATGTTTACGCATCATCAGCCACGGCATGCCTAGTACTCCACGCAAAAGGTGTTGACAGCAAATGGATCGTCTGACCAAGGGAGCACATCCCTTCCACAAAAGGCGGAAGAGAGGGCGCTCCGTTTTGGTGAGAGTTGGGCGGGGCAAGGTACGACGGTCAGGCGGTAGCAGATGACGGACGTTATGTATGCATTCGCCACCTCGGCCCGATCTTTCAGAGACAGCCTTCTCTTCTTTAGCATCCAAACAGACCGAAAAATAGATGCAAATAGACCTGATATAATACTGAAGGACTTTAAAAAGAGGATATGCCTGCTAATTTATATGTCCGTTCCAATAGACAAGAATGTGTCTATAAAAACATTTGAAAAAATGAGCAAGTATAAGGGCCTGGAGATAGAAATTGGAAAAATGTGGAAATTGAGAACTAAAACAATACCAGTGGTTGTAGGCGCTCTAGGAATGATACCTAAGGGGTCTAATGATTACTTATCGCAAATCCCAGGAAACCCGCGTATAGGAGAAATACAAAAGATAGTACTAATGGGAACTGCCCATATACTAAGGAAGATTCTGTCAATATAAGTACATCACAAGTCTAAACACTTAAAGATGCATGTGTGAGTATGTATGTTCTTTCTTGAACATGGCGGACCTTGTTGTCTCTTGAGGTCACTGGTATTAAATCGTATATGAACATAAAGCAAGATAAATGCAGCTGTAATAATAATAATAATAATAATAATAATAATAATAATAATAATAATAATAATAATAATAATGCTTTCTTTATTAACCACAAGGGTCTACATAAAGTAGACATTAAGGACAGTACAGGACAATACAGGGCGGTACAAATGCATTTCTGCGTGTAAAAAAAAAAAGAAACAGAGGATATAATAATAGAACAATGAAAAAAATTCCCCAACAGGGGGGAGACTTCCGAGGGACATTCGTGGGGAAAGCCCATTAAAAAGCCACAGTGACCCTGACCACCAGGGCAAGTGCCCTCTCCCAGTTTTCCACCTTTAATTTACAGACACATACTCAGAGAAGGCCCATTCATTCGGGCCATACTTGCTTCTCTCACCCATCTTTCAACAAAAAGCTGGGAAGAGAGCACTTCCCTCTCTACCCTGATTTTCCTTTTCAAATGAAATTTGAAAAAGTTAATCAGGGCATCACCGAAGTGGTAAGTGCTCGTCTTCAGCCCTTTCAAACGTGTCCACCATACTATCTCTTTCGCCATGGCCACCAGACAGATAAAAACTGCCTGCCCTTCCCGGCTAAAGGAAGAGGGCGGGGCAATCCTCACGATGGACTCAGCTGATAGCTGGATCCGTCCTACACGTGACAGCAGGTGTTCGACATAAACCCACAAGTCAGCAATGCTCGGACACTGGACGAGTGCGTGCAGGACGGTTTCGTCGCCCTGCGCGCATCTCGGACATGCCCGGCTGACGGCACCTCCATGCCTGTAGAGTTTATCCCGAACTGGCAAAGCTCCTCGGTAGCACTGCCAGGCCAGGGATTTCTGAAAGTTATCCATAGGCCCCGGCCCGAAAGTTCTTCCGAAGAGATTGGCTAGTTGATTTTCGTCGACGCCTAGAGTTTCCCCAAGTACGTCGTCGCTCTTCCCCTCCACTAATCCTCTATAGAACGCCAAGGTGGAGTTTCCACCGATCACATTTCCCGATTGGTCGAGGGCTGTGAGCGCCTGAAGACATTCCAGTCTCCAAGCGCTCCCTCTCGGTCTTCGCTTGACCCAGGACTGCAGCTCCGATAATAATAATAATAATAAACTGTCCGTATTTTCAGCAATGATATATGTATGCAATTTGGTATTAGTAAGTGTGGAGTCCTTGTGATGAAGAGGGGTAAATTGAGCAGAAGCAACGGAATCCAGGTACCAACAGGTGAGATGATAAAGGAAATTGACACTGAAGAAGGATACAAGTATTTGGGTGTTCTGGAGGCTGATGACATCAAGAACAAAAAAAAATGAAAGAATTGATAAGATCTGAATACATTTGGAGAGTAAGGAGCGTATTAAAGTCACATCTGAACAGTAGGAATGCCATAAGTGCAGTAAATTCCCGAGCTGTGTCTATTATTAGGTACAGTGCGGTAATTCTGAGATGGAATGTTGCTGAACAAAAAGAAATGGATAGGAAGTCTAGGAAGCTATTGACTATCTACAACATGTTCCACAAGAGAAGTGATGTCGATAGACTCTACTTAAGGAGATCTGAGGGTGGAAGAGGTCTTATCAGCATAGAGGACTGTGTTCAGATGGAGAAAAACAACCTACACAAATACGTGACTGATAGTAAGGAGCCAATGCTCAGAACTGTACTGAAGGAGAGGACAATATACCAGGGTATGTCCAAGGAGGAAATAACAACAAAGAGAAAGAGCAGCCTTCATGAAAAATCCCTTCATAGTACCTTCTTTGAGAAAACAGAATTCAGAGATCCACAGACATGGAACTGGTTGAAAAGAGGAGACCTTAAAAAGGCTACAGAAGGAATGCTAATGGCTGCGCAAGAGCAGGCCCTCAAAACGAAGTGGTTGAAACACCATATTTACAAGGAGGAGGCTAGCCCACTGTGCAGGATCTGTGGAGAGAGAGAGGAGACTGTGGCTCACATTGTATCCGAGTGTAAACACCTAGCCCAGACTCACTATAAGGGCTGGAGAGATGATGTGATGGGCAGGGTGATCCACTGGCACCTATGCAAAGTAAACAATTTACCACATTCTGAGAAGTGGTATGAGCATAAGCCAGAGTCGGTGATAGAAAACGATCAGGTGAAGGTGGTGTGGGATTTTAGGATACAGACGGACAGGAAACTGGAACACAATAGACCTGACCTGGTGGTTGTGGACAAAGAAAAAAGATCGTGGCTGATTGTGGATGTGGCCTGCCCATTCGACACGAGAGTGCAAGAGAAGGAGAGGGAGAAAATTAACCGATACCAGGACTTAAAGTGGGAGGTAAAAAGGATTTGGAACTGCCATGAAGTCAAAGTGATCCCGATTGTCATAGGCGCACTAGGTACTATCTCAAAAAGTTTCCAGGGATGGTTAAAGAAAATTAGTCCAGCCCCGCTTTTTGGAATACTTCAAAAGGCATGCTTGCTGGGAACAGCAAGAACCCTCCGATACGTCCTGAATATCTGAGACTGCAGGTAGCGGCTTGATATTCATTTCAACAAACTTTCCAGTTAAATAACATCAATGACTGAGACTCAAAGAATAATAATAATAATAATAATAATAATGAAATAATGAAAATAGGGGGAAGAAAATGACAGCATGGGCGTTAAAACTGAGCTGTGCTTTGCGGACAAAATGGGGAAAGCATTACCGCGTAAAACAGCCAACGAAACTAATTTCATCAACCACACCTACTCATAGGGCTCCTTCCTGAAGGTGTCCTCTCCATTTTGTGGAGTTAAACTGCAGTTCGTGGACCCAGGACAAAATAGGTTTGGACGGTGGCCGGCAGGAAAAAGAAGCTGTCTGTTATGTCCTGATATTTAGAAATATTTTTCTCCTCTGCGTTACGGGCGGCAGTGCTCGAGTTTGTAGCTGAAGCTACAAGTTTGGAGGCGGAGAATTTTCATAGTACGTGGCATCCTAGATTAGAGGCATGACATCTCGAACAGGAAAATAATTATCCCGTCAGGACACTTGCCATCACCATTCTTGCATTTCTCAAAGTATATTGCTGCATTTACGAGGTTTGTCCCAAAAGTAAAGGTACCGATTTACCTATGTCTGACATATTAAGGCAGCACCAGATTGATGTCTACAGGCGTGTTAGTTATAGTCTTGGCTGCACGTACATTCTTGTTTCATGACGATCAATTGAGTCCATAGTAAGATATTGCTGTGTATCTAAAGGCTTATCTATAATCTCTGTTACATTTGCGATGCAGGAAAATATCGAAAAACGGCACGCGAGTGAAACTCAGCAAAATTGCCATTGAAGAATTTAATTTTCTAATACAAGCTTATGGAGATGAAGTAAGCTTTCTAAGTGGCACAAATCATTGAAAGGGGGTTGGGAAAACGTTGAAGACGAACCTCGTTCTGGAAAACCAATCCCGCCAACAAATGAACAAAATAAGTAGTGTGAGTAATGTGTTAGGATAATTGCAGAAGAAAAATTGTGCAAAACTAGTGTCCAAACACTTGTCTGTAGAGCAAAAAGCGAACCAGTTGGGAATTTGTCAGGATTTGCTAGAAAGACTCGAAACTGAGTCAGATTTTTTTGGATAACGTAATAACATGGAAGAATCATGGGTGTTCGAGTACAATCCAGAAAGTAAACGGTAAAATGAAGAGTGGCGTACGAAGAAAACACGCATGAATAGATCTCGAGTGAAAACGATGATTACCATTTTTTCGACAGCCGTGTTCTTGCTCACAAAGCCAACACAGATAGTTAATCGCACCTTCTAGAAAGATATCTTGGAAAGATTTCGAAAGCGGGTCCTGCGAGTCTGAAAGGACATTGGAGAGGATTGATTACTGTACCACCATAACGCGTCTGCTCACACAGCACAATCAGAGACGAAGAAATAGATTCCAACTCTTCCATATCTTCCCTACAACCCAGATTTCGCTTCATAGGATGTCTACCTATTTTCGAAGTTGAAATCGAAGTTGAATAATCATCAATTTGGGAGTGCAGAAAACGCAAAATTTTGTAATCGACGAGATAAAGACACACAAAGAAAATAACTTCCCGTAGTGCTACGATCATTGGAACGAATTTTGAAGCAGATAACTTGTAATTTACTGTACGTCTAATATACATTTAAATAAAACATGATACCTCTTTGGGAACAAACCTCATATGGTTTTAAGTCCAACATTCTAACCACCAGAACATGCGACTTCACAATATTACAACATTTGTCCTTTTTAATCAGAGGAAGTGAGAAAGATATATACTGGAAGAATCGACCCAAGTAATTGACTGGTGCTTTTTTTTCGACCTCGAATGGGGAAAAGGCAAAGTTGATCACGGCGGGTTTGAACGTAGAGAGCAAAGAGTCTAACGATTTCCGTAGATCATTCTAGTCGACATTCTAACGACTCTGCCAATTCACCGCCTTCGTAATAGTTGTTTCTACTTTTGGCACAAGGCCAGCAATTATCCCAGTGCACTACTGGTACTTCATTCTATCGACCCCGTAAGGATGAAAGGCAAAGTTAACCTCGGCGGGATTTGAACTCAGACCGAAAAGGGGCGTAACTCTATGCTAA
>OZ024743.1:66822939-66830439 GCA_964016885.1 Eledone cirrhosa
GTTTCTCTGGTATTTCCATGATAGTGGCCTCAGTTCTGTTCCGAAAAGCAGCCACTTTAGGAATCGAATCCATGTTCTTAGGTTCTTAACACCTTAACCACTGGACCACTGGACCAAGAAAAACGAAATCTATATTATTATCTTAATAAATATACAGAAAGCAGCTTTGGAAAGGACCATAAATGCCATAAATGAAAGGAAAAGGAGGGGAAGTGCAAAGACAAAGGAGGAGAGACAGGGAGAAAGGGAAAGGGTGATAGATTCTACGCCTAAGTTAGAGCGGTGTTCCGGCTGCGCTCCGCGGACAAAATGACAAAGCGACACATGCTGCCACATCCACCCCACCTCGGGAAATGTCTGTTTGTTTGTTACCTATAGACATCTATACAATTTTCCTAACAATTTCGCAGTGACGACCATTACACATTTCATAATGTGTGTGTGCATACCTCATAACTTTGGAAACTCATAAAATTGGAAAATTCGCAATTTCAAATAAAAAAAACAAACATTATCATTGAATAATCAAATATATTATAAAAAAGATAACTATATTTCATATGAATTCCTTTATAAGAGTGGACGTATAGAATAATAATTGTTTCTGATTTAGGCACAAGGCCAGCAATTTTTGGGAAGAGGAAATTCGATTAAATCGTCCCAAGTGCGTGACAGGTACTTTATTTTATCGAAAAGCAAAGCTAACCTCGGTGAGATTTAAACTCAGAACGTAAAGGACCATAACTCTAAGCTACACGGTATGGTGTCCGACGCTCTACCGATTCTGCCAATCCACTGTTCTTGGAAGTATAATAAGAAAATGAATAACTTAATTTTCCAGCCTACATTTTATCATTTTAACTACAAAATACTTCAGCAATGTTTGATAGAGTCACTGCCTCCAACTCTCCCGCTCTCCCCAATGAGCAAATGGGGACCCACGCGCTGGCCGCTTCGCAGCCCCGGCGGGCAGAATAGAGAAGGTGTGCCGATGGTGGTAAATAGGGAGGTGATTCTAGGGCCATGGACACCAACATGGAAGTGGGAGCGGTATAAATATATAGTAGGGTCAATATTTTAAGGAAGGCCCTAAACATTTTAGAGACATGAATATATACATTTGTGGATGTTACAAAAAGAAAAATAGAGAAATTTTGTTTATCTAAATTAATTAAGAATTTATTTTTAAAACAATTCTAAAATAGTTAATTAAATGTTTTCTACAATACTTTAATCTTTTTTTTATTGCATTTTCATTTGAATTATTGAAAGACATTTATGTATGGGAGCGCAGCGAACTGTTGAAACTCTCTGTGGGGTTAAACCCCACAGAGAGAGCAAAGAAAGCGAAGTGAGTATATCAGCTAGATATTAAAATATATAGTTAACTACAAAAGAAAGAAAAAAAATTGTTTATGGAGAAAATATATATTACATTATTCCGGTGCAGTGAAGGAAGGCTTTCAACAAATAAAGAAAAAAGAAGTGAAAGTGACTGGGTTTATGATATTATCAGTACATATGCACTGAGTATAAACAATGTTAATTGACAGACACCATCACCACTACCTCCTTTCAAATATAACGTCGCTGTCAACCATCACCACAACATACCTACTATCCTTCACCTATAAAGCTGCCATCACTACCACCACCACCAACACCACTTCCACCACCACTACCACTGCCCCACTACTGTCATATGGAAATTATAGTGGGAGGAGCTGAAAGAAAAGGAAATATTATCATCTGAAATCACTTTTATTATTTGGATTGGAGTATCGGTAGAGCGTCGGAAAACATGCTTTGCGACATAGGGTGACGTTCTGAGTTCAAATCCCACCGAGATAATCTTTGTTTTTCATTCTTAAAGGGTTGATAAAATAAAGTACCAGTAATGCACTGGAATCGATTTAATCGATGTTCCCTTCTCTTCAAATTGCTGGCATTGTGCCTAAATCCGAAACCATTAAAGCGGTGGATTGGCAGAATCAGTAGAGCGTCGGACACCATGCTTCGCAGCATAGTTACGGCGCTTTATGTATTGAGTTCAAATCCCGCCGAGGTTAACTTTGCCTTCATCCTTAAGGGGTTGATAATATAAAGCACCAGTAATGCACTGGGGTCAATTTAATCGACATTTCCCCTCCCCTAAATTTGTTGGCAATATTATTGGTGGATTGGCAGTATCGGTAGAGGGTCGGACGCCATGCTTTGACGCATAGAGATACGGCCCTTGCCATACTGAGATCAAATCCCGCCGAGGTTCAACTTTACCTTTCATCCTTACGGGGTCGATAAAATAAAGTACCAGTAATGTACTGGGTAATTGCTGGCCTTGTGCCAAAAGTGGAAACAATTATTATTGATTAGCAGTATCATTAGAGCCTCGTATAAGACGCTTTGCAGCATATAGTTACATTCCTTTACGTTCTGAGTTCAAATCCCGCCCAGATTAGTTTTACCTTTCATCCTTAAAGGGTTAATAATAAAGTACCAGTAACGCACTTGGGTCGATTGATCGACTGTCAGCATTGTGCCTAAATCAGAAACAATTATTATTGCTATAATCTTTAAGGTGCACTATGAGAATTGTGAGAGTGTCGGTGAAATACTTGTATCTGTCCCTGCATTTAACGTTCACAATTCAAATCCCACTAAGGACAACTTTGATTTTCATCCTTCTCAAGTTGATAAAATGAAATACCTGTAAAATATTGAGATTGATTTAATCGACTTTTCCGTCACCCCAAAATTGCTAGCTTTGTGCCTAAATGAGAAATCATTATTATTATTATTGAGGCGGTGGATTGGCAGTGTCGGTAGAAGGTCGGACGCCATGCTTTGACGCATAGAGTTACGTCCCTTGCCATTCTGTGTTCAAATCCCGCCGATTTTAACTTTGCCTTTCATCCTTACGGGGTCGATAAAATAAAGTACCAGTAATGCACTGGTGTAAATTGCTGGCCTTGTGTTAAAAGTAGAAACAATTATTATTATTGTAGCTGTTGTTGTTTCGTAATGCTGCAGATAATTCCATATTTTTCCTTAAAGAAAACTTGGAAAAGGAATTTATAAAAAATAAATACTTTCTTATTTTGTTAATTATTTCGTTAATTTGAATTTGCATTGGTGATATCTCTCTCTCTCTCATTCTCTCTCTCGCTCTCTCTCTCTATCTGTTTATCTATCTGTCTATCTGTCTATATATCTATCTATGTATACACATACATATATACATATATATACATATATATATAAATATACATACACTCGCACATTAACAGCAGCAGTCATAGTTATTGTTGTTGTTGTGATGGTGTGGGGTGTTAGCCGTCGTTCTTGTTGTTGTAGTGGTAGTGGTAGTAGTAGTAGTAGTAGTAGTGCTTCTGTCTATAAGGATTGATGTTCGGTGTGAGTAAATATATATATATATATATATATATGTACACACAAACACACACACACACACACACACACACACATATATATATATATATATGTGTGTGTGTGTGTGTGTGTGTGTGTGTGTGTGTGTGTGTGTGTGTGTGTGTGTCTGTGTGTATCTGACAGTGGTTGTGTGACAAAAGTAGGTGTGTTTAATTACAAAATCAAGGACTTTTCATACTCAATTTTCTCACTCTATTGACAGACCTACCCCGCCCCCTCCAGAAAAAACCCACCACCACCACCACCTACAACAACAACAACAACAAAAAACAGTAAAATAAAAGGGTGATGGGGACAAAATCCTCGAAGCCGGTGACAGTATATTTTTATTGTTTTTTTTTAATGACACTTTTGTTTTGGATTTCTTGCTTATTGTTAGCATATTCTCGAATTTTCCTGAACAGACGAGTCCGTCATACTCCAACCCCATCTCTTTATCTTCATCTCTCTCCTCCTATTTTTCTTTTTTCTACTCTTCCTTCCTCTTTCCTGATCAGGCGCCCCCCCCTACCCTTATTACTCCTACCCTCATCTCTGAATATGTATTTGACTCTCTCTCTCACACACTCTTTTCTACACCTTCCTCTTCCTTTCCTGACCAAACCCCTCCTACTCCAAACCCTATATATATACATACATATATATACGTATATATATATATATATATATATATATATATATATATATATATATATACATACACACACACATATATATATATACATATATATATATATATATATATATATATATATATATATATATATATATATATATATATATATATGTATTACTCCTCCTCCTACTTTACCTCATCCTTCTCTCGTCTTTCTTAAACCACACACACACAAACATACACTCACACACACACATCTATATATACAATCACTCATATGCCAGTGTAACTTCTCTCACTCTTTTTCCCTCGCACTTACACATACATATACGTACATGCATGTACCTTCTCATTCAAACATATATACCTTTTTCTCTGTATCTGTTTGTCTGTCAGTCAGTTTATCTGTCTGTCAGTTTGTCTCTCTTTCTTTATCTCTCCCTCTCTCTCTCTCTCTTTCTCTCTATAACCCTCTCCCTCTCTATATCTATCCGTCTCTCTCTGTCGACTCGCTCTCCCTTTTGTGGGCCGATACTAGTAAACGGGGCGTGTTTGAAGCTATGTTCAATCAAATCACCAAATACATACATACATACATACATACATATATGTATATACATATATTTATATAATTATAGACACATATACATGCATGCATACATACATACACACATCGAATATGTATATATATACACATTGGTGGAGAAAGCCAAGACAATCCGACCAAAACAATACCAAGAGCAAGAAGTGATAGAAACTCTGACTTCTGAGCCAACGACAGAAGAAACGACAGCAGATCTCCAAAGAATTGAGCAACGATTTTCTCTCTCACCATGCAACCAACAATAGAAGTGTTAGATGCAGCATTAGAGACAAGCAACATGCTTGCTAGTGAGAAGGCCCTCAAGACAGATATATTACAGCAGAATGTCAGATCCAGCTATAGCAACGACAACAACAACAACAAAAGATTACCCTGGCAAACCTTCTCACCAACGACGACTGCTCTTCTACCCGGTTGGGTTATCACCTGGTTCATACTCACTGCTGCTATTTGCACTTGGGACGCCAGTTTCATTATGCTGCGGCCACTTTCCTTCCCCGAGGGACGTCTCTCCCACGTCTGGTATCCCTGTAAGTAATACGCACTCTTCTTCTTCTTTTTCTTCTTCTTCTTCTCCCCCCCCCCCTTAAGGCGGCGAATTGGCAGAGTCCTTCTTCTAGGGTGTCAGAGAACATGCATTTTGTGGTATTTGTTCCGGCTCTCTGCGCTTTGAGTTCAAATCTCCCCGAAATCCACAGCATTTTTTAACCTTTCACAGTTGCAGTCCGGTGCAGTTGACTGCAGAAATTGTTACCAGCCTGGACTGGTAAAATACTTTGCAGTATTTGTTCCAGCTTCTTGCATTCCAAGTTCAAATCCCGCTGTTGCTCACTTTCTCTGTTTCTTGCTCATGCTCGACGAGACCAGGGTCATCCTAAGCCGGCGATCCCAGAAGCATCATCGTAGGTAGAGCCGGTGATAGATATATTCCGCCACCCGGTTTTATACCCCACTGGCCCTTGCGTGCTTTTATCATAGTACCCGTTAGAATAAAGGACCAGTGGCGAACTTTTTTCCCTCCCAACCCAAACGTTTTTTTTTTAAATTTTACCCTTTCTTATAATTTTAAGTTCTGAACCTCCCTTCCTTCATTGCAAACTGTTAATATTCATTGATTTCAAATTAATAATTTTCACATTATGGCGGCAAATTGCAAGAATCATTAGAACATCTGAGAGAACGATTTGTGGTGTTCGTTCTGGCTTTTTGGGCTCTCTGACTTCAAATCTTGCTTTACTTTCATTCAAGGTTGATATAACAAGTACTAGATTTGCACTGTGTTCGATTCATTCTCTATATCTCTTTCTCGATTCTGCTCTCTCTCTCTCTCTCTCTCTCCCTCTCTCTCTCTTACCCCACTCTCTCTCCCTCTCGCTCCTCCGTCCTCCTCGTTCTCTGGAAGAAATCAGTTATGTTCAGACATAGAGAGAGGATGGGCTAAATGATGTTTATCTTTCCTTAATCCAGAAATTGAACATTAAAATCTGTCTCAATTAATTAGTAAGGATCAATACCTACCTCCGCCATTTTAAGAAGGGTTGGGTTAGAAATGACAGTGTGATGGACTAAGTAAAATCAGTCGAGTTCTCCTCTTCAGTTTCTGACATCAAACCTTACAGTGTTACAATTTACATCTAATTTTTACAGGTTGCGCTATGTATGGTGCCGATTATATTAGTTGTACATAACCTAACACCTTCCTGTCAAAAGTGGCCTTTTGCTTTGTAACGAAAAAGATTAGAATCAATAAAAACTTGGCTGTAAATGGTGTGTACAGCAGATCAAGAGATTCGCTACGGGTGAGCCAGATTGTTATGCGGAACCCCAATATGGCCAGTGCAGTCCTCCGGGTGTCCTCAACCCCAGATGTGAAACCGCTGCCTTACCATTTGCTCCTAACTGAATATCATATATATAGTTTAAACATGAAAGCAAATGTCCTTTCATTTTTAAATCTAAAAAATAGAAAATATAATATTAAAATATATATTAAATATATATTAAGGACGTACAAGGTGTGCTGCAAATATATCCAATCTTTACTAAATATCACTTGTCAGCCTAAATAATTAACCGGACATTAAACTTTCAAATTTATTGCTTCCGGGTACAGTAACCATTCAAACAAATTGTCATACAGTGTTTTGTTTTGTTTCCGTATGTTGTAAGGTCAATCGCAGCCTGCGTCAGCTTTTACTTTTTTATCCTTCACGGGTAGATAAGGTTAGTGCCACGAAATTACTGAGAATTTCAATTTAATCGGGTATTCCTTTTCATAAATTTTGTGTGGCTTCGTTGCCTATCTTAGGGCAGGGGGTTTAGAGAGACTCGTTAGAGCGTCAGCAAAAATGCACTGCAGTATTTGTTCCTGCGCCTTATGTTCTGAGTTCAAATTTCGCTGTGGTCAACTTTGCTTTTTGTACCTTCAGGGGCCATTATAATTAGCTCCAATCTAGATTGGGAGTTGCTTTAATTGGATATCTCTTCTTTTAAATTGTATGCGGCCTCATTGCCTATGTTAGCACAGGGGGGGGGGGGGGGGGTTAGAGGCTCGTTGAAGCGTGGGCAAAATTGCTCTGCAAGTATTTGTTCCGGCACTTTACGTTTTGAGTTCAAATCCATAAAATAAAGTACCACATACGTACTGGGTCAATTTAATCGACTTTCCCTTCTCCCAAAATTGCTGACCTTGTGCCTAAATCAGAAACCGCTATTATGATTAATTAGAGGTGACATGTTCGCGAAGACTGGGTTTTTAATCACTGGTGTCTCATTCAAGGAAATAGTGCCAGTTAAATCAGATTTCAAGTTCAAGTTCTAATGATACTGC
>OZ024743.1:66845439-66847939 GCA_964016885.1 Eledone cirrhosa
TTCTTTCTAGTGTAAGTTTACTTCCAAAAACACGCAATCGAAGGCGGTGAGATTTGTCATATTCACTTGATTTAATTGTTTAAAACGCCTAGCTAGTATCTGGGAGATATTAGTTCGATTCCGCTTAGCGGCCGATGGCAATTTCTTTTCCCGTGTTTAACGGCCTTTAACATATTTTATAAGCTATTTTATAGATTCCCCGCGCACGATCACACCATTCTTTATATATAACAAACTTCCCCATTTATATTTAATAAATATTGTATGATTCTCTATGTCATATATTTGTTTTTAATATTTTTTAGGTTATTTGCCCTAATACTTCTTTTTTAATTTTCATATTTTTTCTGTTTTCTATTTGACAGGACAAAATTCGAAGCAAACATACAATTCCTCTTGCATTTACTGTCACCGTGATGACATTCTGGAAGACTGTCCTCTATTTTCTCATGTTTGCTGAACCCTGCGGTGACACTTCTTATAGAGATGGAAACTCGTCACTTTCTGAATTCTTCCTCGTTATAATCCCTAACGGTGTTTGGTTGGTACTTCCACTCTTGGTTTTAGTGAAACTCTGGGCACATATAACGCCAAAAGAACATTCCGAGCTGAAGACGAAAGACGAATAATTCAATCATAATTGGAATCCCGCCGAACATAAACAAATTATATATTGTAGAATATATTTTAGATGCTTTTTTGATGGAATTACTAATTCTACCAAACATGTCACGTCCCTATATAAGCCTATCAAACAGCGCATCCCATTACACAGACCCATCTCACCTATCATACTAGCTTACACAATTTCATCTATTAATCAATCCATCCATTCATCCATTCATTCATTTATTGATCTAACTAGATCCACAGATTCATTGATCCATAACTACACACATCGAAACATAGTCATACACGTCACTTTGAAGTTGAGCTTATTATTATTAGTGGCAGTCTCAATAGTGATGGACAAAAAGCGTTACGGCTATTTCAGGTTCCGAGGTCATATCCCACCGAGGTCAACTTAGTTTTTCATCAGTCCGAGGCCGATGAAATGAAGTACCTTTAATGAACTGAAGTCGATTTTATCGATTTCCACTACCCCACCCACACAAATTGCTGGCGTTGTGCCTTAATTAGAAACCATTATTATTATTATTATTCAAATCCCGTCGAGGTTAACTTTGCCTTTCATCCTTAAGAGGTCGAAAAAATAAAGTACCAGTAATACACTGGGTATTTGCTGGCCTTGTGCCAAAAGTAGAAATAATTAATATTTTATTAATCATAGGGCGGTGGATTGGCAGTATCGGTAGAGGGTCGGACGCCATGCTTTGCAGCATAGAGTTACGGCTCTTTATGATCTGAGCTCAAATCGCGCCGAGGTTAACTTTGCCTTTCATCCTTATGGGGTCGATAAAATAAAGTACCAGTCACGCACTGGGGTCGATTTAATCGACTCCCTCCAAAAAAAAATTACAGTAATACACTGGGATAATTGCTGGCCTTGTGCCAAAAGTAGAAACTATTATTATTAATATTCTTGTTTTTCATGTTTCTGTTAAGCGCAATTACACAAATATAAACATTCACACACATACATATATATGTACACACACATATATATAAATTGTGTGTGTGGGTGTAGGTTTGTGTGCGTTTGTATGTGTGTGTGTAAGTGCATGAATATATATATATATATATATATATATATATATATATATATATATGTGAATATATATTTATATATGTATCTATACATACACATATACATACACATACAGGCAAAGCAACGTATAAAAAGCATATACCTGTATATGCATTAGCATTAATATGGATATGTGTACGTTTGAGTGTTTTTATATTATATATGTTTTATAATAAAGTGTTTAATGTTTCCTATAAAGGAAGAAACTAGTTTTCGACAAGGAAACGAAGCCCCATTTCTAGTATTTGTATAACCAGCAATCCGTGAAGAGTTTATATTTTCAAAATGCAAATATGTATGTATGTATATGTGCATGGATATAATTACACAGTTATATGTACATATATATATGAAAAATTCAGGACCCCGACGGCTGAGCTCCGGCCGTTAGCTGTTGAAACGGCCGGAGCTCAGCCGTAGGGGTCCTGAATTTTTTCATATTACCCACTCTACTACCCCGAGTATCGAGTACTTTGATGAGTAATGGTCTAACTGGTTTTTACCACTTCCATTCTTATATATATATGTGTGTGTGTGTGTGTGTGTGTGTGTGTGTGTGTGTGTGTGTGTGTGTGTGTGTGTGTGTGTGTGTGTGTGTGTGTGTGTGTGTGCGTGTGCGTGTGTGTGTGTGGGTGGGGTGCGTGTGTGTGAGTGTGTGTATGTGTGTGCTAACAATAATCTCGATAACATTATATATTTAACAAAACGTTCGACATATTGTTTCTGTCATTCAAAAGAAATAAAATTCATTTTTAAATACATAGATAGTGTTGTTATTGTTGCTATTATTGT
>OZ024743.1:66852939-66855439 GCA_964016885.1 Eledone cirrhosa
AGTAGTAATCCCGACGTCAATGTTAACTCTAGGTTAGATTCAGTAAATTTAAATACGACGTCAAACGTAACTTCGTTGAATGTTCATAATACCAATCTAAATCAGGAAACTATAGTTCCTATCGTAAATAACTTCTCCAATCCAATTCCTTCTATAAATAATACTAGGTCACTTGTTAATAACTCTGTTAATTTCTCTAATCGTAATTGCCCTGTTAGAACTAAATGTCCTCTTAATAACCAATGTCTTGATAAAAACTTAGTGTATAAATGTAAGGTTATAACTGGTACTTTTACCTATTTCAGTTCCACTTCCACTTCCTTTAAAGCAAGATTTTATAATCACAAATCGTCTTTTAAATACCAACTTAAAGAACTAACACGGCACTCTCGGAACTCATATGGTCCTTAAAAGACAAAAATATTAACTATAACATCTCTTTACTTATCTGAATTCTTCCCTATCCAGAACATGTAATCTCTGCCTAGCTGAGAAATTTACCATTATATCTAATTTTAATTCTATAATAAATAGACGTACGGATTTATTTTCGCTCTGCTTGCATAAATCCCATAGAACATTCCATAAAGTATACAGCTAATATTTCAATACCTAATTAGTTTAAAATCTTCTTTTTCTCAATGGCTTTTATATCTTTTACAAATATAGCCATCTTTCTACCTTATTTCAGTATATTATATTATACAATTTACTCACTCTATGACGTTATGATCCCTATCTTTCTTCTTTTTATCCTTTTTCCTTCTTCCTTTTTTCTTTTTTAATTTCTAATCTTTAATCTGTAACTTTTACTTCCCAATTACTTCTCAATTCATATTATTACTCACTACAGCATTCTCCAATTTTCCATTTTTCCTCATGTTATTGGCCATAGAAACCATATATTTTTTAATATATAATAATATTACCATTAGATTTTTGTAAACATATATACTTTTTGACGTTAGATATTTTTTCTTCCTTAAATTCTCTTTTTTCTTCTCTCCTTCCATGCTCGTTTTAAACCTATTATTTACTTTTACATATTATAATACATAAAAACAAACTTAAACCTTAAATAATTCCTCTAAGTTCATAATTCATTTATTCTCCTCCTTCTTTCACATTATATCCTTAATATCATTAATATTTTTATTTTAATAAATTCTCTTTTTTTTTTTTTTTTCGCACATATTATTAAACCCCTCAATATATAAACCTAAATTAATACTATTCCTTATTCCTTTTTCTTCAATCATAAACATCAACATCCATAAACCTCATTAACTTTTAATTTCAAAATCTTTTTAAATTATCTATTATCTCCCAACGGTTTTTTAATTTCTCTCTGTGAGACAATGTTTTTCTCAGTTGGAAAGGCTATTTCTCTCTCTCTATCACTCATTTTTCCTCTTCTCTCATCCTTCCTTCTAATACTCCTCCCCCCACCATCCTTTATTTTCTTTCTTCCTCTTCCTTACCTTTTCCTACCCCCCCCCCCCCCCCTCATTTTTTCCTAATCTCATATATCCATCTTACTTTTATTTTTCATATGTTGATTTAAAACTTCACTGCTCACAAGTGTTTTTTAAGCTTCATATCATGTCTCCCTATTTTATCTGATGAGAACGCAGATATCATCCCATGATGATATTTGTTTTTGAAATGCGCATAATAAAATACTTGGAACTCTTTTAACCATCTTTTGATCTTATATTATTTATACTATAAACTGTAGAGTGCTACTTATCCGATATTTTTGCATTGCTTTATTGTGCTACAATAAAACTCACTTCCTAGATATATATATATATATATATATATATATATATATAGATATATATATATATACACACACACACATTATATATATATATATATATATATATATATATATATATATATATTATAGATAGATAGATAGATAGATAGATAGATATAGATATATTGTATATATATATATATATAAAAAAAAAATGGTGTAGACATACAATAAAACAGGAGGAAATATAATAGTACCACTGATGATGTTGCAGATGTGCAACGAAAGATCTTTGATAGACTATATATATATATATTTATATCTGTATTTTTAACCGTTGGTCAATCAATGATAAACATTGATTGCCAAATAAATTAACTATGGAGATATGAAAGATGCAGAAGCGAAAACCATCCAAACAGTGAGTGTGTTCTGTTATTATCTCTGACAATATTACAACAATATGACCCTCACCAAGTATAACAATATATATAAATAATGGAACATCGGTTCACGAGCTTAATGCGTTCCTGAAGGACATTCGTACGAAATGTTCATAAACGGAAACTATCTTCCCCATAAGTTGTGTTTGTGTCACCCATGCATGCCTCTCTCTCCTCTCCACGCCATTGATGTCTAAGGGAAAGGCAACTCTTTTCTACAGCTGAGTGAACTGGAATAAAATGTTTTGTTCAAGATCCGGGCCGAGATTCGAATTCACAACCTTACGATTGTGAG